>CM024540.1:10499378-10924243 GCA_014182365.1 Eucalyptus tenuipes
TTTGGTAACGCAATTTCATTTTTCTATTTCTAGAACAGATTTTTGTTCATAAATAGATTTGGAGCAGAAATCAGAAGTTAAAATTTTAAACTTTTATATTTCCGAAACAGAAATGAGAAATCAAAATTATTTTTATTGTTCACTCTCGTCACCGCCTGTTGCCCACTTGCCGCCCGTGGGATGCCGGACACCCGCCGCAAGCCGCTGGCCGCCGGCCGCCGACCGCCGGCCATTGGACGTCGGCTGCCAACCATCGGACGGATGTCAACCGCCGGCCACCGCAATCCGGCCTCTTGTCGCCACCTGCCGACCGCCGGATGCCAGACGCCCACCGGTCGTTGGCTACTCATTGCCAATCATTGGATGCCGAAGGCTCATCACCAACCATCGGATGTTCGCCGGCTACCGTCCGCTGCTCGCCACCAGTCGCCGGATGTCAACCGCCCGCCACCTGCCGCCAGACTCCAACCACTGGCCACTCGCCACCGCCCTCCTGTCACCAGACTCCGGATGTCGAACATCAAACATCAAACTCTAGGACGTTGGATGCCGGTTGCCGATCGCTGGACTCCAGTGTCGGACTTCGGACTTTGGCCGCCCGTCGCCGGTCACCGAACGTTGGACTCTGGCAACTGGACGCCAGTCATTGCCGCTCCTAGAAATAGAAAATTTATTCTATTATTAAATGAATATTATATCAGAAATGGAAATTTTGAATCGTTATCAAACACATTTCTTTACTCAGAAACTCGTCCATGGAATAAAAATTGAAAATCAATTTCTGACCAGAAATTTATTTATGTTCAAGAAATTTTGTCATGCGCGCCCTTACTAGCACATGCACTTTTATTCTATTCTTCGAATATTTGGTTGCCCATGTTATATTCGAGCAAGTGATAGTAAACTCGATGGAGGGATAAGAAAGTGTATATTCCTAGGCTATACACAAGGTGAGCGGGGTTATCGATTATGGTGTCTAGAGTTAAATTCACCTATCATTAACAGAGAAGTTATGTTTGACAAGTCTCTGTTACTTCTGGCTATGAGTGATTATAGCAGTATTCAAATGGATCCAAACGGTGTTCAGCTTGAGGTGGAGTTACGACCAAAAAATCGTGGGGTAGCAGGTACGAGTACTAACAAAGTAATCGACACAAATTATGCTTGTAGTGAGGCGGAGCCTATAGAGTCAATGGTTGTTATAACAGCTAAAATTGACAAGGTACTTAGTCGATTTCCTGACAAATATGGATACAACAATGGTTTTGCTTTATCTACAGTTAAGGAGATAGTGTCAGAAAATCCTTGTGGAGCAATGAAAGGTGTATGTGGAGTTGGTATTCTGATGAAGTCCTCAATTCTGACGAAGTTCAAGCATGGCTTGGACTTGGAAAATACCTATGGTGGTTGAGCCCATTAAGGGCTTTGGAAGAGTAACGGCAGAGTTGAAATTTTTGTGAAACAATTGCGACTTGGCTCAAACGTTGGGTTAAGGTGGATATTGTTAAAATATGTCTCGAGTTTGAACCCATAAACAAAAACCGGCTCATAATGAATTATTATTATTATTTTATGGATGTCGAAAGATATATCATGAAATCCAGATTCTTTGTTTCGGCGTTTAAGAATCCATGTCGGATAAGGGTTCCGAGAAAAACGGAGAAAAGAAATCTACAGACATCATTGTCATCAATAAGCGTTGGAGTTGTTCAGTTGAATTGGAAAGTACATATGAGATTTTGAATTTGACCTTGACTTAGTCAATGCGTCATGTCACGCCCCGATCCTTGAGTGCGTACCCATCCCTCGGTGGTTGATAAAATTGTGCGACTTTCCCAAGACGAGTCGCCGACCATTTCATTTTAATGCACATGCGGAAGCGAATAACAAATCCCCTGATAGTAACCATCTTGTGATAGAAAAGCAAGACAATAGATTCACAAACAAAACATACGTTTATACACATACTGAATCATATACAAGAGTCTACAATCAAAAGACTTCAAAAGATCAACTCTTAAAAGAAGCTGTCTATCTGACCTACACTTCATATCACCTCAACTCGGCTCCAGGTCTTCCACCCTACGGTCCTGAAAAGTTAAGCCTACGACGGGGTGAGATATAAATCTCAGTGAGTTCACGCTCTAAACCCCGATTAGGAGGGTAATACGCCTAGGGCGTCCTAACCACACGATTATACAACCATAGAGACTTACCTCGTCTTAGATCCTCCATGTAGGTCAGTACAGTTCATATTCCACCCATATGCATATAGCAAATTCACACATCAATTGGAACATCTAAATCAATCACTGCTCACACAAGCAATAATTACCGACACACGTCGGTCCATCAATTCAATCAACATGTGTTCCAATTAATTAATACTACCCGCACAAGCAGTTTTACCCGACACATGCCGGTCCTCTTTCCACTGACACACATCGGGATAGGTAACGTCCACCGACACACACCGGGGACGAGTTACATCCACCGACACACACCGGGGATGGGTAATGTCCACCGACACACACCAGGGACAGCTAACATCCACCGACACACATCGGGGATAGGTAATATCCACCGACACACGCCAGGGACGGGTTCTCTTAACCAGCACACGATCATTCAATTTCGGCCAAGAACATTGTGCTTTGCACTCACATGCCTTAATTAAGTTAACGACCTTGGCTTGTTTTCTTCCTATTAAAAACATCCGTTGAAAGTATCGTGTGTGGGTAAATGGTTAGATCGAGCCCGAAAAATTGACATCTTCCTTTTTAAAATCTCACTGCTTTATATAATATATAAAACCATTTTCGGTGTTAAAACGCGACACCTGGGATTTTCTGAATAAATATCGAAATTCGAAATTCATAAATTTTGGAATTAAATACTCAAAATTCCAATCAGTACTTAATTTGCACAAATTATCATTCAATTACAGAAATTAACCACACCATTGCAATCAGCACGAAATTTCGGTCACCGACTATCCCGGTCCGGAAAATAATTAATAATTAAATAAATAACAAAAATTAATTAAATAATACAATTAAATGCTATAAATAGGAACTTAGGCCGAAAAGCCTAATTAAATACTGAGATGGGCCCAGAAAATTTCCAAACCAATCTAGATAATTAATACAACCTGTATAGTCTCTAATTAATCTAATCTAACCACCTAACATGCAAAATCGGATAATTAAATAATTAATCTAATCTAACTAACCACCTAATCCATAATTAACTTAAACTAATTACCCCCTAAACGTTATTAGCCTACTAAGTAGAGTTTAGTGCATAAACTCACCGGTTTAATGTAAAACTAGTTCACCGCAACGGCGACCGAAACTCTGGCTTGCGGCGGTGCCAACGGGGACTTGGACCGAACCGAAAACAGCCTAACAAATCTCAGCCCAAGCTGAGATTTGCTCTTGAATTGAGCTGGATCGAAGGCTGAAGATGGGCCGGGCTTGCGGCTGAATTGGAGCTAGAAAATCGCGTGGGTTGCAAACGGTGGACGCAGGGCTTGGGCCAAAGATGGTGTTGAAGGCTAGCAATGGAGAGTGTTGCGGTGAAGAACAGTGGACGCGGCAGCATGAAAATCGGTGGAGATGGGCTTGCAATTGGTAGCGAAATGGGGTTGCCTCGGTGGAGAATTCTGTTGGAGTTTGACTAGCGTCAAAGGAGAATTGCTGGTGGGGACGGCTTCGGTGGGGTTGCGAGTCAACCCCTGGCTTCACTGGATGCTAAAGTTGATTAGACAAGGAAAAGAATGGGCTATTGCGGTGGAGGTGGCAACACGGCAAAGGGTAGAGGAAGAATGGTGGAACGGTGGAACGGCAGACTCATGGGGCTGGGCTATTCGATGAGTACGTGCGGCAGGGGATGGAGCAGCTTCGGTCAACGATGGGGAAGGGGACTTTGCTGGTTGACCGAGGAAACAAAAGATAGTGGAGGCATGTAAGCTGTAGGTGGCAATGCCAACGAAGAATTTGGCCACTGCAAGGGAGAGAAAATGACACGGAGATGGGCTGTCCAAAGGGAAAGAGAGAGACGGCAGAATAGAAGGGGAATTCGGGGGAAGAGGAATGCTCGAAGGAAAGGAGGAAAAAGGGAAGAGTGCGAGAGAAGATTGGGGAACGGATGAGGAGGAGCCAAAAAAGTCAAATTAAAATATCTATAATCATCATTGGATGGTCCAAGAAGTCTTCAATCTATATCCACTTGTTCTCCAATACTTTCTTGCTCATAAAAATCCCACAATTAGCCAATTTAGTGCCAATTGTTGCAACCCCAACCTAGCTCCAAATTTCACAAATTGGACTTCCATTTCAATCCAATTTGGTCCCCAAAATCTCCATGCTAATATACTTAGTCCCCACTTAATTTCCTACATGTAAATTCCCCTAAATAATCAACTTTGGACAGCAAAATCAGCCATTTCCCTCACCCATTCGAATTCTATTTCCTTTTTCCGAAATGTCCGAAATCAAATTTCTTAACAAATCTCTCCAATTTGATGGCCCAATTTTGCTGCGGAGGAAGCCTACATAATTTCCATAAGTTCCCATCACCAAATAGCTCGGTTTGGAAGCCAAAAATCCCTTCAATTTGGCCCATCCGAATTTCCATTCTTTTCCAAATCGTTCGAAGTGATTTTCTGTAAAAATCCTGAACTCGACTGAATTTCTCAGAAAGACAAGACGACGTCCTATAAATGAATCGTGACATGCTCGAACGTCCGATTCCCGAAACCGAATTCAATTTCGTGATTAAAATCAACCGAACGTGATTTTAGTCTAATCCAACCTACCGGGTAGCTTTGAGGGATTTTACCACGGATATATCCCTTAATGGCTTCACCCAATAGATTGGTTAACTCATGAGTGACCAACTCAGAGAAAAAGAATCATAGGCACGCCGACGAAAAGCCCATTTCATTTTATCGGGACGGGTCGAAAATTCAAGACACCACACGTCAAATGAGGAAAGAGAACAACCAAAAAGGAAATTTCTTTCCTTCTCCAACTAGGTGTTGACTCCTTTGACTAATTTGATTTTGAGACTTTCTCTGGGGCGTGCTTTTGCTTGTATTATATATTGCGTTGAGCGGCACCGTTGTTAAAAGAGAGAGAAGAGTTAATCTTGAAGCGCTGTTTTTCACACGAGTGCTCGGCATTGTTTTCATTCGTGCTATTACATCAAGAGCTTTTATGTGTTTGTGGCCGATTAAATCTTGTGGTAAGATTTGCATGTAATTCATTTCTAAGATTGAGATATTATTTCGTGAGACTAAACACCGTGTGCGTTTTTGGGTGTAATTGGGGTTTGGGAAACACCGAGAGAGTGTTTAGTGACTCGAGTATGTAATTTCCTTGTATCACTTGATTTATAGTGTATTCGTCGTTGCTCTCCCCATGAACATAAGTCTCTACGACCGAATCATGTAAATCTCATGTCTAATATATTTTCTTCTTCTGTCTATTTTATTATTTGATCTTTCGCTTTCTGCAACACTATGGAAGGTGGTAATCTTTCACCGACACACAATGCGATGAGTTTTGCAATTCAGAGACTTCATAACACCTTAAAGTGGGATTCTATGGTTTTACAATGCACAATGTAGTTTGCATCTAAGTGCTATTTAAGTTCCACTAAAACTATAGCGTAGGTTTATGTTAAAGTTGAGTTGATTGCTCAATATGCGAGATGATCAATAACAATTAGTATTTAGAGACTTCGATAAAGCTAATGCAAGACCCCATAACAAGCATGATATACGATTGCCTAAATTTTTCCCATTCAACTATTTGAAACAAATAATTGAAATAGATTTACATACTTCAAATTGTGGAGACTAGCTTGACATGCTTTTGCATTTCAAGTTCCACAA
The DNA here is from genome assembly GCA_014182365.1 of Eucalyptus tenuipes. Lineage (NCBI taxonomy): Eukaryota > Viridiplantae > Streptophyta > Magnoliopsida > Myrtales > Myrtaceae > Eucalyptus > Eucalyptus tenuipes. The sequence continues at coordinate 10,505,278 of CM024540.1, forward strand.
AATCTTCATTTAATATGTCCATCATATGGTGAAAGACATGAAACTAGTCCGATACCTCCTTGTGTGACATCCTGAATTTCCAGTTCTGTTTTCAATTGAATGAATCGGGCTTTTCATTGACGCACCTATAGTTCTATTCTCTGAGCTGATCACTCACGAGATAACTAGTCTATCTGGTAAAGCTGTTAAAGGATTTTAACGCAATAGATTTGAGAATTCGACCAGAAATCGACTGTTCGACCGTGCTAGTCTACAAGGGTCATTACGGCACAGTTAAAAATCGATTTGAGACCGGAGATAGATCGATCCGACTGAGCCATGTGATTTAGTGTGCGTAATTCCACCTAATTGCAAAATTCTTATTGATCTGCATTAGACCGATTTTTCTGTCATTTTGGTATCCTATATCCGTAGTTGAAACCTCGAGATTTTCACGATAACCGAGAATCGTCAATGTATCGAAAATGTACAATGTGGCTCGAAAATAATCGAACACGGGTCAATTGTACTAAAAATTTCTAAAAGCTACCATGTAGGTTAGGTCACGCTAAAACCGCGTCAGATTGAAATTAACTGCGAATTTAAACCCGATTTCAGAAATTGAAAGTTATGTCATGTCTCGATTCATTTTAGGAACGTTGACTCATCCTCCAAATATTTTTCTACAAACCAGGATTTTTGGCGGAAATTCAAAGTAGAGCCGTTTTTGTCCAGGAAAATCATAGGACCGTTTTTTGTCTCGTTTTTGGGATTCAAGTTGGTTCAATTGGTGAGGAAAATGTTGTTTGGGATGATGGCACCTTGGCGGGATTTATGGACATCAAATTGGGCTCAATTGGAAGGGAATTGAATTCAATTTGGGGAAAATGGCCCAAAATTCGTAGGTCAAGGGTGCCACAACTTTTGGACTTGTTGGCTTGCTAGGGAAGATTGAGGGCTGCAAATTGGCCATGGACGACGGCCCAAGTGGTGGGGCCTTGCCAATGAGCACAAAGGGATAGAATAGAAGACTTTAGAGGATTATGGGACCCCCTCTATCTTCAGCTATCTTCTTCTTCTTCAATGGACCACTTTATCCATTGTTGTGGCTTGAGAAAGCTTAGAAAAACTAGAGAAAAACCAGCAGCCCCTTTCCCTAGCCTATCGCACGCCCGCCGAGCCACCGAAGCCACCGCTCGCGCTGCCGAAGCCCGCTGCGCGTCGCCCCGCCAGTCCGCGCCTCCTACTTGTCGTCCCTTAAGCCGCCCAGGCCACCGACGAAGCCCCCTGGTCGCCGTCCAGCCGCCGTCCACCTCCGCCTAGCCCACTGCAGCCACTCGTCCGCTTGCCTTGCCGTTTCCGTGCCAATCGACTATCGTTCCAGCTTGCTTGGCCCAAGAGCGAAAGTTGAAGGCCAGCAAGGGCCGTCAGACTTCAAGGCCCGTTTTCAGGCCCATCCGATCTCCATTTGGTGTCACCGGGGTTGTTTGTCGCCCGTCTCCACATCGTCATCGTCGTGGACTCACTGGAATGCTAAACCGGTGAGTTTACTTGCTAAACTCTACTTATGGAGTTAATGATGCTTAGGGGTTGATTCGTTTAGGCTAATTAAGGTTTAAGTTGTTAGTTAGAACGAATTAGTGATTTAATTATTCGTTTGTACATGTTAGGTGGTTAGATTTGATTAGTTAAAGACTAGATAAGTCGTGCTATTTATCTAGATAGGTTCGGAAATTTTCCCGGCCCGTTTGGGCGGCTAATTAAGCATTTCCGCCCTAAGTTGGTATTTTTGGTACTTAATTGTATTTATTTAATTATTTTTTATTTTCCAAATATTATACCAGAATAGCCGGTGACCAAAATTTCGTGTTGATTACAATGATGTGCTTATTTTATGCAATTGAATGCTAAATTGTGCAAATTGAGTGGTAATTGTGATTTTGGTTATTTATTCCAAAATTGTGAAATTTTGATATTTGATTGGAAAAATCCCAGGTGTCGGGTTTTGACACCGAAAGTGGTTTTAAGGACCAGATTGAATCGTGGGATTTTTAAAAGTTTGAATATCAATTTTTCTGGTTCAAATTGAATCATTAGCTTGTGCGAGCATTATTGTACGTCAGCTTGTGAGAGCATTGAATCATCAGCTTATGTGAGCAATGATTGTCAGCTTGTGAGAACAATAATATATATCAGTTTGTGTGAGCTATAATATATATATATATATATATATATATATATATATATATATATATATCAGCTTGTGTGAGCAACCATCTATATCAGCTTGTGCGAGCATAAATATACCTCAGCTTGTGTGAGCAGTAATCGATTGATTGAATTGATAGATGGTATAGATCGTATCGATTGTATCGAATTCAATGGATTGAATGATCGATTGGATTGAATTGATTGGTTGAGATTATGAATTGTACTGACATGAAGGAAAGAACTGAGGCGAGGTAAGTCCTCTGTCTTGTGTGCATAGACTGTCTTTAGGTGTATTTCCTTCCTAGTCGGAGTTTAGGGGGTGAACTTGCTAAGACATTGTCTCACCCCATCATGGGCTCAATTCTTTTCAGGTCCTTAGATGGCGGCTCCTCCGGAACGTTTTGGTTGGCCTATGAGGGTTACCGAGCGGAGTTTTGACTACCATGCCTCAGGGGGTCAATGGGTCTATGAACTCGTGGTGACCACCGTCTGGATCGATGAGGGCCTACCTCAGAGGGTACCTCATCGGTACAAAGCGTGGTTTTGCTACGGTTTCAATGGATTCTGTGTGAGTCCCCTCCGGGGTTTTGAAATTCCCGCTGTGGTAGTCGATGCCACTCTAGGTGAGAGTGCAGCTGACCCTCCTGATGGTGCTATGGAGGACTCGACGCCCCTTGGAGCTTGTGGAGACCGAAGGATCGACGAATGTGTCCGGCTAGCTGATCTTAGGATAGCTTCGTTTTGGGAGCCAGTTTTTTGTAGGCTTTTGTCTTTACCCTAGTCTTGTATATAAACCGAGGTGTTTATATAAGTGTTTTGGTTGTGAATATGCTTCCTACGTTTCTATCCCGTGTTGGTTGTTGTCAGGGGTTTTGTTTCGCTTCCGCATGTGCATTAAAATGAATGAGTCGGCGACGTGTCCTAGGACGTCACAAGTTTTATCGACTACCGAGGGATGGGCACGCGCTCGAGGTTCGGGGCGTGACACCTTGAACCTAACAATATTTGGGTGCCTCAGCGATATGTGGTTAATGATTTCCCTCTAAACATTCTTGTCAATCTGAAACAAGAATGCACAGAATCAGAAATGAGGCAATACACATGCACAATAACGAGTATGGCAAAGTGAGGCTAAAACTAGATCAAAGCACAAAGCTAATGACAATGAAAGGAAACTTGAAGCTAAGTAGCATCAACACGCGACACATCGCGACACGACACGTGGCACATCGTTTCTCTAAAAACAGAGAATTTCGACACGTTGTATATTAAATATATTTTTATATATACATAATAAATTATCATTTTTATGATTATTTCAATCAAATTAATTTGATTCAAATTCATAAATAAATAAAAAATAATGAAAATTCTAGAATGAACTTACACTAAAAATATTAATCTACCATTTATTAATATCATTATTTTTTTCAATTTAATAAATTCAACTCCATTCTGATAATTCATAAAATTTAGAGAAGGAAAACAAGCAATTCACATCATGGATTCACATGTCAGACGTATTGGAAAAAAAGAGAAAAAAATTTGGGGTGTGAATTTTGTATTATGAAAAGTGAGAGTCAAAAGAGAAGAGATGACTAAATGTTTCTTCTTTCCCCATTTATTATTTTTATTATTTTTCACATATATATACACACACATTTTGATCTGTTATTTATTAAAAAAAATTAAAATTGATCTTGCATATCAAAATCAGAAACTCGCATGTTAGAATTTCGACTCGAGTGTCGAAAAATGTCGAGAAAGTTGACTAGGTATCGGATTTTTCGATATGTATTGACCGAGTGTCGAAGAGTGTCTAAAAGTGTCAAAGAGTGTTAAACACGTGTCGAAGTGTCCAACATAACACGAAAGCTCTTAGAGAGTGTCGGTACTTCCTAGACTTGAGGACGAATGGATTCCAATGCAGCTCCCTCTATGTGAAAAAAGTGGCCAAAAATATCTGAAAAAAATATCAAAACAATTTAAAGATATCCATTCACAGCTTAGAAGCTAAAGATATTAAAAGCGCTAACCATAACCACACCACTTGGATGTGTAAAAACAATAGACATAGTGACTTGCGATACTGATGCAATTCAATGGCTACACAACACGTCAACAAATAGAGCTTCTGTTGCGGTTTTAGTCATAACCACTGGAAATCCATTGATGTTTCGACTTCTTCTCCAAAAAATCATACCAAAGTCGCCTGCTTCAACATCACCTCGTACACCCTCATCTTGGAGGATCTCGACAGATTCGCCACCGAGCTTGAAATGGCCGAGATCACGCACACTCACCACCCGTACCCCCGTCGGTACAAAAGCCAAAGCCACACCTCTCATAGGCCTTGTTCAACAAGTCGCCACCGGTCAACCCCTCTGCTTCCTCCGGCTTCTGCACATGCAAAGCCTTCAATCGCTTGTGCTCCCTCACCAAAGCCACTTGCTTCAATACCACCTCGTATACCCTCTCCACCAACGATCTCAACAGGCTCACCACCGAGCTCGAAATGGGCGAGACTGTGCTCACCACTCGCATCGGCCAAGTACAAAAGCCGGAGTTTCAAGGCGGCGTGGTTCGTTGGACAACGGCCTCCGTCATTCGTCGAAGGAAAAGCAAAGAGCAAAGAGCAAAACGGCGACCAAGCGACATCGGAACAAAAGAAATGGAAAGAGAGAGAGAGAGTTTCCTTCTACCATAGTCGTAAGAGGAGAGAATATTTTGTGTGAAGGATTTGATGGGCTCCACCAAATATTTCCTTTGAAAGAGAGTTCAGTCAATTTAAATTGACTGAGAGGTGGGACAAGACAAGATAGCTTCACCTACAGGAGGAAAGAGAAACAATTTTTTGGAGCGTGCCTTTTTGAAGAGAATAAACGAGTTATAGTTCCAGTGTAGCCACCGAACGACATGTGTCATCCGGTGAGTGGACTACGACAATACTACACTGGAATAAGAGCTTCACTTAATATTTTCTCTATTAAGAGGTTGGATGTTTGCCTATGCAACATCTTTATCTTGTTTGACAATAATAATAGTAAAATAAAAGGGTCGTGGAGGCATGATTGAGTCGATTCTCCCTCTAGTCTAATCCTGTTGAAAAGTTCAAAAAAGCTTCTTCCCCAACGTCTTCCTTTATTCTCTGTCAAAAAAAAAAAAAAAAACATCTTCCTTTATTCTCATATGAACGTATGCCTCAACGTTTCTCTTTAGTTCGATCCTTCTGAGAAGCTCAAACAAATTCTCTCTTATGTTGTTTTTTTAAGTTTTATTTATTTCACAAAAAATAGTTGATTTGAAAAATATTTTCCCTAAAATGATCACTTATTATTAGAAGCATCCATACTTATACTTTCAGTTTCTATCGGAAGAAAAATTTTATTGTGGAATTTAGCATATTATTGAGGAACTTTTGCAGAAGTAGATATTCACGAGGAAAAGTAATTTCAACCTGTTGATAGTTAACATTTGTTCTGACGCAGTCGCTTTTCCCATTGAAAATAAGCATTCATGCATCATGTAATTACACTAACAATTTCTTTGTGGCAAATAAACTTTTAGTAGACAATAGTTTCTCCATGTAATTAGTACTTCCCATGAGAAAAATTAACATTCAAACCATGAGAAATTAATTGTGGTAAAAAATACACTACGACGAGCTAATAACTCCAATTTCTTGAAAATACAAGTAAATTAGCTATTTTAGTAAGCAATTTTTCACTTCGTGATCAGCAAGAGAATGTATGACATTCAATCGACTAAAGACTGAAAAAATTTCCATGTGAAAATCAGCTTCTGACTATTGAAAGTGATTTCTTTCAACCCATTACTTGTTTGTAACTCTTCTTTATATTATAGTTTTATTTCGTGGACTTTTGTAACCCTTCAGCAATGAACAAACCCAATGCAAAAGCGCTTGCTCAAGTGACACCCGCCCTTCCCTGCTAATCATTTCTCTTATACCAGTTTCGCATCATGAGGCATTCACAAGGTGAACAGTGCATTCCTCTCGACAAAAAGGTCGGGCGGAGTGATCCAAAACAAGATGAAACAAGAGACTGCGATAAATTGACGATTTCAATCGACCGATTTCAGGATGGAGGAAATGAATTCTTTTAAATATACATCTCTGTAGCTCCACATTTTCTTGAGAGAAACTAATTCACAATTGAACAGGAAAACAACAAAAATCATCAGGAACCAAAATTTAATCGGATTAGCGGGCGCCAGAAAACTTACGCAACGTGGACCCACAATTTTCTTGATAGTAGAACTAACGAATGATGGGTGACTCGGGATGTAACTCTATAAGGCCACCCTCACAAACTATTAAAGCAATCACCTTTTTCCTCTATGACATGCCATATATCCAGAATTGAATTCACACTATCATTTTCCATTTCCGTAGCAGCATCCCCGGCAATTCGCCTGAAGAATTGTTAGCGCCATCTTTAACCCACATGCTTATTCGCTTCTTCTATTGTGTTGTGTCGCCTCCAGCAGCTAAACTTTATCGGTTTTTGTGTTTGTTCAGGCCTGTATGGTGTGGAGAGACTTGAGCACAATTGGAAATATAAGAAAAACTGCATAAGATTGACTCGCATGGGCAGATCTATTACATTGCTAAGATGAGACTACTCTTTGGATATATCAAATGGTTTAATCCTACAGCCTTCACTAAAGATCAGACCCCAATATATCTTGTTTGTTTCCCTCTCTGTGCAATAATATTAATGGAGAAGCGTAGCAAAAGCACTTACAGGTGTATGTGGGATCTGAAGAACAATGAAGGAAATGGAGTACAGAGCTACACTAATGCCTATGCCGGCAAGAAAATTGGACAGCAGCTTCTTATCATCTTTTGACGGTACAAAAACTCCCTTCAGTGTATTGGTCAATAAAAAGATACGATGAGAAATCTGCAAAAGCAAGTCAAGTAAAAGAAAATTTCAAATTGTTAGATCTATTTGAACAGTCAACTAAAGTTTTTCATGTTTGAGATTCAAGGGAGGCAAGCCCTACAAGAACATATATTGCAGATGTCAGCATAAAGTTCAGCATAGGATAGCCTGGGATGAGACAAAGAAGCCATTTAGGCTGTCCATTTGGCATGTTTGATCTGCATAAGAAAACAAAAGAATTAGAAAGGCACCTAAAATGATGGAAGAGTGCAGAGGTACTTATATCTTTGGACACTGGGAAATTTCTACTCATGTAAACTCATAGTTTGCTTTCCTCAAACAGCCACAATAATTTTGTTAGTTGCACAATTTTGTATTTGAATTCTTACTGCACTTTATCATGCAGTAGTAGCTTCCATAAACCACAATAGATTCTGTCTCAAGTTTATAACTCAATGAAAAGATAACAGCATTTACAAGATCAAAGCCACAGAAACAAATGCCCAGAAAATTCTAAGCATACAGAGAGTGCACTCGGCAATGGACAGAAAATGACACTACACACCTCAACCAGATGTGGAACTGGGAAATATATGTCTCCAATGTAACCTTGCCAAGCCACCTATAAATACAAACAATGCAATTAGAAAGGAACAATAGAAGTGTCATGTGTGCACAGACTTTATCCTTCGTTTGTCCAGATTAAGAGATAAGTTGAACATACGCCAGGAGAGTCAACGAATAATTCCGGAGGTGCTGAGTGAAATTTCGCAAGCAAATGTATACCCTGAAAGCAAACAGATATTAGACCATGATAGAGAATAAACGGAGAGACTTGTAAACGCTGGAGAGAGTAAATGAATGGCAACTCGACACCCACGTGATAGGAATCCAGGATGTGTAAGGGTGAAGCTTGTTGTATGACACTTTGTCCAGTCTGTAGATATATTCATACCACATGTAACCCACCTAAAAGTTAACTGCATTAGTCAACTGACCAAAAACTAAAGCTGCGGGAAAAAAGAGCAGCACAACATGAATCCAGCTTTAACTTGGAAATATCAACAAATAGCAGCTAGGATCCTAGGATGCAGCAGTGAATAAGATAATTCAACTCACAAATAAGGCAACTGCAACGATGCCTGATTTTATTGTGACCTTTCTCTTGTTTTCCATTTCCTCCAGTTTCTCCATCCATCTCTCAACCTAAATTGATTAAAAAGAGCTTCAAGTCTGAAACTTCCAAAAGAAGAGACCTAGCAACCTAAAAATGTAAACAGGCATTACCGTTGGATGGTAATAGGCATATATCATGCCAATGATCCAAATGTAACGATCAAGTCCAGATCTAAAATGCCACTCATGCAATCGAGGCAGATCAGGTTTTGCTGGATCAGTATATCCTGGCAACAACAGAAACGGCATGGTGCTATCAAACAGTCAAAGAGGGAAAGGGCGATTAACATTCAAAAACTCAGATAGACACACTCTGCTCAAGATGTGAGAAATGCATGACGAAAGCCAGAGTAATGCGAATGCGTAAAGATAATTGTATTAAGTCTAGAAAAAGAACATTCTGTCATAAGACTTTTTGGATAACCATTTTCAAGGCAGCCTATGGTTCTTTAAAGATCCTTTGATGTAATCCATATATTAAAAAGTCCCTCCACTAATAACAATGAGAACCTGCAGCAAGCATACTGGTAAAGAAGGTAAAAAGGTTTGCACCAATTATAATAAAAACCTAATTCAGTCCCTAGTAATATTACTTCATTTCCAACACGAAGATTAAGAGAACATCTGTCACTGTCCAAATGTTAGCATTTCCAGCTAAAGAACTCTGAAGTGTGTTATCTCAACAATATTCCCGACAAAGGCAAAAAAGAAGTCAATAGAAGTCTTTGGTACCAACCTAATAGAAATGCTAATGGGCCCCAGAGAATTTCGAAAACACCTGGAATCTCCCACATCAATATAACCACCAGAAAGCAAGCAAATATCTTCGCAATCATCACCGATCTTATCTCATTATACTGGTTGAGAATACCCAAGGCTCCATAAACCATAAGAGTGAAAAGCGTGTGCATAGGGCAGATATAGTACAGCATGTAGTCATTGTTGAGAACAATGCAGCAAAATATCACGAAGAAGTTTAGTCGCCACATCATCTGCACGAAATTGATAATAATTCACAAACATGTCAGAGTTCAGTAGACTAAAAGCAGTTAAGCAAGTCAAGGCAGTACGAAGATTAAAGCTAAGCAATGATGACCTGAGCGAAACGAGCAAGACTGAAATCCTTCCTAATGTAATAATAGGAAAAATTGCCAAATCCCGTCATCCAAACATATGCAGCAATAAATACACGGATCGCGTTGTAAATTTCTGCTGCTGCAAAGTAGTGATAAATCAAAAAGAGAACCTGCAAAACACAAAGAAAACGGGCATGCAGCATTAAAATAATGCCTCGGCTTCCTTCAGGTGAGTGACATGTACATTCACAAAAAAAAACCAAAGAAAAGAGAAAATCGAGTACCCCCAACAATGCCAAAAAAAGAAAGGCACGTATAGGTTGACTGACAAACTATGCATAAAACCTGAACATTGGCCTGGTTTACAAAGCCAACCCAGATCTGAAGTGCATGAAAGTCCATTAACGGATATCAAGAATGAAAGAGCATATTTTGAGCTAAGAATTACTAGATGACATGCTTCTTTACTTATCACAAATCACGACCTTTTCCAGTGCAAGCTTACCTCCACTCGGCAAATAATTCAGCAAAAGTAACGATAGCATAGTTAGGATTGTACCATCTTTATTTATTTATACAAGTTCCAGATTGTACTGTTTCTATTTATTCAGTACCGAAAACTATGCTTCATCTTACTCTGACTCAGAGATAATAAACCTGCAAGAAAACTTGCCTGCATCCATCCTTTCCATTCCTCAGTCTGATGCCTATTAAGGTAAAGAATGGATTTTCCAGAAAATGCCGACTTGTCATTATGCTTCTTCAGGGAGGCCATCAGTGCTACTATGATGAGAAGAGCATAGAGAAAGATGAAAAGGTCCCTATTGTAACTCTGTCCAAGGAAAATAACAATATCAGCTGAGCAAGTACATGACACCATTCTACAAGTAACAGTTCAAAAAATAAGAGACAACAATACGACTCCCATTGGATATTTCAGGGCAAAAAGTCATCCAGCAGTGCCCTAATTTTGCTAGTTAATAAAACTGTCAACTGAAAGCTACCAAAATACATGAGGAATGTTTCATTCGACTCCTCAAGAAATATAAAACAAATTATGCAACTCTTTCTAAAATCACAGTTGCCGGACAGAAGTACAACTTCAAAAGGTAGCAAAATCCACTATTAGCTCTAAAGATAGTAATATAGCAATAGAAAGCAGAAAAATCATTACCTTAGTAGATTCTCCCAATATATTTGTTCGATCACAGATGTAGAAGTAGATTAATACTGCTCCAAACTCAGACCTATACAATGCGCACACTTGTAAGAAGATGCCAAGAGAGTAATTGCTCCCAAATCAATGTAATCATTAGATCACAGATAAATAATTAGGACGATACTGTTCCAAACTCAGACCCATACAATGTGCGTACTCATAAGAAGATGCCAAGAGAGTAAGAGAGTAATTGTTCCCAGATCAAAAACAACATTTCACTTACATTGCTCTAAGAGTTGCTCGGTTCTCTAGCAAGAAAGAGTCATCCATTGTCAAAAACCTAAAACAGGTTCAGAAGTTATATAGTAAGTAAAAGACCTAATAAATAGGGAACTCCATGAGAATACAGCATAATAAGATAGGCACCTGATCAAATTTGTTTTAATGGATGAACTATGAAACTTTGCAGAGGCTGATTTGGCAAGGCCTCCTTCCAAAAGAACAGCTCGATCATCTTCCTTGGTAGTACCATTTCCCAATTCCACCAAATTATTGTCTGAGTGGCTATAGCCAAGAAGCAAATTGTTCAACACCGAATGCAATTCAATAGTTCATTGAATGAATTTAATAAAATTTCAATATCAGCTCATATCAGTATCATTTGCTAGAACCATATCCTGCTTCCTGTTTCCATCAGAACTGCACAAAGGCAAGAGCATGTGCCCACACACATCTCCTCATAGTAGTATCGGAGATATTTCAGACATATCCCCATAGCAGTTCTAGAGAAATCACCTGTTATGTGCATGCACATCCAAAATTGTCACAAAAATCTACATTGACCCATGAGATGTGTGCAACTCCTACTATTAAATCTTGAGATCTAACAGCTCGGTCAGAAACAGTCACCCTAGCAAATCCAAAGGGAACTTTGGAAGGAAATGAATCTCAAAATTATGTGCCCTGTGTCCTTACAGTAACCGAGTGTTAACATGCTATTCTAACTTCCCTGTTCTTTAGGTAGATGGCTATTTGAATAGCCATTCCTATTCTTCTTTCTCTAAATATATCTTAAACTTAAACTATATGTACCAAAATCAACTATCAAGAAAGTTGTTTTGTAACTGAGTTGCCATTCCCTGCTTCTTTGTGAATTGCTTTTACTGGTAAAAGACAAGAAAAGGGAAAAGCTTATTCTGCATTAATTTATCTTTTGAGGGTTCTAAGAATAATGGAGATTTGGGCCTACTCTTAAGGGGAAAAAGTGAAACTATTGAAAGGACAACTTGCTGGTTTTAGGATTTGGACATCTTACATTAATATTTCAACTAACATTAAAACTGTAAAACGATATAGTTGGTGATCATGACGACTATCCAGTATACTATACATAATAAAGATTGGAGCCTTGTCTCTGAGCCAATAAACAAACACACTGCCTTTCATACCCCAGAAGGATCCTACCATTGTAATTGACTTTCCAACTGTCAAGATTCAAAGAATGTTCTTAACCCCTTTCCAATATCACCTCTAACCCATCTCAACAACTTTTCTGGTAAAATACGAGCAAACTATTTGAAGTCACAATGATTTAGTTTTGAATGCTCACAGGTAAAAGTCTCTTCCTCTTTGTTTTACCAAAACTGGTGAAGGTCTCATTGAAGACTTCTTTTTCAAGAAAAACCAGGGCAGGGAGGAAAGTTAATGAAATGAATAACATGTCAGCTTGAAATTTGGAAGACAACCCAATCACTAGTCGTATGCAATCACCCTTAAGAAAGAGTTGTCATGATGATATTGAAAAACTCACACTTTAGAAACCGAAGCAGACTTCCTGAACTCCAGCACTTCCGAATATATCCAGGCGATAAATACTGGGATGATGCCGAGTAAAAAGGACACCTGCAGCATGATAACAATTGCTTTCATCAGTGAAACAAGTGTTTTTCTGCGATGCACTAAACTATTAACTATAAATGCATAAATATGCCGTGCATGTGCAAACGCTGGCTAGATATTTCATTAAAAAGAAGTTTGAATAAATAGTCCTTGTTCATGCAAGCAGAATCTTCACTGGGTCCTCAAGTAATTGACTAAACCTATAATGTAAATTCTTATGAAGGCAAACCTGTTAAACTACATCCACGTCTACACTAAGCAGCTCCAAAATCTGCTAACAATGTGCTCTAGATGAATCTGGCACTAGGAATGGAAACCAATACTTGGTAGTACATACATGAATGTCTCATGATGCTGAAAAATTAGAGGAACGCAGCAAACATAAACGAACAAAGTGAATGAAAAAAAAGGTCAAATCTCAAAACGAAACAACTGGCAGAGCCCCAAGACAACCCGCCCAATCCTTCAAATTTCCTAACATAGAAGAAAAACATCTAGCAAAGAGGAGGAGAAACGTCGCACACATCATCCCGAAGCATATGTAATAAAATATACACTCCGTGGCAGCACCGCACTAAAATACACTAGAAATGGTACCGAGACACTTCCAGATCAGAAACAGTGCAAAAACTGCTCCTAACTTGGATAAATCACACACAATGTCAGAGAAGAAGCCTCATATTCCTCCCAACACATGGAAAACAACACCGAATTATAGCAGAACTCCATCTGCACGAGAGACACTCTGCCATCGCGCCACTTTTCATCGGGTCGATGCGGTGCGTGTTTCTGTGACGATAATAGCAACACGCTAACAAACTCGGGGACGTTGCGATCATTTCAAGCGGCATGCTACGGATTGGCGATGCTCAGCGAATCACACGCCATTCCCACGATCCAGGAGGGAAACCAAAAAAAAAAAAAAAAACCAGAAAGCCTATCGACGCAGCATCCGCGTCCAAGCTCCGCGCGGATCACGCGCACGGCACCGATCCGTTCAAACACCAGCAGATCGAGGACTAGAGGAAGACGACAACAGCGAAAAATCCACGAAAAAACGGAGAAAATCACCCGCGACACTCGCGTTCCGCAAGGATTCACTCCACACCCAGCTCCGCCACCAAGAAAAACGACCGACATTGTCGCCGAATCGAAGCGCGAGAAAGAACCGCTACCTGTCCAGCCGTGATCGGCCCGGAGACCACCATCCTTCCTCCCCCGCTCCACACTCGAATCGGCACCCACCGCTGGCAGGATCGCGGGATCAGCAGGCGGAGCGACGGCGCATCGACCGGTGGCGGTCCTCCTCCTCCTGTTCCTGCTCCTCGTCGGCGCGGCCAATGGCGGTGGAGCGACGGGAATCGCAGATCCGAGGGGATGGAGATGGTCAAGCAGATTATATACGAGGGACGATGCGGGAGGGAGGGATGGCGAGGTTCCAACGAAGAATGCGGGGAGAGATTGCTTGGAAGGAATGAGAAGATTTGCGGGGGAGAAGTCGCTGTCGCCCGCTCACCGTCGGTTCGGACGTGTGCGGGAGTGTGATGGATGAGGGCGGTGCGTGGGGGAGTGGTTGGTTGGGGGCGTCTCCTGGTTGCACTGCTCTTTTCATTTAACCAGAAAAAAAAAATTAAAAATTAAAAAGGATTTGATAATTAAAATTAAATTAAATATAATCAATTAAGTGGATTTTGATAATATGGGGGAGCCGGTGAAGCTACCAAACGTACATTAATCATTATTCTTATTACCCGATTAGGTATTGGTTTTATTGATAGGGATAAGGACGTAAATGGTCCATGAATTTTGGCCCGATGTGGTCGCTGAACTTTCGGGATATATTCGATTTAGTCTTTGAACTATGTGAAATGCCCGATTGTTGCTCTTCTAGAGTTAAGGTCAAGACAATATAGAACATTTTTATATAATTTAGAGATCATCTTGATTACGTATCAAAAGGTCACAGATTATATTGAACAATTTAAAAATCCATGAATCACATTAAACAATTCAAAAATGTGGGGACGACATTAAACGAATTAAACGTTCAGGGATCACATTGCACATTAAACAAATTAAACGTTCAGATTATATGAAAATGTTCGATGTTATCCTTCCATTGAGTCAAGTTCAAGATAATATTAAACGACTAAATCAAACACGCCCCAAAAGTTCGCGAACCATATGAATAATTCAAAAGTTTCGAGACGGCATTCTTCATTGAATTAAAGTTCATATACTACATTGAATAAATTGAAAATTTAAGGTCCACATTGTCCCGTTTTCCTTATTTATTTTGATAAGGACGCTATGATTGTTATTAATTAGTAATTAATATGGAAATTTTTTATTCCCTCGTGGATCTATTCTTTTAAGAGGTGGCCGGATCGCTTACGCGTTTGAAAATTTCGTGCAATTGACCTTTTATTCGTGTTATAATGATTGATTAGATATTGATTTTTGTATGTGTATATACCGAAAAGGACATGATGAATTCATGCATTTACATGTTTGACACTTGCTAAGAGAATCTTTCGTACGTTGGCGTTCGCGTAATTAAATTAGCGTAGGCGCATCTACCTTCGATGGCGATGCTTCCAAATTCAAATTATATCGAGTGTTCGATCATTTATGGGGAAACTGATGAAATGTTTTGACTGAAAAATAGAGTTAGCTTAGCTTTCCTTGGCCAAATTAACGGTTCTATATAATTACCAAAATAATGCAAATTCTTTTTTTTTTTTCATTCTTAAAATCACATGAAATGTGTGCTATTATAAAAGGAAACTAGGACCTCCTACTTCTGAGAGATTTAAACTATTATTTTTCCTTCCTCTTATATCCGTAATTATACATTTCATTAATATTGGACCCATGGGCAAATCCGTTAGTTAATAATTATAATTTGTCGCTCGTATGGTTCAATCTTTTCCCGTGTACAACAATTTTCCCAAGAAGATGCAAATCTTGAAAATCGTTCTATCTTTCGCAATCTATATACACAATTTCATCATAATCTCTCTCTCTCTCTCTCTCTCTCTCTCTCTCTCTCTCTCTCTCTCTCTAAATATGTATTTTTAGTAAGACTGAATTATTTCAAAATAGATACAAGTTCCACTTGACATTTGGAGTGTACTCTATTGGGACCGCCTCCCAATTTTGGAACATGGAACTTACCATATATACTCTAAAACCAACCTTAAAACCAAACATGCAATTCCAATGTCCAATCGGGAACCGACCAATTACTTTTTGTGTTTGATTTTTTTTATTCACTTTTAGTCAAGCAACAACAAAAATTTCCTTTCATATTTATAGAATTTCATCAATAAGACTCCCTATCCCAAAAAACCATTTATAATTAAAGTAAACTATCATACCTAGCAACAAAAATCGTATTATGTTATCATGTAAAGTAAATTGAAGGGGTTGACTCAAGAGTAAACTAGAAATATGAGTAAAAGAGTAGTGATTAGTTAATTTGAGGTTTTTATATTGGATTTCTCTTGCAATGAATATACATATATGTTGTAAATGGATTCTAATAGATATCTTTCTTCCACCTGCTTTAGAGTAAGTTTAAAACTTATTACAGTAATGGAAGAACATATTGAATAACAATAGTAATGACGTGATATTCCTAATTCTAAAAGTTTGATACTATTAAAGTATAAAAATTGCTGCAAAGATCCATAAATACTAGTAGTTTTAGGGTTATCTCGATCCGGTTAGATTCAGTACTCCAATTCCTAGTTCGATTCTCTAGCTCCCAATCTGGTTCTTCGATTACAATTCCTAGTTCGGTTTGATTTCTACTTGGAAAATGACTGCACAATACCGGTTCCAAAAAAATTTAAAATCGAAAACTAGATTGATAAGTCTCGGAATCGAGAATTGGACCAATTTTTAGGATTAGTCTAGTCCGGTTGACGGTTTTATGCGACATCCATTCTCACCTTTAGTATTTAATGAAATATTTCTTTCCAATGTCAATATCTTATGTACACATAACGTGCATGCACATTTACTATCTTTTAAACCAAACCAAATGTCATATGAATTTTTTTGAGTTGAATTTCTCCAACATAGTAGGTTGTGAAGACGATAGTTCATCTGCTCATAGTTTAACAATTTTTCTTATCCTTATTATTGAATAGTACATTTACCTAAGCCTGAACTTTTTAAATACATAATATCAGGAACAACATAAATCTCTTCCTTTTCAAGGTTATGATATTGGTTCACGTGAAAAGATTGCTCTTTAAAAAATAGTGTACGGCATAGCTGGTACTAAAAAGCAACTAAGCAATGCAATTTGGAATATCACAGGTCATATATGGGAAAAGTACCAAAAAAGTCCTAAACTTATGCATTGGTACCAATTCAATCCTAAACTTTTCAATTGGACCAATTCAGTCCATCCGGCCAATTTTGGCCAGCCGACGCTGACATGGACGTCGGTCGGTGGCCGGATGCGACGTGGAATTTTTAATGATTTTTTAATTATTTTTCGAATTTTTTAATATTTTGTAAATAATTTTTTAATAATTTTTTTTTTTTTTCTTTTCTTTTTCCTTTTTTTTTTTGGCCTTCTTCCTAGCGTGGCCGGCGAGCCTCCGGTGAGGCTCGCCGGCCATTGGGCGAGGCGAGCGGCCCTCGCCGGCCGCGGCGGGTCATGGCCCTCGCCGGCCTCTCCCAGGGCCGCCGGCGAGGCGGCTTTGCCCGGATTTGGGTGAGGCCGGCCTCGGCGCGGCCCGGGTGAGGCCGAGCGACCCTCTGGGGGTGAGGCTGGCCTCGCCCACGGCCTTGGGAGAGGCCGAGCGAGGGCCGCGACCCTCGCCGGCGGGCGGCGAGGGCCACTCGGCCTTGCCTAGATCCGGCGGGCCGCCTCGCCGGCGGCCACAGGAGAGGCCGGGCGAGGGCCGCGACCCTCGCCGGTGGCAAGCGAGGCTTCGCGGCCCTCGCCCGGTGGCGGCGAGCCTCACCGGAGGCTCGCCGGCCCGCTAGGAAGAAGGCCAAAAAAAAAGGAAAAAGAAAAGAAAAAGAAAAAATTATTAAAAAATATTAAAAAATCGAAAAAATATTAAAAAATCATTAAAAAAATTCCACGTTAGCATCCGGCCACCGGCCGACGTCCACGCCAGCATCCGGCCACCGACCGACGTCCACGTCGGCCGACCAAAATTGGCCGGATGGACTGAATTGGTACCAATAGCAAAAGGTTTAGGACTAAATTGGTCAAATTGAAAAATTTAGGACTAAATTAGTACCAATGCAATAGGTTTAGGACTTTTTTGGTACTTTTCCCGGTCATATATCAACAAACTCTTGTTTTTCTATAGTCCAGCAGGCACCAGTGTAGCCTGTAAAATAACTCACGAGCCTCATGAAATGATCAAATCATGCCTTTGACCTATACAAGTGGCAATAATCCAGAGCAACTTACAGACATCAGGCAAGATTTGAAAAGTGACCTCCATATCCTAATCTGAATATCTCGTGACTTCCAACTGATCTCGTCAATCAAAGAGAGTTAGTATTGGCGAACTCAAATCGATAAAAGTTGTGATTTTTGAGTTCTAGAACATCGCTCTCTCAAGTACAACTACCAAAAAAAAAAATCACTAATGATGCATAATCATGAAATAATAAATATCATGAGTTGTTTTATTGCCTTTCAAACCATCATGATATGATGCTCCAACCAGCAATTGACTATTTCTCGTAGCGTTGTCTTCAATGTTAGATGGTTGACGGGCCATAGACATCTATGGTCACATCCTACATCAACATTGGTCAAGAAAATCCTTCATAAACATGAGAAGTGATCTCGTTCAAAAGTCAAATATTTGACCAATGTAAGTGGCCCATCTTTCTACCTCAAATGCCAAAAATCTATCTCTATCTAGAATTTAAAGGTAATTCTAATTGAGATATATGCCATTGGTAGAATATCTTGACTATATACAAAACTTCTTGAACCATTTTCCCCTTTTTGATTAGCCCTTTGCGTCGGTGTATTAAGGTTAATTTCATGACACATTTTTTTCCAATAATTTGAGTAATGGCACTACTAATCTCTATGGCTTTCAGTTTGTTTTATATCATCCTTTTGTTCTTGCCAATGTGATCTTAGAACTATATAATTTCTTATTAAAATAAGTCACCGTTAAAAAAACTAATGGAAATGTTATCGAGTTGTTATTTGTTGTCGTCTTATCCGACATGTCTTTCAAAAGCTAGAAGAAGGAAAAAAAAACAAACTAACATATTTTGAAATTTTAATAAATAAAATAAATACATAAAGTATTGAAAAAGGAAAATTAACAGAGAAAAAAAAAAAACTTTCGATTGCTATGGCAGCCATGGCGTTGTGATGACGATTAGGATAGGGTCACCGGGGTCGCATGACCCTAACAAGACTCTCTCTCTCCCTCCCTCTCTCTCTCTTCGGGCTCACATTGGCAATTGCGCTATGGTCATTAGAGATTGGCAAGCCCTGTCATCCTTGGCTGAGGCAATTGCGCTATGGTCATTAGAGGTTGGCTTCCCAAGATGTCCATCTCTCATTATGGTTTGAGGATATTTTTCAAGTTATTAATAATTTGGTCCACTAAGCATAAAAAGAATCCATGTCATCACCTATTGGTCCAGTCACAGCTAACGTGGCACTGATGTGACGATTCACATCAGCATTTTTGTATTTTTAACATATGACTAACTTCACTCAAAAAAAAAAAAAAAAAAAACTCATCTAGAGACCACATTATAAAAACTGAAAGGACTAGCGGGGCCATAATCTCCCAACTTCATAACATATTGAATATGTACCGTAATCCCTATTCTGATAATTAGTCATGTTTGCACCCAAATAAAATAGTTTTTGGACCGATGACAACCTTAGCTTGGAATTTGATGTGATAAGGAGCCCCTAACCACTAATATAAGAGATGAATGTAGCCCAACCGCACTAAAATGCAGTCATTGGCATGTCGAGTGGTGTGAAAAATAAATCGAGCCTTGAATTTGAATTGGTCGTTAAGAAAGATACAAAGGTCAAGTCCATTAGTCAAAGAAACCTTGCTTGGTACAATAAGCAAAAGTTTAGTACATCGCACTCAATTTCGGTTCCTTCCCACCTAATCACGAGATGAAGTGCTACTGAAGAAACCATTCTATTAAATTGCCATTAAAGAGATTTTATGAACAGCTCATGTAACGTGAACAATAATTAATGTAAACTGACTTCTGTGGACTTTAGAATCGATAGTGCGACCACTCTTTCTTTATGTGTCCCCTTCAGCTGTGCATTGATAGTGAATAATAGCAAATATTAGAGAAAATTAACTGATTAGTCTTAAATATATTGGCCCTCCTACGTGGGACATCACCACGTTAGCGATTTTCAAGTGAGAATCGACTGAAATGAGTACGTTGAAATTTCATGCAAATATTTCCGACTAAAATGGCAAATTTGGAAAATTTAGAACTGAATTGACATTCGTACAATATGTTTAAGACTCATTAGATATTTTTCCCCAATTTTTTACCGTGGTACTATGCACTTATTTGGGAATCCAAATCTTTGATTTGAAAAACATTAAAGAATGTAATTTGGAGATCATCAAGCACCTCGACATAGACCAACGTCTATCCTAAAAGCATTTCAATTAAGTTTTATCAAGCTCAGTCAAGGATAATTCAGGGACACGAACGCAGAGACTTGACTACCTTGAGGTCCGAGAAACACTCTACAATCCTTATTAACCAATTAAGTCTCGGTCTTCGGCCTGTGTAAATGACTATGACTTGTTGAAGTTTGCACGCAGTTATCAGAATTATAATGAGTGAGAGTGACCTTCTTTCTTGGAAACTCTTAATACCCCAATCAACTGGGCTAACTTGAGGGTTGGTATGGCAAAATTAACATTGTACGTGTCTCCGCAAAAGTTTTTAGGAAGCTGCATTTCTTTTGTTCTTGAAATTTTTTGCGACTATATATTGAAATCTACAGATGCGACAAGCGAAGGAAGAAAAATGGGGAAATGTACGTTTCGCATGTTTCAGGGTCTTATCTTATGATCATTGTACAAAATGCACTTAACAGTCATTTTTGATGTTACAATGACATAAACAGGTTTGCATTCATGGTTTGTACTCACAATTCCCTTCCATATAATTTGGTCCTCCGACTTTCTTATGCCACCAACTCTCTTTTTTATTGCGCGAAAAAGTCCCTTCGTCATCGACTGCTATTAACATTTTTCAACTATTAGCGTAGCAATCAGCATGTTAAGACAAAGAGGTTACCGTCAACTAGACCCATCAAATGGGTGGGTCGGATTGGGTTTGGGTCGGGTCGAAAATGGGTTTACCCATATTTGACCCATTTAACCCGTTTGACCCATATTTATGTAATGTAAATTAAGTGACCCATACCCGACCCGACCCGTATTGCTAAAACCTATTAATATTCTAGGAAAATCCACTTCTACTATATGCTAATTGGATTAAAACTTCAAATTAAATTAAAAATAGTAAATAAAAAAGTTAAAAAATACCTATACATTGAAATATTTATAAAGAATTAGACTATGCATATGCTTCTCTTATTTGAAGTGAACATACCATTGAATAACTAAAAAGCGTAACATGAATTTTTTTAACTAAACCTAAAAAAAGCTCATTTTTATGATTTTTATAAAAAAAAAAGTATTGTTAAAACATTTTTATGCAATACAAATTTTTTAACAATTTTTATGCAATATAAATTTAATGGAAATTTTTTATAATTCTTTTTAATTTTTAATTTTTTTAAATATGATTTTTAATTTTTTTAATTTTTTTAATATAATTTTTATAGGCCGAGGCCCCGCCCGACGCCGGCAAGCTTGAGTCTCGCCGGTTCGGCGAGGCTTGAGCCTAGGTGAGGCCAAGGCTCGTTGACTTCAAGCGAGGTTCGATCTCGCCGATCTAGCGAGGCCGAGGCCCCGCCGGCCGGCGAGCTCGAGTCTCGCCAAATCCGGCAAGATCGAGCCTTGCCCGACGCCGGCGAGCTTGAGTCTCGCCGGATTGGCCTCATCAATCGTCGGCGACACTGTCGACCAGCTCAAGCCTCGCCGGCCTATCGCCAACCGGCGGCCGTCATCGCCCGTCGGCCGTCGGCCTAAGGAAGGAAGAAAAAGAAAAGAAAAGAAAAGAAAATTTAAAATATGAAAAATAATTATAATTTCGATTTTTTATAAAAAAAAAAAAAACATTTTTATAAAGTTAAAAAGGGAAGGCCATGGATTCAAAGTGGGTTTCCTAATGACCCATATATAACTCATTTAACTAAAAATAGGTCATAATATGGATTTATGACCCATGTTGCCAACTCTACCATCAACACTTTCAAGCTGTCACATAGCAATTTGCATGTTAAATTGAGAGAACGAGAGAGAGATAAAGTGAGAGATACCTGACCTCAGACATGTCTCCTTTCATGTCCGACAACAATGGGGATTTTAGCATCACCGTCTCCGGCATAGACTTTGAAGCCCTAAATCACGGCATGCTGGTGGCGAAGGCACCCTTGGCCGCGACAATCGTTGCCTCTCTCCCTCTAGTAGCACCGTGTCGCGGCGGCTTTTTGCAACTCTAATCGCCGCGAGAAATAGAATTGACGATGAGGATCAAGTTGCCATACTCATCTGATTAGCAATGACATTTGGGGCTCGAAAACATGTTTTTGGACATTTTAAGGGTCGGCAAATTGGAATTGCATTTATTTGCGGGCCCAAAGTTGAATTTCATCTCAGGCTCAGCCAGAACGAACTGGCCCATACCAGTAACGCAAGGCCTAGCAAGAGGCTTGTTGGGCTCAGCCAATTCTCTAACCCTGCAGGCAGCGAGCTTATACAATCGTGGTTTTGTCGTTTCAAAGATTATTACTTCTTTCGGATATCAACAATTTAGAATATACTACCACCGGTATGGTGGCTCCCGCTGGATAAGGGCTCCGTTGATCTTTCCCCAAAGGTGATGGGTTCGAAACCCAGTGGAGGCGCTTGGTGTCTTAAGTGTGATGTCGGGGTGGAGGTCCTTGTTAGCGTCGCTTGGGTTTTACCTCGCCGGCAGGCACGGCCGCGAGGGTTCTCGAGTCACAAAGAAAAAAAACAATTTAGAATATACTTTCCTAATTTTAGTTGTCTTACCGCTTATGAAAAATGAGTTTGTGAAAAATGGATTTAGTATCAACAGCAAGCTACGTCTAAATACTTTTGCCGAGCCTGCTTGATGTTTCATTTTTTTTTCTCCAGTATGTTTTCCTGCTTTTTTCTTTCATTGAAAATATACCCCTCATGAAGTTGCTACTTGAACAAACACGAGCTCAAAAAGAAAGAAGTCTGGAAAGAAGTTTGCGTATCGAAATGGGAGTCAACTGATGATGATGATGTGGAAGCATCCACCCTCTACAGAACCGGAAGAAGAGGATGTACTGAAGAAATTGACCTTGGTGGAACATCCAAAGGAAAGATCATTTTGACTAAGGAGAAAAATCAAGTTTAGAAATCGTGTCATGTCAATTAGATATGTTGACATGTTCAAACTTAAATTCCTTCTTAACAATTTTCTCAATTAAAGATATTAGTAATATTTGTCATTCTATTTCATTTATTGAAATGCGTTGGTAGGGTGGCTTGGTTCCTCATTGAGAGATCGTAAGTTCGAAATCCCGCATTGCTATCACGTCTTAAATGGGGGACCATGGTGGTGGGATCCTATGCTAGTCTCCCTCGAGATATAGTCATGGATACTCGGGCGTAAGCCTTACGGAGCAATGAAGCGAATCCTCGGTTATCGAAAAAAAAAAAAAATCATACCTTTTGAGCACAGACCAATAAAATTAGGGTCATGCTTTTCTTACCCATTCTCAAGCTAATACTCTCTCTTTTATGGTGTTTTGACCGTATTGTCACCCATGGATCCTCCTTTCAGGCCATGATTCCAATTAAATGTGGAGCCCAATTTGTGTCCCACTTTTTATTTGGTTCTTTCTTTTTCTTCTTATCTCTCTATTCTATTTTTTTGCTTGTTTCATCGACAGTTGCTAGGCATCCCGAAAATTTCACTGTTGAATAAGGCAACTAGCGGTGAAACTCCTCAATACGGCAAGGATGGAAGAGGCGGGGTGGAGTGGCTGCGTTCGAGCCGAGCTCGGTCTGCTTGGTGGGGATGGCTTGGAACTTCATCGAGGAGAGCAACGAGAAGCAAGAATGTCTCAGTAACCACTGACAATTCCTAAACAAGAAGCTAACAATATCCAACCCAATTCAATTCTTCTAACCATACACTTTCTCATTCTAACCATGCATCACAATGTTAGAGTCCTATAACTCTCCCATGGAACCTCAGACGCCATAGCAGTGAACATAGCATCACCGTCCATCCACCACAAGAACTCAATCTCCTGATGTGACCACAACAGTTTCCTAATCAAAGGCAGTTTAGCCCGAAACATAGCACCCTTCGCATCTAAGAGTGCCCTATTATGAAATATCTCAATACATGCAACCTGCAATATTCCATCTTATTCTTAATCAATTTTAACAAACATTGATCACTGTGGGGTTCCTCACACAACTTTAGAGATGAACCTGTGACGAGCAAAACACTAACGCTTATTAGGCCCGATGATATTGGAATAATTTACGTGTTCCTCAGCCACTCAACTCTCTACTCGTCCTAATCGGATATCCTCGGGCTGAGACTGTATGGCTTTGCTTAGGTCCCCTTTCTCGTCTTTGCTTTCCTTGACAAGGATCTTCCATATATCGAATGTCTTGTAGCTATTTGACGTGACTGGATCGACTCGGACGGAGCCAACAACAAAGCGCACTCGATGAGGACCTCCTCGAGGATGAGATGGGGCTCCATGTGCTTCCATGAGTCAAAATGGTCGCGGTGGTCGTTCAAGTCCCGCTCCGACATGCCAAACTTGCCTGCACTAGCGGTTCCACAAAGGATGATGACGATCATAGGAGGGTCACTCATGCCACACCTCCAGCCAGATCTGGTAGCTTCGGCAAACTCCCAAGCTCTTGTCGAGCTTCCTCACGCGTCCGAGATTCTGGATTAGTGTGACTAGAGCTAATGCGGAAGATGCAGACCAAGTAAGGACGAAAGTTTCAAGATCTAGAAGTGAATGACTTTGTCGAGAGAGTGATGTCTCAATGACGGCAGGTCGAGGCCACAGGGGTTGGTGAGGCGGCAAAGCAAGCTATAGAAACTTCAAGGTCAGGAGTGCAATGGAGGACGTAGGCGGAGAAGGCAACGAGGAAGAAGAGGATGACAAATACGAAAAGAGAGAGAATAAGGTCAAAATGAACCCCATTTAACTTGAATGATGGTCGGGGTATAATATGCTAAAAATGGGTCCCACGAGGAACAATACGATCAAAACATTGTGATGTCCTGTGTATTAGCCAAGGAAGGAGTGGGACTTATATTAAATTACGTATTCATCTAAAAGTTTAAGCTTTTAAATATTAAGCCATTTCTTATATAGAAAAGATTTGGTCCCACCAAATTTCACATCCTACTAAAGTAAAAGGTCTTAAGTTCAAATCTTTTCAAATCCCTTATTTGCCTCCTCATTTCATGCTTAGTACCATGCCAATGTCTAGCCTAAATGTAAGTAAGAGTGTTAAAATACATAACTTTTGTTTTCAGAACAGTTGGTTGTTATTCCATAAAGTCTTACAATCAAAGTAAAAAACCATCTTAGATAAACCTACTCAAACTAAGAAACCTATCTGGATTGGATTTCTTTTACGAGCTCAAACTTGAGCCATACTTCCAACAATGTTCATGCCAACTTTGAAAGTTGGATCGTGTTAATTCTTTCCAGGTTGAGTTACTTTTCTTGGGGGGCAAAATTGAGATTTCACAAAAGTAGATTAAAAAAGTTTGCATAACTATAGCAACGACTTGGCTTTTGTCTAGTCATCTTGACTTGATACAAGATTAACACACCTTAAATTCCGTAACGAGAGGAGGTCGTATTCATTTTTAATTTCGTGATGTTTCCTAGGTACCTACTTTGGTCAATACTAAAATAAGTGTATTCACGCTGACCTTGTCCTCTTGACTTGATCGGAAAATATGAGAATGATGAGCTATGCATGAGTCTCACATAGATCATTCATTACCTCAGAAGTCACGCATACGATGTGGTATAGTTAATTTGTATAATGGATCATCAATGTAATTAGTTAACAAGATCGACCCCCCTCTCTACACTAATATGCGATATTCTATTGCATAATTGTCCAAATAGTGCTAAAACTATTATACGGCAACCAATTCGGTCCTAAAACTTTTCAATATGACCAATTTATTCCTAAATTCTTTGACAATTTGCCAATGTAGTTTTTCAGGCAAAAAGTTGCTAGGAATCATCGAGATGGACTGCTTTTGCAAATTATTTTTAAAATTTTCTGGATTTTTTTATAAATTTCTTTTCTTTTCTTTTTCACTGTTCATCTTCTCAAAAGGGCCGATGGGGATCGTCGGGGCTTCAACAATGGTTTGTAGTGGGGGCAAGGGCTGTGGCCCTCACCGAGGGCCTGGCAACTCCCAACTAGCCTTTTCGGGAAGATAAACAATGAAAAATGGAAGATAAGTAAAGAAATGAATCAAATTAATCAAAAAAAAAAGAAATTGTAAAAATCATTCATGTTAGCATTGTTCGTGCTATGTTGGACGGTTAGTAGCCAAGTCAGCAATTTCAGACCAACAATGGCTGAAAGGACTACATTTAAAGCAATCAAAAGGTTTAAAATTAAATTTGATCAAATTAAAAAGTTTAGAACTGAATTGGCTGTTATACAATATGTTTAGGACTTTATAGACAATTTTCCCTCAAATACATACATATAAGTGACCTGATTCAATTCTGCAGCCTCTCAATAAATTGTTCCTTGGCATTATTGCAAGTTACAATAGTTTATATAAATTTACATTAAATGCATGTGACCATGATATGTACTAGTCTGAGAAATTACTCTCTCAATATTTATTTATAGACACATACAAAACCCTAATTAAGAAAAGTCTTAACCTACTACATGGGATTTCAGTCACATATACTAATAGAGAATTTGCACAAACGGGGCTTAGAATATGCACATTTGTTCTTGTAAGATGAGTATTCATATGGAAGATACAAATTCAAATTTGAATAAAAAGCCAATACTGCTTCTTTCGAGACTTCGTACTGCGTCAATTTAGTACAAAAATGATGACAGTACCTTCTCGGTTCTCGTTCTCATTTGATTACCTTAACCCGAAATCGTTTTCTTACATTCTGGCCAAAACATGTGTGGCAGAATCTTTACAAATTTCATTATCTACATGTATAAAGAGCACATCTGTGTCGAGTTTCTATAAATTTCAATATCAAGTGCCTGATATTTATGTGGCAGATTCGGTATACGAACATCTTCAACCTAAAGTAATATTAGGAGGCATGCCAACTGCCCGTATATATAGAGTCTTACTTTATGCGCATGTAAGAGCAATTTACATTCATCCATTATTTAAGTCATACTAAATGTTCAGATGTTCCATAGATGCGCTATCCAAATAAAACGGTAATATTCTATGAACTTTTGTCTATGTAATTAGTTTTTCAATAGCCAATTGCAGCCTGAGAGGGGTCGAAATGTGTCTATACGAATAAAAGTATTTTTCCAAATGCATACCCAGTCAATGACTTTGGCTTAACGTCATTTCTACAATCTTGTGTGATGTGATCATTCTCAACTGAAATATGTTTTCTCTAATCTCAACTAGATTAAACGATTGACTCTATGGCAAAGTTTGTGTCAATATATATAGGTTTTTATTATATTATATAATTCATGTATAGGCCAATGCAAGCTTTAGTGTAGCACCTTTTTGACAAAAGCAGTATAGCTCATCTTCTTCAGTTGAAAATTTCAAACAGTGACTTATTGATGAAGTTCAAAACTTTCAAGCGGAAAATGAACCAAAACATCAAAACGACAGTGACTTCTCTACATTTTCTCAACAAAGTTCTAGATGATTGATTGTTATGCCATTGCTCACCTTTTGAATTCTTCTACTTTCTTAGCATAATGAGCTAGATATTTATAGCAAGAAAAATAACAATAAAACTAAACTCGCATAATCCAATAGCCATAAATCAGTGCAAATGGTTGCTCCAGAAAGAGAGAGTACAAAGGCATATTGAGTGACTCCATCAGTCACAATACAATCATCATCATCGATAATCTCTTCTTAAAGCTAATAGAAATATAAAAACCTTAATACAAGACAAAACATTTAAAAAGACCCAGCATGTGAATCTAACCAACCTAATCTTCTTCTCTCTTATCCAGCAGCTGGTACAAAATCTCCTTACTGAGAGAGGAAAACATAAGGCTAACCAATGACCCCAATAGCTTAATCTAAGTGATCTTGATCTTCCTTTGTGAAAGTACCCCAAAAAAGTGAGATCATATGATTGAGGATGAAGTTAATGAAATAGGGTTACCAGTCAGAAAAAAGAAAAGAAAAAGGTAGCAGTAATTAATTACTGGCTATAGGCTGTAGCTATACTAATGTATATATACAATATACTAGAAGGATTTTGAAGATACTTAATTGGAATATAATCATGGCTCTTGTTTGAAGAACATGGAAGGAACAATGTCTTGCAGGAGTCCATAGTCTGGTGGGCCTTGGTTATATTGCTGATGATGATGGTGATGATGTGTTGAAGTCAAAGCTTGAGGGTTATAAGCAAAATTTGCACCACCTTGGTTTGTTGTCATCATGTGAGGCATTTGAAACATCATCTCTTGAGGGTTGTTATAGCCCGGGACTGCTGCAGTGGGCGCCGCGAACATGGATGTAGCAAACATCCCAGCCCCACTTCCCCGGAGTGTCGCTGGGATCGGGTGGTTGTGTTGGCCCTCGTAGGTCGTGATCACTATGGAAGGGTCTTGGAATGACCTCTCCACTCTCTTCTTCACAGTGCATTTCTGTGTGGTGCACCTGTAGTAGCTCCTGTAAATAGAGACAAACCAAAGCGCAAAAAGAAAATGCAGGTTTCAGAATTCTTTTTAGGAAGTTAGATTGATTTCTTGGAATTATTTGAGGAGGGTTATGATTGACTTTGATGTCCCAACATGAGGTCAAATTTAAGTTGGTGAAATGTGAACATTGAGGGAGAAAAAGTGGAACATAGTTTAGGACAAAATCTTTGAAAGGACAGAGTTGAATTGTTGTTGCCTTCTACCAAATGTGTCTGTATTCATGTCCAATTTGTTATCTTGTTGTGGACTAAAAAATGAGCAGAAAAAGCAAGGGGGGGAGAGGGAGAGAGAGAGAGGGAGAGAGAGAGAGAGCAAACGTACCTTGGGTAAGGGCTATTTTTGACAGCCTTTTGACCATATTTTCTCCATCTGTAACCATCTTCAAGATGATCAACTTCACTCTTGGTCATGAATGCAAAGCGTGGCTCTCTCTCTCTTTTCTCTCCCTTCTTCTTTGATTTGCTCCTGTTTTTTTCTCAAAAGCATGTAACATGTTATTGCAAACAAAACACTTGCATGATTGGATGTAATTACCCTACACATGACAAATAATTCAACTTTAAATCAAGCAAAAAAAAAATACATAGTTTTCTGAGTCACGGCACAGTAAATGACCCCTGCTTCAATTGAGTATGCATGGACCAAGGAAAGCCTACTTACTGATTCTTGACATAAATAAGATCATTCCCAATAAGAATAAGTAGACAAGACCATTTATACTAAGGTTTTGAACTAGTTTGTTGTTAAGGATTCGCAGGCAATTATGCAAGTATAGTTACATCGGGACATACGTTGTTCGAGATTCCACTCAGAGATTGACTCCTCCTTATTTTACATGCATGAGCAGAAAGATAAAAGAGGAGAGACTTCTTACTGTTTCTTAGAGCTCTCTCCTCCATCTTCACTCTCCTTCAACTGGGTCTCCGATCTCCTGCCTCTGCTCGAATCCTCCTCGCCCCCGGCTTCAGTAGAAGAAGAAGAGATCGAAGAGTTCGGCGTTGCCGGGTTGTGATTCGTACTCTCGCTACCCCCTCCTATCTCCTGCTTCTGGTGGCCATACTCGACCGACGAAAGAACCTCGGAGGTCGACGGCGACAAGCCGAAAGCCATCGTCGCCAACGAGTTGTAGTCACCAGAGCCTTGCAAGCACTCAGTGAAGCTCATGTATGGATGATCACTGTAAGCAGAGGTGAAATGGGAGCTCTGGAAAGGGTCATAGTAATAACTAGGGTTTCTATGCTCATCAGACATGTGGAAGGAGCAAAAGAGAGGAAAAAATAAGAGGAGGAGGAGGAGGAGGAGGAGAAGTTTGAAAGAGAGGTTCCTTGAAGTCTCTGTGTAGATATTTGGTATGGAGTGTATGACTTTTACTAGGTTTCTTCTCTTTCGTGTGGTGGTGATTTATATTGAGAGAGGAAGGAGGGTTTTCAAGCTTTGAATGAGACTCCACATTGTCACTTTACGGAGAAGGTTGACAAAACACCTTCCCAAAAAGTGGTTTCTAATGTGGAAACATCTCCATTCCATACAAAACCCTCCCATCTGTTTAACTTGGACTTTGTCCAATATTTCTTTTCCTTGACCACTTTTTGCAATTTTTTAATGCCTCCAAGCTAATCAACTCTAATTACACAATACACACCATATATATATATATATATATATAGATATCCATTTCCTCTATCATAACCTATATATAAACACACATATAGAAGATAGTTAATTGAAATGATAATCCGACACTCTATACAAATTATAATCTTACCCTGATGAGAAATATCGAGATCTTTTCTGAAAGTCGACTAATCTCCTCGGAACATGTGGAACCCATTGCATGTTTGAATATCAAATCTGCACGTTTGAAAATTCTTTAATATTGACCAGCCCTTTAATATATCAATATCGCTTAATCCTTTCATCCTAATCTCTCGATCGTGTCGAAGGACGTGTAGTTCTCCTCCTCTCTACAAAATACATGTTATTTTCAATGTCAGAGTACCCAACTTACAAAACATTAAGGTGGGAAAGTGGAGAATTGCCATTACCATGTGGGGAGGGCGGTGTGGGAGAGAAGTCAGCGAAGACCACCGATTGCAGTCATGGAAGGGGAAAATCCAAAAGGAAGAGAGAGAAAGAGGGATGATGTCTTTTTGGTGAGCGATGTTGAGAGAGAGAGAGAGAGAGAGAGAGGAGATGGTCAGCGATTCAAACTTCACTATTTTCTGTATCTGCCCCTTTTGGAATAATAGGCTTACACGCGTATGGTACCGGCACCGCCATTTTGACCGGAGCCGACATGTGACCCGGCACGTGGGTGTGACCCCTGAAGCCTCTTAAGAGGGGTTTGAGGGAATCTTCCATAAAAGAAAGAAAATATTTATTTTAAGGATTAATACTCCCGAAAAACTCTAAATTGGAGCACCTATAATAAATTTATCTCAAATTATTTTTTGATCATGAAAAACCCTAAACTCCATACACTTGTGATAAATTTACCCCGACTGACCATAAAAAACATAAATATATATTTATGACAATTTTACCCCAAACTAATTTATTTGACCGCAAAAAATCTCAAACCGGTAAATTTGTGATAAATATACCCTATGCTAAATTAGATTAATATCACAAAAAAATCACAAAAATTTTAAACGTGACAAATTGAGCGTAAAATTCCAAATCGGTATATCAGTCAACTGTCACATGTCATTTAACTTAATAATTTGACAGTAAAATTTAACAAAAACTAACAGATGGTAAATTTGTCACAAGTGTACCAGTTTGGGGTAAATTTGTTTGGATTTTTTATGGTTAAAAAAATAGTTTGGAGTAAATTTGTCACAGATGTATCGGTTTTTGATTTTTCATGGTATTAACCCTTATTTTAATGGAAGATATGCAGTGAATGTGTGCAATTCAATTTTAAAGCTTTTGATCCATTCAGTCAAGTTATGGGGTCTTTTTTTTTTTTTCTTCAAAGAAAGAAAAATCGATTCGATAAATAACGCCTCAAATTGTATATATGAAGGTTAAAAGCAAGATATATATGATCTTTAAAAAGCTTTTGATGGTGCAGAAAATCGTTTTATATATTGTGTTGGAATCCGGTAATGATCTTTGCATTGGAAAATTAAATTTTCACAACACATTTATTAAATCTAAAGTCTCAAGTATTCCTTGATACTGAACAAAAGAAATGCATTTAGGGTGGAGATAATTTAGGGTATTATCTAAATAAATAAGTGACGATTAGATTTTTTTTTTTATTTCAGTTAGAAGTGATGATTAGACGTTAATTTAGTACTTTCGAAACGGAATTGTGCTGTGATTGGACAAACCATTTAAGTTCGATTCCACGCATCCTCAAATGTAGGTGGTCCTATTGAAGTGCGCGCTCGAATTCACACACTTTATATAATTAATGAGGTCAACTCACGTTTTGAGCCCGTTATTTCTCCATTTTAGTAGAGTTTTTAAGATGCCTGTATTGATTTTTATTTTTATTTTATTGTTTGCTTAATCCAAATTTTGGGATATATATGCACTTTGACATTCTTTAACCCAAAAAGCATCTTTAAACTTTGACAATAGATATACGTTAATAAGAAATTCGCATAAATTCTTTTATAGCCTGATGAAATTTATATAGTATTTTGAAGTAAAAGTAAAATAATATAATTTTTTTAACTTAATTATGATTGCAAGGAAACAAGCTTCCCATGAGCTGACACATAGCGAACGTCATCGTCTAATCTCTGGAATGTTGTGACGCCTTTGGTCTCAATCCGGTCATTACCATATCTTTTCTTATTTCTCTTTCCTTTTGTTTATTTGTTGAACGCTGTTAATATTTTATAAATATCATTGTCATTATTATTCTTATCATTCTTCTAAAATAATGATTCATCACATTGACATTATGGTGTCAGGAGAATGTAGACGTTGAATCGATTTAAAATTTAATGACCTAGGCCTTCTAGTAATTTCAAAAGATGCTTCCCACAATGAAATTGACTCACTTATACGTTTTTATAATTTTCTCCTTTCTTCTTTTGACTGCGTTTATTTTCTTTTTTTTTTTTTTTTTGTCATTTTTCTCCTTTCTTCATTACGGCTCCATCGAGTCGGTAAACGTTGGCACCATGAGAGCAGCCTGCTTGTTTGGTGGCTGGAGCTAACTTTCATATATACATATTTATTTATTTATTTATTTATTTATTAGGTTGGCAAAATTTCAGGGTCATAATTGCAATTATAGCAATGTCACTATCATCCGCACAAAATGCCCCCAAAAGTTCGGATTATTATAAATCTACCTCGGGCACGTTTGTTTAATTTAGAGTTATCTTGAAATCGAAATCTCTTGTCAACCGACACTTGTCACCTATCATTTTTTTTTGTGTGAATTTCTCATTAATTTAGTGAGTAATATGAGTATGATTTAAGCAAGGGGTGAAAAGAAAGACAAGATTAGGAAGTAGAATTTGACACGTGATTGATTAGAAATAA
Organism: Eucalyptus tenuipes; assembly: GCA_014182365.1. Classification (NCBI taxonomy): domain Eukaryota; kingdom Viridiplantae; phylum Streptophyta; class Magnoliopsida; order Myrtales; family Myrtaceae; genus Eucalyptus; species Eucalyptus tenuipes. Next base: position 10,538,300 of record CM024540.1, read on the forward strand.
AGATATAATAAAAATGGTTTAAATCGAGGGCCTCGTGACTCATCGTCAATTAGGTTTGTGTCCACAATCGGATTCCTTACGTGTGAGATCGTATCACTGGGATTGTTCTCCACCATCCCATTCATATCTGTTCAATCAGATAATGATAATTAGCCTTTTAGAACAAAATAATAACAAAAATCCTCTACTTTTTTTATATGGTCAACAATAATACAAATGTCTAGCAATCATCAAATCCCAAGGAGGCAAAAAGAGGAGGGGGAAAAATGCTACCTCGACATGATGAGAAAGAAAACCAACTCTTAACTTTGGGACTCGGTCGTTGAGAGCTACCAAAAGTTTTTCAAAGATCAGAAAAAGGCGAAAAGCTTGGACTAACTCTCAATTTAATCTCACATTTAAGTTTTCAGCAGCCAGAGAATAGTTAGAATAAGGATTAATGGACACCCTTTTTGTTGGATTAAAGTGATTTTCATGTTAAGGACACTAGCAAATCCATTCGTCTAGATAATTCATATAAGATGAACAGATGCGTCATTGAATCGGTGAATTCCCGATATCAAATTACACTTCGGAGTGTGATCATCGAGATGACACGAATAGTGATCATCGGGCGATATCAAATGATGGATATGCATATAGATAGAATTTAGGGAATTGACAATCATACGAAATAAATTTTCAGTGCAACCATAGTAAATTGATACGTAACATATCCTACCTTATACTAAAATGTTCATATTCATTCTTCTTAAAAATAAAAACACTTAAGAGACGTCTTTTAGTAGTTATATACCTATTGTATGGATATCAATCACATACAAATTTAGCGAAAAAGGGGAAACGCACGTGATATTTTGAATTTTGGTTTCTTTGAAGAGAAATGTGATCGAGAATTGTCACGGGCTCTCCTTATATGGAGAAAACGTGCATAGAGTCCTCACAATAATCAAGAATATCCATATCAAAAACGAAAAGTAAGACTAAAGGGTCCTTTTGATCTAAAAGCAGAAGAGAGGTGAAATGGTTTTTGAATATGAGTTTGTGCTGAAATTATTTAAAAGATATATTGATGGCCACGCCACAATTTGCGGCTAATTGCGTCCATACAATATCATGATTTCAGCGGGCCACCATCATAGCCCATCAAAAAGCTAACTTTAGCTTTAGAGGAATAGAAGGACCAAAGCTTCCCATTGGCTATCTACTTGACCGTGCACTAAAAAACATAGATCTAATCAGGTGATTAATAATGTATATTTATTGACATAACTAAGTTGAATGATTCAAACTCAATGTTGATTTTTGTAATTCTCTCTATCTCTTCCTTTTAGGTGTCCATAGGACTTATTAGGTCTACTATATTCCCTGGCAAAAATGTGTGACAGCTACCAACCTTCTCATATGGTTAGTTGTTGAGCAACAAGAACATTTAGCCACTAGATTACCACAGGAGTGTCCTTATCTGCAAGGAAAAAGTCTCAGAAAGAAGATAAAGCTGAAGATTGTTCACATATGAGTGAATAGACAGCCACCCAAAATTCATCTTGGTTAACTTGGAAACAGTTTAGCAATGAATGTTTGATTTTAACGGGGTTCATGCCCATCTTAGGCTTGCTTCCCATCATGCCCGATTTAGGATATCAAATGGCTATTTCATAAACTTGAGATTTATCTGTTTAAAGTGAGTTTTCGGTCTTGAAAAATAATAGGGTCTAGATAATGAGTAAGATGAGGTCCCGCACGCTCCTCAAACTTTTCCATATGGCTGGCCGTCGACATGACCCAACTAAAGACGCAAGAATGAAATAACTTCAAGGATTAAAATTCGACATCAACGAATGATACGTGGATCATAGGAAGGGTTATAGGAAGGGTAAGATGTTATTGCGGCATGACATATGGATGAAGAGACGTTGATTTGTATGTGAAAGTAATGGTTGATCAAATGGGAGGGTTAGCTTAAGAAGGAGGACTTTCTAGTATTAAAAAAAGAGCATGAAATTGTTGACCCTAAGTTGCGTCGATTATTCGTGACAAAAAGTATTGTCTACATTCAACCACAAAAGAAAAAAATTTAAAAGTACGGTCTTTTTTATAATACATTTCTTTCCCATTTTCTTTTAAAAATTATTGCGTTATTGGAAGTCACTTTCGTATGAGAGAGAGAGAGAGAGAGAGAGAAAGGGGGGGGTGGGGGCAGGTTTTTGTTAGGTGTGTAACCTATGAGACGGCGACGCATTTCTTTGGCGGCAAAATCCCACAAATTTGAGGCGCAAAAAGGCTTTGGAGCTCAACACCTAATTTTTCATTTTCCAAACTCATGTGAACTACCCTCCATCATTCCATAAAGGGGCTTGAGATGTAGTCACATTGGAGCGCATCATCTTTGCTAGACCTCTATTATCCCATCTAATTTTATATTCGATCGTCTAGTTCGATAATTTCATTTTCGATTTTCTTTTCCTCGACCTATCAAATTCTACATCTGTTACAACTGTCATTTCACTACCGCTCACCGACACTAGCAGACATAAGAGGGTTGATAGTGGCCTGATTCCCTAAGTCTCCAAATTCTCTTTCAAATTAAGAGAAAAAGAAAAGCCGTGAAGAGAAAGTTATACATAGTTTCGCTAATTTAGAATCGTGTCATTGACTTGACCCTTCTAGAATTTGAGGATGCACTGTCGATTCTAGCTAGTTCCTTTTGCTCACAAAAGTTAAAATGGTAAGAGTATGATATTGAGTAGATTTCACCTACATGTCGTTATGATTTCGTATTCATTTATCATTTCAACAATCAAATGCGGGAATAGATCGGAAAAACATTGAATAATATCAAGCTATTTACTTTTTTAGAAACACTAGAGGAAAAGATAGAAAAAAGGAACTTTAGGATACTAAGATAGCTGTATGAATTAATTCACTATTGGTCTCGAAGAACCTATTACACAACATAAGTAGGTTCATAAGAGTAATTAATCAATAAACTAATTAAGTTATATATTGAATGAGTGTATATATATATGTTGTATTATTAGGATTCTAATTAATGCCTAATTTTCTATGGTAGACCATATAAACTATGCATAATGCATAGAGTCATATGATATGCTCCATAACAATAACACCAAGCTCAAAACATGCACAATATCAAATGTTAACCTCATACCATGTGGAGCGACTAAGGTCACAAAAGAATAAAACTAAAGATGCTTGATTTGAATTGGGATTATCATAAAAACTAAGGATGCTTAATTTGAATTGGAAATATCATCAAAAGTTAATAGATAGCTTTAAAAAATTGAAAAAGATATGGAAAATTAAAATGCCGAAAAGAGCGTAAAAGAGAGAGGATTAGCCTTTTCAAAGCTGCTTCCTCGTAAGGCAAGGAAAATACTTCATTTATAATAATTTACTTGAGTGATCTCAGTCACTATATTTATATTTGTAAATAGTCTGAGACCCTTTTTATCTTCTTTTTTAATGATTTGAAAATCCATTTCAAATGAGCAAAATTTAAATTCATTAAGTATCTTGTTAATCTCGTGAATTAGTTAAGACCGAGCCAAAACTTAGTTAGATGACCCGACCATGAAGTTTGGAGGATTGAGTTTATGACATGTGCTTAATCCACATTAATAAAAAGTTGATTTCTTAACGGCTAGACCAATCGTATTGATTATCCGCAACTACCCCATTAATGTCTTTTCCCATTTAAGAAACTCCTAGTATGGAGGATTTTTTGGAAGCAAGCGAGACCATAAAACCAAACTGGATTAACCCGTCTTATAATCTACACAAACATTCAAAATGATCATATTCATCATTTTAGTCTCCACATGTGGAACTGCCAGGTGTAAAAGATAAAATGACAAACATACGTGACTTATTCTAGTTATCAACCTGCAACATCACGGGGTGTCCCATTTCACTTAATAAAGTGAAATAAATAAAATAGAAAGAAAACATTTTGAGGACCTTCTATCAAGTTACCGCCAAGATCACCCACTTGAAAAATTTATTGACTTTCAGATCTAGTTGAGATTGCCAAGTTCTTATTCCACCTGTGAACGTTGACAGAATTTTTGCAATAGTTAAAAGGAAAGTGAAGAACACATCGCGTCATATTGGTCACCTTGACCAAAATCTCTATCATTATATTTCCAAATATTTTTTCCTTTAGTTTATTTTTTTTTGCCATCTTGTGATGCTTATCATTTACTTTGACTTGTTTGCATATGAAGTCAAATTGCTCGTCACTATTCAACAAATACTCCACTAGGAATGTTCCTATAGAGGTTAAAATATAGCCCTCGTGGCTGTATAATATATGCTAAATGGCAGAAGAAGTTGCACCCTTTACAATGAGCTCAACATCAATCGTGTTTTCCATCTAACCCATCTAGATAGTTCATAATTATTTTTCTCCCTATTAGTAATAGTCATAGTTATGAGAAGTCTTTTACGTACTCAACTAATCTCTAATGTTCAAAGATCCTGAAAATGCACGTAGTGAAACAAATTCTACAGTATACGAGTCGTGCTATGAGTGATTTTCTCAAGAGAGCAATACCGGTATTGTGATTTGAACTACTTCCTGAGTAAGAAATATGAATACGCTAATCACTTGATTAATTGTTCAATGTATATAGCTGATAATTGCCTCTCAGATGTGAAAAGGTCTACTGGGTTTGATTCTTTTTCCAAGGCTAAGAGGCACATTTGACCGATTCTAACCACCAAAGCCTTCTTCACATTCATCAGCCACAAACAGTTCTTTTTAATTTGAATCCCGTAATTATGTGCCCCACTAGTCTACTGACTACTGTGCAAAGAAAAAAGAAAGAAAAGGACCCCGTTGTTTTTATAGTTAGAATAGGTTGCTCCGCATTTAAAAAAACAAAAAAAAAACAATGTTTGATTGAGTCATCAACTGTCATAGATTGCAATAGGACAAGTTGACTAGGCCGGGTGCATTAAATTCAAGCTTGCCTTTTTAATAATGTTTCTTTTCCCTCCTTTCGATCAAACGCTATGTACTCATTCACTCAATAGTTGCCCTCTCTCTCTCTCTCTCTCTCTCTCTCTGGGTTCACCTAGTCAAGGTCAGTGAAGACAAAATACTACCTCCCCGATCCAAGAATTCAAAAGGGCACTCCAATGATTCTCGTATAAAGTCACATAATTCGAAGACCGATGACTTGGTCTGCGTTACTGTGGGATTTCTATTACCTCTCTGTCAAGTCTTGGACCACTGTGGCTTCATGGAAGTGTTGTCTTTAGTTCACTGCCGAGGGAGGTCCAATGGGAGGATCATGTTCCTTTTCTGGACAGATTGAGAAAATGAAGACAAAAAGCTCTCCGAGAACATCACTCTGTAAAAGGTTGGGTCAGCTGGTTGCTTTTGTCCAATTCGAGATTAGTCCTGACATGGAAATCCACTAATCTGCAACTGGCAAATAGAGGTTGCCTTTGATCTTTCAAGCGAAAAAGGTACTTTTGATAAGCAAGAATTATTGGAACTCGCATGTGCTTTTAGAAAAACCAAAAGTCAAAAGCATCATGTGTGCAAACAGGTGAAAATGGTGTTTTTACTATTCGGAGTTGAAGGGCACGGCGCATGTGAATTACAAAGACCGAAGCACTATAACGGATGGAACACATGAGACGCGTTAATTAATTATATGTAATTTTATGCCAAAGCACTTGGAATAAGGAGTTGTGTATTGTAAATAGAGTGGTGATACATACACGCACAGGTGCATGCGCCGAACGCGATTCTTGTATGGGAGTCTTGTCGATCTTCAAAATCAATGTCTTTGTCTATCTGTCAATTTATAAAACATATAAGTAGAGAAGTCTATGTGACTTTTCCTTTTTTTTATATGTTTTTTTAAAGAGGAGAAGAAAATGAAAAGAGAAATGGAAACAATGCTTGATTTTCATTTTCAAAAGCTTGAAATTCACTCCTTTGTCCATAATCAAATTCACATACAAATTACCCTCTAATCATAAATTTTGATTCGATAAATACATTCCATTCGTAGGCTCCATTAGTTTCGTGGAAATTAATTATTTGAAAAATATTTTCCTAAAAAATGATTACTTATATTGTTTGAAATAATTAGTTAATGAAAAATGCTTTTATTATTGACAACAATTTTATGTTTAACAATTTCATGAATGGTAAAATTATTTTCCATTTGCTTATCTTTATAAGGAGTATAAGCAATCATTTATGAAGATAATTTTTTTCCAAATCATTCATTTTTTGGGAAACAAATACACTCTTGACACCCCCTCTCTCACATCCATCCATCACTTCATTATCTCTCTCCTTCGCATACTATTATTGTTAAGTTTTCAAAAAATCAGTATACTCTTCTAGGTTTTGTTTTGAAGAGAAAAATACTAAAAAAATCCTTTTGAAAGAACTCATTTGGCAAATCATGGGAAGGCTTAGGACTCAATTAATACAATTGAAATGTTTAGGACTCAATTGACACAATTACAATAAGTTTATGACTTCTTTGGTACTTTTTCCCGTTTTGAATAACAATGACATGTGAACTAGCATTGATTAAAAAATGCATTTTTGAGCAAAACCATGTGTCAAAGGCAAAAAATAATTTCTCCCCATCCAATCATGAACTCTATAATTTGTCAATAATATAATGTTATCGATTTGTGTTATCAGAAAACCGTTCATTTATGCTTTTGTCTAAGCTTTACATGATTGAGATAGAGGCTCGAGCCTAGTTATAACTTCTTTTGCATCCAAACTCATATCTCTTCATAGACGATCTCATATTTCTTCAAAGAAAAAGATTTTTGAGGGCATGGTTCCCTTAGTCTACATATACATGATCGTCTTGAACCATAGGATCACGAGAAGTGTCATTGACTTTTTCATGGTAGAACATGTCTAGAAAGGTTCAGTTAAGCACTTTTCCTTTTCGTTTCTTTTATTTTCCTTTTTAGCATTACTAGACTTTATGGTCTTGACATTGGAAGGAACCATCAATTTTATACGTGAATTGAGTTTCTAACTACATACACATTCGATGGGGTTTGTATTTGTCCTTTTGGAGAAAGAAGTTAATTTTTCTAGCATGATGGACAAAAACAAAAGGAAAGTCCCGGCATAAAAGATAGGAAAGTAGCAATCCATGGATCAATAAGGCCCTATTTGGTAACACTCCAAATAATGTTTGATTCTATTCTTTTATTCTCCTAAACAAAATAAAAAAAAAAACAAAAAAACAAAAATCCGTCTAGTGAATTTTTTATTCCCAGGAACAAAAATTTGTTTGTTTTTTTTTTTTTTGAGAATAAATTTGGAACAAAATCAAGAAGTAGAAAAAAAGTTATCGTTTGTTCTTGAGAACAATTTTAGAATTAAGCTAATTTTCTTCTTTTCTCTTCTCTTTTCTCTTCTTCTTCTTCCTTTTGGCTAGTCGCCACTACCCTCGGCTATGGTTGATGATCTACCAGACGAGGGTCGGTGGCATTGATCCACGACAAGGCTTGTCAGCCTAAGTGTTGCCATGGCTAGGCAAGGTCGACCTCGCCCAGATTTGGCGAGATCAAGCCTCGCCCAGCCACCGAGGAGGCTTGGCCTTGTTGAGTCACCTCTAGGTCGGTGTCGCCCACCCAAGGCGAGGCCAAGCTGGTGGTGGCTCGGCAAGGCCAAGCCTCGTTGGTGGTCGGGCGAGCTCGGCCCGCCGGATCCGAGTGAGGTTGAGGCTAGGGCGATGCCGACTTGGAGGTAGCTCGAGAGGCCGAGCCTCACCCGGCTCACGGCGAGGCTCGGGTCGATGAGCCTTGCCATGGCTTGGGTTCTTGGGTCCGGCGAGGTTGCCAACCCTCATCGGCCAATTCTTTGGCCATGTGGAAGGAGAAGATGAAAAGGGGAAAAAAAAAATGAAAAAATGAGAAAAATATAATAAAATTATTAAACGATAAAAAGAAAGTGATTTAGACTAGAAATTTAAAGATTTTACCAAACACATTTTTATTCTGGGAATAAAATTTTTAAGGGTTTTACCAAGCGTCTTCAATCAAGAACTGTTCCACGGAACAAAATAAAATAAAAAAATAATTTTTATGTAAAAATTGTTTTCGGGAACATAATGATTAGCAAATACACCCTAAATTGCCTAAAAAGGTGTTAACGAATATCCCCGCACACTTCAACAAAACTGAAGATTAATTTATCCAATAATCTAAACCAAATGGGTTTACTTTAGCAAAAATCCGGGGTGAAAATATCTCTATTTACAAAATATATTTAAAATAAGATATTTAAGAAATGAAGAGTGTTTGGGATTGACTTTCCTAAAGGTCGTTGGCTAAACGATAAAGAATTTGACAATTTTTTTTGGAGAGTTTCGAGAAAATGATTGCATTTCCAAAGTTCCCTAAAGCCTCTTAGTTTAAGGCTCTTATTAGTTCAGCCTTTGCAAAAAGACTTTGGGCCTTTAGACTCCCTTGGGGAAAATACAAAGCGTTTGGCAAGTGTTTTCTAGATTTCCCTGACCAAATGTTATCATTACGAATACTGAAAACGCAATGTACGCAAGGACCTACTTTGGTCTTTTAACATTTTTGAAATACAAGTCTACTATTCATCCATCACTATTTATCTTCTTCCCCATTCATCTTCTCTGATTGCCACCTAAAAGTTGGGCTTCTCGGCGACCGTCACTGCTCTCGCTTGGGGGTCGCGCGTCCCCGCAACCATCACTTGGAGCGGTGCGGCCCAAGACTCAAGTGATGTTGCTTGAGTGCGTGACCTCAAGTAGTGTTGCCTGGCCGTCCACTAGTTGTTTGGCGATTGGCCGATGGCCAACCTACACCGGATTTAATTTTCAAACTTATAAAAAAAAAAAAAAACACCAAAAGCCCTTTATAAATGTGGGTTTTACCAAACGCATTTATGCCAAAGCTATTTTCTAATGCTATCCGAAGTTATAATTTACCAAATTATGTAGCATTTCGGAAAATCCCTTTACTCCACATATATTTGCATTTTTCCTAAAATCATTTCCCCAAAACCGAACCAAACGGGCCCTTAGGCAGGTTTGTAGGCTTAAGCATTTTTGCAATGCTAATATATATTTTTCTTTTAATTTCGCCATTGCTAAATTTTCAAAATTTCCAAAAACGCTTTCACCACCGACCACCTCATCTGATGTCGTTGGTGATGCCCAATTTGACCAATTGGTGAGTCTTGCCTAAGATTGCGTGACCTAAGGCAACATATGCCTTGGGTTGTGTGACAAGCAATTGTCATGGCAGGTTGCCTGTGGTCATGCAACTGGTCGCTAATGCTAGATCCAGCTCACCAGAGGCCGAAGCCCTTTTTTACACACTGGTTAAAGAGTATAATTTCTTTTTTTCCCCTTCACAAGTAATTTTTCTAAACACCATTTAAACAAAATTGCTTCTCAATGCACTTTCAAATTACACTTCACTAAACACAATTTGTATTTTGAGAAATCCATTGAACCTAAAATAGTTTGCTTTTTTAAAGAATTCCCCCAAAAATTCAACTAAACATGAATTACTTAAAATGCCTCTTCCATATATATATATATTTATATATATATGGTTGATTGTGGAGAAAGGGAAAAGAAAGGAAGAAAAAGGAAATGGAGAAATGAACAAAGAAGCTTACATTTACAAGTCAAATCATTGCAAAAGTTAAGGAAAGTCCTGGAAGGAAGGGTGCAATAATTCAATTTTTTTTTCCTACTTCCTCAATCTCCGAAGCGACGAATCATCCTGTGGGTGGTAACGAATCATTCCTCCCATTCATCACACAAGAAGCCGTCTAATCATAAAAGGACAAGGAGATATCCTCTTAAAGCTTTTTGTTGTAAGTTGTTCAAAGGCAGAGTTGCAAAAATGAAATAACCTCTGGATCATAAAGCTGTCAAAAATGCTCCTGCCGGCTTGACCCGATTGGACCCGACCTGACTTTAAAATTTTGGGTCTCGAACAGATCGGATTGGGTCAATCACGCCCTTGTAGGGTTTCGGATCGGGTCGAGTATCATGAAAATTATGCCTGACCCGACCCCTTGACACCCCACTGGATCATGTACATGTACGTATGTACTGCAAATAAGGGATATACACTTCCCCATGTAAATCTAATTTGAGTATGTTTTCTCCCTGGCTCTCTCTTTTTAAATCGAAAAATTTCCATTTTGGAGTCCCTCGAGAGATTGTCTTTTTGAAGATATATTACCACTTCACTTGGAAATGCTTCCAAAAACACTTCTTAACATAACAAAAGCAGCTAACGGCAAAAAGTCAGACATACCTTAATTTCCTTGAAGATATTACACAAGAACTGATCCTATTTCCAGAAAGGCCCTAATCAAATGATGGATGTAATCAACACAGAGAAGTTCGAATAGTCCACAGAAAGAGAGTGCAACAGAGAGAGAGAGTCGTATAGAACTTTTATTTCTACTTCAAATACATACACTTCATAGAGCAAATAAAAGGTTCGCTGGTGCATAGCCGAAGATACACTACTCTTTATACATAAGTGACAAAATCCCTCTAATTTTCTGGCCTTTGGCAAAGAATAATTCAAGCAAGTCTCATAAAAAGAAAGAATATGTGCAGAATCATTCCTGCTTGAAATAGTGTCTGCTTTCCTAAAGAATCCTCCTCTACCTAAGGCACGTTTCAAAGAAGGCAGAATGAAGGCAAAACCTTGCCTCGTGAAAGTGCTTCTAGTCATCAACCAGGCAGTGCAATTGACAGATGAGCCCAACAAAATATGGATATGCAATGCATATCGACAAGAATATGGGGAAGCAGTTCAATGAGAAGGATACAATGTAGGGGGACTGACCAATCAGGAAACCAATCTCCACAAGCATCATTTCTGTGTCCGAATATCAACACCACAGGAATTGTTTTACCTTCTTTAAGACGAGCATTATCTTGCAATTTTCTCTCCACTTCTCGGTGCATTTTGCAAAGAGAAGAGCTTATCTTGATTAGTTACGACTTTCCATGAGATCAGCAAGAGTAATCTTCCCACATTTGCCGTTGTCTAACCGATCAAACTTATTGCAGATCTGCATTATGTCTTTCTCTGAAACTTTTCTCATCTCTTTTAACTTGTAGATGACATACTCGGATTTACTGCACAAGGACACCAGCAGTGAATTTCATTAGAGCTCCAAGTCTGACAGATACACATTTAGAAATTGGCAAAAGAAGGTTTTGATAGCTATATTGAATATAAATATAAGCTTAAACTCAGGTAGATAACATACATCCAGTTTAGGCTTTCCATAACTTTAACAAACTTATAGGTGTAGAGCAAATTTAATTAATTAATTCCATAACAGACAATATTCGAAGACTATTCCTATCAAGTTGAATGGCAAATGTTCTGAGCAAGCGCTTGCAAAGTACAAAGATACCAAGTGAAAAGTTAAACAAGCTAACACCTTGCGTGGTGGGCATAGCTCATCTCTGCTGCCACAATACACTCCGTAACACACCGTGAACTTGCTCAAACAGTTTCACATGGTTGAAAACACCAGCAAAAACTTGAACTTTTTCTCAATGCAAATTACTGTAAAGGGTTTGGCAGAATGACTTACTAAATTGGGACCTCAATCACTGGCCAATATATTAAAAACGGGGATCTCAATCTGATGCTTCAAATGAGTGTAACCTTTTGCTGCACCAAGAGGGTGCCAACTAAGAGGATTTTTGTCCCTAGGATCAGCAGTCAATTGTACGACATGCTTCAAACAAGAAAAACTGGTGGAAATTTAGATGCACCAACCTATATACTCCACTTAGTCAAAAAATGATGCGAATTTGAATGCATCCTATATACTCCACTTAGTTGAAAAATGATGCAAATTTGGATGCATCAGTCTATAAACTCCTTTTAAGGGAATGGCAAAGTGAATCCATAGTGATTATACTGATTATCACAATTAAAGTTCTCCCCATCTTTTGAAATTGTTTATTTAAATTGTCAGTAATAAGACTCAACATCCAATCCCTCTCTAGCCCAAACTGAACAGATCTTTCCATGAGCATAGAAGAGACAGTCGAATGAATTTCAGGGTAAGTTTAGACTTTGAAGCCCCAATTATGCCAGAGTGAGCAGTCAAACAGCGAGTCCGATCGCAAATAGTTCTCTTTAACATATCAGCCTTTTCCACTAGGGTGGTCTGGTCAGCGAAATTGTGCCTCCTGCTAAAGCTACATACTCCCCACTTATCTACACTAAACCTTTATGTAAGTTAAGAAATACTTTCAATCTATCACAAAATCATGCACGCAATATGGGAAGCAACATAGGATAAGGAAAATTCCTAATTTGATATTCCTGACTGTCACATAACCAGAAAGTGCAGAAACCCAAAACAACATAAGCAAATCATATTCTATGATATAAAAATGTTATTGCTATTATAACTTTGAAGGTGCGTTTTCTCTCACAGTAAAGAAGATTCATGACTTAGTACTAAGAAAACACCTTGGTTTTATGCTCTACAGGAATGAAACCATTAAATGCAAAGACTTTATTCTCCCTACTACTTTCTAGTCAAGAACTCAACTAAAAAGAAAGAGAATAGAAGTCGTAAAAAGAGAGAAATATCATAATCTCACACTTCTGATGAGGGATAGATTCTATTTGCCTTTTATTAGGCAGTAATAAGGAATGGAAGGATACAAGATTTTTGAACTTCTTCCCACTGTTCAGCAGCCCATCACTGGACTGATGATATGGTACACCTTAGGACTAGTGTTTGTCGATAATGTCACTCTAAAGAAATGAATAAAAAAATTTCCTCATGTCATAGGCTGGCAGGAAAATTCTATCTAAGAACTGAGAATGCACAGCAGAAAAGTAAAGAAAATCCAAGCATTGAAAGTAGGGATAACGAAACTGTTCTTTGGAAAATGAAGGAAACATGATGGATAGCAGAAAAGGATTCCCAATCCTAAGTATCAATTTCCATTCACTGTCACAAAATTCCCAAGAGATATATTTGATATTAACTCAATTACCCATTCCGTGGAGACTGTAGACTAGCTGGACATTACCTGGAACAGATTTTAGGGTCATGCAATGTTTGTTTATTAAAGGCTATCCTGCTCAAAATTATTTTGGATGGCAGTGCGGTTAGCATATACAGTTCTATTCTACTTGCATGCTCTGTTTTGCTAGGTGAGATCAAAGTAGTATCTTCTCCACAACCCTTCGATTCTTGGATTAAACCTTTTTCTTCTCTTAAACTTATTATGCAAAAAAAGTAAAAGTTAATACCACGAAAAATCCCAAATTAGTACACCTATAACCAATTTAACCCAAACTTATTTTCAAGTCACCAAAAACCTCAAACTGGTACACTTGTGACAAATTTACTCCAAACTGATTTTTAAGTCACTAAAAATCTCAAATCGGTAAACTTGAGACAAACTTAAGGTGAATTGATATGGCTTTCCGCGTAGACTTGGCATGTCAATTGAGTTACTGTGATGTGTCATGTAACTTAATAATTTCACGGTAAAATTTGACGAGGGTAAATATGTTACGAGTGTATCAATTTGAGATTTTGACCCCATAATTAGTTTGGAGTAAATCTATCACGGGTGTATCAATTTGAGGTTTTTCATAGTATTGATCCAAAGTAATAATCTTTTTGGCATGATCAGGTCAGACACTGAACTGCCACATGATAAATGAGGCCTTCTGCAATAGCATGTGAAAGTCATATAAACCTATTTCCTTTTTCTTCCTCCTTTCCTTTATCAGTTGAGTACCCCCAAAATTATAAAAAGTGGTACAAACTCAGTGATAGAGAAGAAAAAAAGCCAATAGACGTGCTGTCAACAATTACTTAAGACGACATGCATTTTCATTCTACAGTGAATGAACACCATCATTTTAGTATTTTCTTCATAACTGAACAACAGAAAACTTCGTATCTGTTCAACTGGTTCAAATGGCTGAAAAAGGTTTAAGGTTTCAGCTAGCAATATTACACTATTGTGCATAACTCAATACCATTTATATGACTTTCAACTCTTCCTTTTGTGAACTATACTGAATTTTACTTGTCCAGGTCACATATCCACAACTCAGACAGTTAAAGATTCTTATATCATTCATACTACATAATTTATCCACTAAACTGTTACAAGACATATTAAACAGAAGCAACCATTCCCACTAATTCACATTACTTCAATTACTAAGAAGCTAGAAGTTGGGAAATGCTCAGAGCATCTCAAATGGTAAGGTGAAATTAAAGAAGAGCTGAAAAGGAAGCACAGTCGTGCAATGTCTTCCCAAGAGTTATGGTCATGAAAGAAGCCAGCCTAAACAAATACTACTGGGTAATAAGCATGCATACCTTACAAATCCATTGTTGTCAATATCAGCTGCAAGAAACTCGGCAATGGTCATGTCCTGACCTAGCACCCACTTGGCCATCCTTCTCTGGCGCTTATCCACTCTTGCTTCAGCCAGAAACAGAAATGCCCGAGCAACAGCAAGAGTGGATACCAGCAACCAAATTGAAGCAAAAATACGACCAGGCAACGACTTAAACGCCCTATCACCGTAGCCGACAGTGGTCACTGACATCACAGAAAGGTAAAACGAATCCAACCAATCAAGGTCCTCAACAAAATGCATAACCCCAGCACCAATGCCAATACAGATAACAACCACACCCAGTGCCAATGCCACCTTCATTCTTATCCTCATCCTCCCCTTCTTCAAATCGAAAATATATGTCCCCGCTAAATCCTTCTTCTCTCCATCACCCTTCACCGACCTCAACATGTAGTTCTCTTGCAAATCGAGCACGTAACTGACCATCCCGCTGAGTAAAATATCCACAAAACCAAATCCCACCAGCACAAACATAATAGAGAAAAGCTTCGTAGTGATACTGTTCGGCGTGATATCTCCATAACCGATCGTGCACATCGTCACAATGCAGAAATACAACGCGTCCACAACCGGGTGAGTCTCGGTCGCAGAGAAATTATCCCTGTTGAACCAATAAATCATCACGCCGAGCGACAGGTACAATACCAGAAGCACGACGGCCTGCCGTATGATCGACGGGGAGGCGAACTGCAGCTTGGGCGGCGCGCTCTGCCTGTTGAGGTCGTTGATCACGGCCATGGCGGGGGCGGTCTTGGAGCGGTGCAGGTTGCTCTTGCTCCAGAAGAAGTTAGGGTCGATCAGCCAGGGCTGCTGCGGCTGCGGCGGCGGCGGCGGCGGCGGCTGCGGCGGCGCCTCCTCCAGGGGGAGGAGGAGGAGGGCCGGGCGGGGTGGAGCGGGGAAATGAGGGCGTCGGCGATCGGGGACGCGTCGCGCGGGGGCGGCGGGGAGGGGCCGAAGATGAGGCGGTCCTTGAACTCGGACGGGGTGAGAGGAGGGAGAGGGACGGCGATCTCGTCGTCCTCGGGGAGGGAGAACAGCGGCGGCGGCCGGACAAAGCCCTGGAGGAGAGGCTCGTCGTCCATGCCTGCACGACTCGATTCGAGCCGCGACTATCCGCAGGAATCGGCTCCCGACGAAGCCACGGCAAGAGAGAGAAAGAGAGATATGGAGAGATAGAGAGAGAAACAGAGAGAGAAACAGAGAGAGCTTCGGTCTTCGCTGCGATGGGAGTGACGATCTCTCTCTCCCTCCCTCTTCCTCTCTCCTGTCACTTCTCCCTCTCTCTCTCTTCTGTCACTTTCTCTCTCTTCTGTGTCTTCTCTTTCTCTCTCTTCCGAGGGAGGAAGAAGAGAGGCGGTTAGGGGCCGTTGCGCGACGCGCCGGGCGCGTGGAGTGTTCGTCACGCTGAAATCATGCGGGGAGCAGGCCGGCCGCCTTCCTCTCTTCTTCTCTATCTTCTTCACGTGAGCCCGTCCTGTGGCGCGTCCGTGTCGTTTAGCCAGACTGGTGCGTCGTTTCGACTTTTTTTTTTTGGTTATTATTGTGATTGTTTCTCCTATCGTCATCGTCATATAAAATAATTCGAAGTAACCAAATATAGGAATATGGTAATGTTTCTTAACGTTTACTATCGATGTCGACCCACAAAATAAGTCAAAAAAGAGGTCATGCGCTAGCGATGTCCCGAAATTGGACGTTTTTTTATCCAACACGTTTCATTGATGCTCTCGTGACACTTGTTAGCAAAACTCATTTAATATCAGAGATACATAGAAAAAATCTACAAGTTCATGAGTATCGAACATGACTCTCGAGGTCAGACTGGTCTTGAAGATTAGTACGTGCGGCTCGGGATTTTATTGCACCCATGGACTAGTAATTAAGAGGGTATCCAAAAACTTGAACCGACCCGACCCGACCCGACCCGATTCGAATTGAACCGATCCGAATACGACTTGAACACGAACCGAATATGAAACAAGTTGAGTACATATTTCAAATCGTGATATTATTCGGCTAATAATTGTAAAATAAGTAAATAAATATATTTTGGGTCGGATTAGAGTCGGAACATTATTCGGCTCCGGAAAATTACCGACTCCAAACGACAAAACAAAGACGTTCCCTCGTCTCACCCAAAGTCAAAAACGTCACACCCTCGTCGGTCGGTTGCGCCTTCTCCTTCTCGTCGATTCCGCCGCCGTCCACGGGTGCGCCTTGTCGTCGACTCCGCCGCCGCCCTCTTCTTTTGCTCCTCCCATTCTAGGGTTTCGCTTCGCGGTAGGATCTCCGACGGAGCTTCCGTCGCCTGCGCTCACGACCGCCGGTTCGGCATCTGCGGCCACCGCTGCGCTACCTCTCTCCTCCGCCCGCGCCGTCGGAGCCCCATCGTGGCCGCCCGTCTCGGCCGGCGATAGGCGAGTCTGTGTCGCGACTCGCGAGCTCGCGTTTATCCCCGACGATGAGTTCTCTCTAGCCAAGGTCTCGCTTTTTCCCCTTCCTCTTTGTATTTTCCATTTCGGGCTTCGATTTTGACTCATTTTCATGAGCTTGGCATTCTTGCGTGTGGAATGGGCTCGGATTTTAATGTTGTTTGGTTTGCAATGCAGATTAAGGTGGACTCGTAATTGGTTGCCGCAATATTGGGGAGGTCGAGCAATTCTATTCCGTGCTGATTGCGACTGACATTCTGGTTAGATGCTTACCTTTTCCTGTGTTTTCTTGTGCTGTGATGATTACTGAACTGGTTTGCTTCATTTGGTGTTATTTTTTCTTGAATGATATTGTTGGTGGTTCCATGTTGTTTCATTCGGTGCATCTTGTGGGTTGTTGGGTATCCAGGAAGTCGAGATTGGGCTTGTTGCACGCCTCTCTGGAGCTGACTGATTACTTAGAATGGATTGTGGACCTTTAGTTTAATCTCATGGAATTGGATATGTCTATAGAGGAGAAAAGAGCATTCTTTTGTCTGTGATTATCTTTATGGCAGAGAATCAGTTCCTCCCATATTAAACAAGTAGAAAAGGAAAGCTAAATGAGATGACTAAATTGAAATATATCGAAGTTCCAAACAAGTGTTAAATCTAGAAAATAAAGACCAGTTCAGTGATAGGTACTGCAGTTCACCTCTATGAAATGTGTCTCCCAGGAGATGATTAGTTTAGGATGTCTTGGTGTCCTTTGTAAAAGTTAGTCTAATGTATGTTTCATTTGAGTGTGCTCTGTTTGTTTATCTAGTTAGTGACTTTCTCAGTTCTACTTCTTATTGTTCTTTGAAGTGCTAGATTCATCTCTTCACTTTTACAATGCCGTTGTCATGTTGGCTTTGTAGCATGTTGCTACTTTAAGAGAACAGCTGGAGCAGCTGGCTTGGGAGAGAACCCCAGATTGGTTACCAAGGTCCTTCACATGTCCTTTGGAACTTTCGCTCATTTACTGTTGTTGTTGAATGAGATGAGCATTTCATCTTGGATTTTTCATTTTTGAACATCAGACTGCTTGTTGGACATTTTTCATATGAGTTTTCTCGTTATGGACCCTACGGCATGGTCTTGTTGGCTGGATCACAGACTGCTCGTTGTTGCCTCTTATATTCGCTTAGTAGGACTAGTAGGAAGAAGACTTTCGCCATCGACCGTTTAACCAATTAAATATTTTAAGCTATTTTGAATTTTTTGTTGATTCCCTGGTTTTGTAGATTATATGGGAAAGTTTTCTAATCTGTCCAAATCATAGGCTACTAGAATGACTGTTGCAGTCACACTTATTTATGGTTCCAGTCATTGGTTCTCAGTTTAGCAACTTTCATCTGAAGCTGCTAGCTAAAAATGTGGTTCATATAAGGCATAATTCATAGAAATGGATTCAATCTGTCCCATGGTGTTTGCTAGTGAAAAACTAAAACTCTTTCTTATTCACAGGACATGTGTTCTCTGCTCTAGATCACTCCTAATTCAGGGTTGGATACAGGGTCCAGGTCTAGAACCTACCCAACCTGGACCTGATCACCCCTAATTGTGACGTGATTTTGACGAGCCTTTCTCATGTGGTTTCACAATGTATCTTTATCTTTGAGATTGTGATAATACATGGAATTTTTAGCCATGATATACTCATGGCAACATAATGTTTTGAGATATTTTAACCTTAAAGACTCCATGCTTGTACTGATATGTGTGTATGAGTGTCTATTTACTTACATGGGACAGCCGATTTAAGTATTTGCATTACTCAGAGGTGTTTATCCCACACAAATTTTTCCTATTGACATTAAATATGGTGTTGTGCTTTTGTCTTTTGCTGATTTGGTGCAGTTTTCAAAATGCCAGTGGAGATTAGTGAGAACGATGATTCAGTGGAGATGCTGAAGAATATTCATATCTCTTCTTACAATGACAACAGGGATGATGATGCAGATCCGGAAGAAGTGGCGGATCTGATGAATGATGATGATGATGATGATGAGGACGACGATGAAGTGCAAAAACCAGTAACTCTAGGTTTTGTTGAGAAGCCAAAAAATAAATGGTCCCTGCTTCGTCAACTCTTCCCTAGCAAAGCTGGGGGGGTGCCGGTGCGTTTTATTTTCGCGAAATTCTCCCCTTTTCAGTTGTCTTTTCTTTTTGCCTGAATACTTTTGGCATTCTTGCACCAGCTTCCAATTTGCCTTTTATGATTTTTCCAAGAGTAAGATGTGAAATTAAAGGCCATATTATAATGGACAAGTAGTTATATTCAGTAAAAGTAATTAGAAAAGTCAAAATGTTGAATTTTGCTTGACATCACTGCGGTTTATGGTATTTTTGCCCGAATTCAGGCTTGGTTGGATCCAATTAATCTACCATCTGGTAGGTCTCGCCTTTGTGATATATGTGAACAACCCTTGCAATTTTTGCTTCAGGTATATTATTCTTTTGCCTTAAATGAGTTTCTGTGTGGCATGTGTCCAGCATGGAATTTCCTATTACTCTTAACTGGAGTGGGAATCTTTTTCATTTTTGTATATTGTTGATTGGAATTTTATTACTGTTCATTGTTATCAGATACGAGACTATATATGTTCTTGACTTGCATATTCTTTCCCAGACAGTGCATTTATTCGTGCTTTGATCATTTGGATGTGTGTGGAGAATATGCATGTACTAGATGGAGGGTTTTGTCATTCTCTTGGCAGTGTAGTGACCGTGTGTCCTTCTCTTAATAAATTGTCCTATTTTCTTTTTATCTATTTCCTTTGTGATCATGTAAACAATGAAAGTGGCTTCATTTCTATCATTGGCCGCATCCATGAGCTTTCAATATAGGGTATTTATTTGATTGGTAGTGTTGTCTTAGTCCACATGTCCCTTGTTTATTTTTATTTTTTTGGTGGAAAACCCTTTTTAATGTTGTTTAGTAGATGTTTGTACTTTTTGTCATTGTTTGTGACGTCCTTAGGTATATGCACCGACCTCTGATCAAGAATCCACGTTTCATCGTACATTATATTTGTTCATGTGTCCATCGATGTCTTGTCTACTTAGTGATCAACATGAACAATGGAAGCGACCTGCAGTAAATGCCTCTCGAAGGTACTATCACTTGTCTTAATCCAGCAAGTCCTGTTTCAGTTTATTATTCGTGCACTTGTCTTAATCTAATTTCTCATTCTTTTGGTCCTCTGGTGGCATTCAAGTGTGAAAGTTTTTCGTTGCCAATTGCCTTGCGACAATCCCTTCTACTCAAGTGAACCCCACGACATGATGGGAGTGACAAACCTTTAGGGAGTGGAGGTAGCTTTTTATGTCTTTTCCCAGTCAGTCATGTTCTGATTTTTGTCTTTGGAAGTGGATGGAATTCTTTATGACAGTGCACACACATACGAGCAGATGAATATGCTATCCTCTGTTTGTTTATCAGTTTATGCTGTCTTTGTTTAATTGGAGATTTCTCTGACTTGGTTCTGTTGTTGTCTCCAAGGGCCTAATTTCAAAGACTGAACTCATAGATGGGCTTTTGACTACTTTTATTATGTTAGCCTCTAAGTAATTATGGTACTAATCCTTCCCTTTATGGCCAAAATGTATTGTTGTTGAGCAGCTCCACTTTGTAACTGGTGTGGAACATGGAAAGGAGATAAACTCTGTGGTAGTTGCAGAGAAGCACGATACTGCTCTGAAAAACATCAGGTTCTAGGTTATTCAGCTTCTTATACACATTCGCCGTCCATCTGATCTTTTCCGTAACACTTTTGTTTTTCACCTACAGGCCATGCATTGGCGCTCAGGTCATAAAGTTATGTGCCAAAATAGTAGTAGAAATGCAGGAAATTCATCAGCAGAAGACCAGAAACGTGAGCAATTATTTTAGACTTATTTGGATAAATTATACCAGTATTGTGGGGGAGGCGCAGGTATATGTGCCTCTTAGGTCTCATGAATTTTCCATCTTCACATGGACAGCTCTGTTCGGTCATGTTGGCATGGTAGAGGTCCTATTGGAGTATTTTGAACATACCTTAG
Organism: Eucalyptus tenuipes; assembly: GCA_014182365.1. Classification (NCBI taxonomy): domain Eukaryota; kingdom Viridiplantae; phylum Streptophyta; class Magnoliopsida; order Myrtales; family Myrtaceae; genus Eucalyptus; species Eucalyptus tenuipes. The sequence continues at coordinate 10,559,260 of CM024540.1, forward strand.
TACGTAGACTGCCAGAGATAGATGTAGTCATTTAGCTGTGATGATTTCAGTCTGTAGTCTTTTGCTTGAAGTTGCAGCTCTGTTCTTTCTGTCATGTTTGCATGGTAGAGATCCTATCGGAGTAATTTTAACACGCCTTAGTACGTAGACTGCCAGAGACTTATGTAGTCATTTAGCTGTGACGATTTCGGTCTGTAGTCTTATGCTTGAAGTTGAAACTGAAGTCAGCATCATGTTTTAACTTCTGGTATTTATTTCTGTACTTTTGGAATGTTAAGTTCTCTATGTTGTAATTCTGCAAACAGCTGCAACCAGGAGTCTATGGCCTGAACACGAGATTGTTAATGAGGATGAGGCTGAGTATGATGTTGATGTGTCCACTGATTTGGATAATGCCAATTGTCTGGTATCCAAAAACCAGATGGATGAGTCAATAAATTCACTTATTGATAGTTTCCAGGTATAATTGCACCATAGTTATTGAGAATTAGTTCTGCTAAATATTTCACATGGTTTATCCTTTGCCTTTTTCTGTGAGTAGGGTGACAGTGACAGGAGGAGTTGGGGCAACTTCCAAGAACGTATTGCCAGGGCGCCTGAGCAAGTTTTAAGGTTATCTAATTTAAATTGCAATGTATGGTTTTGAGATCCATGAATTCTTCAATGAGGATGTGCATATCTAGTATGCTTATTGGGTATTTTTATTGGATGGAGCACACTTTCTGCAACATCCAAAAAGAGCCCGACCAGGTTTTCAGAGTCACGGTGTCTTGGCAACATTTAGAACCTTACTGTAGATGTTCTACTAGGACACATGTGAGTTGTGATGAGATGTGATGCCATTCAACTGGAAGTTATATTCTTTGAATAAATTATAGATGGGTTATACATTAATTAACTTACTGTCTGAATGTGGCCTGTGCATCGTTTGTAGTAAATGTAACCAAGTCTAGGTCAGTCGTATTACTATTTTGACACTTCTAAACCACTTTTTGGTGGTTTCTAATTGTACATCTTAGAACCATATCTGTTGTTTGTCTTTCCTCTCCCTCAGTCTGAAACAAGAATGGTTTTTATTTGTTTGGAAAATCAGAAATTGCAAAGCTTATTTGTTTATTCTACTTGTAATGAACAGGTACTGTCGAAATGTATGCTCTAGGCCCTTGTGGCCGACGTCAAGTGGTCAGCCATCAACAGCTGATATTCCCAAATGCAGCTGTTGCGGAAAGCCCCGATGTTTCGAATTTCAGGTTATCTTTTTGCATCCTTTTCTTTCGAAAGATCTTGATATTTTAAAAATTTAATGTCAACGTGCAGTCGCCAAAACCCCTGTCATTATACCATGATATGCATCTCTATTAGAGCTCTTATTTGTGTACCATCACGCAGTGGATGACCTTTTGATTACTGCCCTCTATTTTTCAGGTCTTGCCTCAGCTACTTTACTTTTTCGGCGTGAAGAACGATGCAGATTCGCTCGACTGGGCTACTATAGCTGTTTATTCCTGTGAAGCATCTTGCGAAGGGGCTGCGAGTTACAAGGAAGAATTTGCTTGGGTGCAAATGTCGTCCCCATCTCAAGTGGTACCTTGAAAATTCTCGTTCTTTATTCAGCTCCTCTGACTAAGGGGTTTCTATAATTCTCCCCGTCCTCCTGCCTCCTTTTGATGATCGTTTCCGGTAGAGTTGTGTTCTAACTTCTAGAAGTTACTAAAAGTTTTGGGGTCTTAGGTCAATAGGATATGTAGTCTTTTGCATTTACTTATTACTTTTATATATTTTATTATTTAATTATATTATTTAAAGTTTTAAAATTTGATTGTACTTTGAGTTACAAATTTTTAGACTTATGATGCGTTTAATCTCTGTCTTGCTTTACTCAATTAAGTTCACTAATTCATGAGTATATAGAATCGAGTAGAGAATTTGATTGGACGTCGAGTTACAAATTTTTGCGCAAAATTTCAATGTAGTTCTTTCGGCGAATTATCATCAGAAATTACTGACATGATGTCCGAACTTCGCTAGCTCCTTAGTTTGGCACTTCAACATGGATAACTTGTAGATTGCCACGTTAGTGATTTGTAGCGATAATCAACCAAAAGAATTATATTGATAAGTTACAATTACAGTAATTACAAGAGTCGTGAGATCGAGGAAGAGAGCAAGAGCCCCATCGAATGAAATTGTTCCGAGGACATAAAGAAAAGGGTCCTGGAAAAAGTGGAAGATCGTATGCCGAATAAAAAAATGGGAAGATTGGTCGATGCTTGATGTTGCCGTGAAGCTATAGAGCCATGCATGGTCTTGTCTAGATCTATTATTTAATTGTGATGACGGGTGCATGAGTACTGATTAAATAAGATACAAGTTAAGTCTGGGTGATGTAAGATCTAAATAAACTCATTTTTCATAAGTGACCTGGAAAAAAAGAAGGAAATTTTACGTAAATATTCAATAGGCTCCGAAATCCAAGAAAGGGGTAACATTTGATTCTACACCGTGGACAAAATGAAGACCCCATTTGTATCTACTAGGCGTCAGTCCAAAAAAAAAAAAGAAAAGAAAAGAAAAGAAAAAAAAAATCAGAACAGGAGGATGGATGAAAGGTGACAGGACATGCTGGTGGAAATTTGAGTGACGAGGCACTTTCAGGAAAAATTTCCAAATAAAATCATAAATTCATTACAATTGTATCGTTTCATAATGTGAGAGCTCGCACAAGTAGAGAAAAATTTTGCTTTAGGAACGGTAACAATGCTTTTAATTGTCGTGATTCTACAGAAAGAATAATGACACAAGATTGAACAAATAATGGACAAAAACAATGAACAAATAACTGGTCCTATATGTCCAAATACACAAGGAAATTCTTAGTAGGCCATTGAATCTCGAGTTTCAATTTCTAGAACTTGGACTGGATCTGATCAGCGATGCTCTCATCGACTTGGAATATCTTGGCAAGAATGTCCATGGCGATATATGGACTGGATCCGAAAACCGCATTTGCGATCGTGATGACGCCAGGATTCTGGCTGCCGAGAGCCGCGACGGCAACGGCATTGCTGTATCCAACGTTCCTCTGGTAATGGATGAGTCCCAAGGGGAAAACGAACACGTCGCCCTTAGAGAGGACCTTCGTGAGGTGACGAACCCAACCTCGAGAGTGCCTACAACAAGCGTCAAGATTTCACTGGCGCGGGGATACGTGTGGGGCAGGTTGAGGCCCCGTGGCGCGTAATCAATGCGAGCTAGTGAGATGCCAAGCGTGTCGAGCCCCGGCAACCGAGCGATGGTCACTGGAGTCACTTTCGATCCGCCTGGGTTCGATACGTTGCTAGCCAAGTGAAGCCCCCTCAAAGTAGAAGTCATTGGTTTGGACCATTTCGGGGTCTATGCGTGCGAACCCATTCACAAAAGCTACAGGAGACAACAAATTTATCGCTATAACCTGCATGCCTTCAAGTATTTTCACAATGTGTATCATTTAAACATTACTCAAGATGTTTACCTCCATGGGAAGGGTCCGCGACACAAAAATCTTGAAGGGGATTATTATCTGCTGTGGTGACATAATTACTATTGCCCCTAAACCAAGGAAGAGAACATGTGTCACGACCTCAATTCTATCTCCAGGGTCTTGAGTGATAGGGGTTATTTTTGTGACGTTCCAGGCTCGTCGCCGTCCCTATTCTTTTTATCTTGTTATCATGCACATGCGGAAACGTGAATAAACAACTCCTCGGGCAAACAACAGTTGGAAGACTATAGCAAACATCACATAGAACACACTACTTTATATTATAGTAGTACTTTTATAAGCCATTTCTCTGCGAGCCCTCTTTCATTTTTATATCATACTACAAGTTTTCATAAGGCCAGGGGAAATTCCTATCTCTTCTAGCGTGACTGCAGTTCTCAAAATTAACATGAGACTTCCATGCCTATAAAACTGAAATATAAGGGAGTCAGTCTTGGGAACTCATTAAGTAAAATTCTCAATTCTCTACTAGGAAAGCATCTTATTATCAAAGCCTAGCAAGTATAGCACTCGCAAACAGTGTCAATGGTAGATCAATCGCAAATCATATGTCATGCTTTATCTAAACACATGCAATCCATACCAAAATTACGATTGGTTTATCAATTAACATACCAACATATCACGCTCATGCATAATCGGCATTCATGCAAATTCATTTATCATCGTCCTGGCTCGACCAGGGCTTCCAGCTTCCTGCTGGGCTTCTTGGCTCGACTAGGCCATCTCGACTCGATCAATAGATAAACAAAAAATAAGATATCTTCTTGTGACTTCTCTACCTTTTTGGTCTTTATAAATATTAATATACTTCTCTACCCTTTTGGTCAGCCTAAAAGAGCCATTGTCAATTGCTCAGTCATGCTAACTTGGCTCCATTAGTCTTTCGCCCGTTGAAGAAGGCTTCTTTTCTGGAGGAGAGGCAATGGCAATATCCAGAAAGTCTCCTCTACGTTTTTTGGATGGAGAATTCGGCCTTCTTCCAAACCTGGAGCACAAGGCCATCGAATGAAGAACATCATACTCTTCACATTAGCGTGTAGCTTGTAGAATCGCTCTTCATTTGAATTGGGAGAATGCTGTATCAACACTTCGTGATACGACCTTCCTCCGTAGGAGGCGAGATACATATAGTACACCGGCGTGACCAGAGACACTGATTTGGTGCATCTCGCTATGAAAAGACCAAGCCTATGCCGCGGTATCATGAAGTTTTAGGTTCATTTACCAGAAAGAAAACATAGTAGGTGATTATATAAAGCCAAAAAGAAAAGAACCAAGTATTTGAATGTAAATGAGAAATGGGGCTTCGACGTCTCAAAGGCCGGCTAATTCCACATTGTTTGGATGGGATCTTGCCGCTTGGCGATGTCGTCTTGAACCGCCAGATGATGTTTCGTCATGTGTCAAGAGAACACAGGATAAGAGTAAGTGGCCTATGTCACGAGGACATGGACCAAGATCGAGCTCGCTAGAAAAAGCTAGAGGGTAGACTAGATCTAACTAGCCTCATTCCGAGCACGTCATGCAGAACTCTTTAGAACATCTTATCAGATTAAGATGGCTCGAGATCATATTATTAATTTAGAAGGGATAATGACAAATGATCCCTCAATTTTGGCCGGATATGCAATATAATCTTTGAACTTTTAATTTGTTTAATGTGATCCATGAACTTTAACTTAGTATTCAATGTGGTTCATGAACTTTTAATTTGTTCAATGTGATTTATGGATTTTTTTATACATGTTCAACATAGTCACCGAACTATATGAAAATGTTCAATATAGTACTTCCATTAATTTAAGATCATAGACAATATTGAATATTTTATATATTTCGGGGCTAATTTAAATATGTACCAAAAATTCATGGACTGCATTAAACAAGTCAAAAGTTCAAGAACTATATTGCAATTGGACTAAAATTTAGGGTCCTTATTGAACAAATTAAAAGTATAGGATTCACATTGTATATTCAGCCAAAGTTCATGGGCAAATTCGTGTTATTGTCCCAACCATAATCAACCCTGTCTCACTCGCTCTCGGATCGCGTATTGCATAAGCCTTTCAATTTATACTATGCAACAAATCTTTTGGACATAAGCCTTTGTAAGTAAATTTGAGAAAACTAAAGTAATCTAATGGGCACACGCCACTTGGCAGTTCCAGCGCCAATGGGGGTGCCATGTCAGCACCACATTGGCAGTCTGCGGAATGTGGGCTGTGCCGAGCTGCGCAAGCCCAGCGCAGGCCCAACACTCTTTTCCTTCAGGCCCAGCGTGCTTCCCTTTATGGTCCAACTTCCTTTTCCCAGCATTTTATGGCCCTTGCTCAATATAGATGTTGATAGAACTTAGGCGGTGTGCAAACAATTCCCAAACATTTTAGCACCCTCGAGAAGTATTGCTTTTTCACTCTCTCGAGAAGTATTGCTCTTTCACTCTCAACTTACAACTATAAATAGTAGAGATGTCTGAACTGAACTGGAACTGATCCAAACTGAACTGAATTTTCGTGCAGTTTCGTTGGGTCGGATAATGAAAAATAACTATTTTTTATTCCAATTCGGATAGTTTCAGTTCGGTTCGGTTAACCAAACTGAAAATTGTCAATCTTCTTAATATTATAATTCATACAATTTTTCTCATTTTCCACTAAACCTCTTTTTAGTATTTTATAAAAGAAATCCGAAACACAGAAAAAACCAAACTGAGTTTTCGGTTCGGGGCGCGACTTGGTTCAAGGTTAATGTACACCCAAAAAATCCAAACCCGAGTCGAATTGTTGACACCCCTAATAAATAGGGCCACCGTTCTTCATTTGCTCTTACGGTAAAACTCTAACCCTCTTTACTTCTTGTTAGGTTCTTAAATCCTTGTCACTAATCCTCTTGATCTTTCTGCAACCCGGTGAAATCGAGAGCAGATTTACGGCGAATCTCAAGCATGCACGAGTCGAAGAAAAATGGAGGTGACATCAGGTAAGGAATCTGAACACCGTTTTAATAAGTATCCTTACGTGCTAAAATTAGGTTGAAAACATTAAATATTTAGCCGTTACTGACATGACTCTGTCAATTTCAAAACTAAGCATGCATCATTAATTAATAAATGTCATTCAGTCAATTGCCCGGGCATATACACTCGCAGAGTAGGACTAAAGCATATTTTGCATGTCACTAATCATATTTCTATAACACAAATTTACGTGGCACGCGAAGTCATGCAAGGGCACAAACGACTAAAAGATTTCACCTGGTTACGTCTACGGAAGAATCAATAGTGTATTATAATTTTAGGAAACTATTTTGATAAGAGCATTTGAGGACTTTATTTTAAAAAATGTGGTATTAAAAGGGTGTTTTGCGGACGCTAAGCCCTCCCCACCTGTAATCGAAACTCCAGGACAGAGTTCTTTGGTTTTCTCAAACGATCAGTAACTTGTGTCGTATCAGCCTAGTTTTCTCAAAATTGATTGATAGTGACTCCATTAAAATTTATTTGATTCCGAAACCCCAATCTCTCTATTTGACTCCATTTCGAAAATTTTCAAAATCCTTTTTCCAATAACCTAATCTCTCTTTTGCTTTCCTCATAACTACATGCCTCTTGGAACCTACCGGTTATCAAGAGGCGCTACAGGTTCTTAAGAGGCACTACAGATTGGCAACTTCACGAGAGAATAGTTCGCGGTTCTATCTAGAGGGTTCGGGTATGGGTACATTTAGCTTTCAATTAAATCCTTGCAACTATCATTTTAATTTCTGACATATGTGCATGTTGCGCTTGAGCGTTTGCTTTGTTTTCGTTTGTTTAACGTATGTTGTTCATGTAGCACCAAATTATCCGTGTCTGCTATAGTTCTTGTGATATTGAACTGTCGTGCATGATCTGATCACTTGCATTACAATGCATTTGCACACAGAACGTACAATCGGACCTGAGTCATTTAGGAAAAGCTAGGTTAGAATGATGGTGATTTACCTCCGGCCTCCATGGCATGCGTCACTGGATTCTTACGCGAAAAACATATGCTGAACTCCTTTCATCCGATGCCCATCCTCTAACAAAGATGGGATGTACCAAGTTATGTTATTTGGGGTGACTCTAAGAAAATGCGCAAGACGGTGATTCAAGTTCAGATCTTGAGCGCGTGTGTGAACACACTTGCAACTCAAGCGATTGAAATTATTACGAAACTTATGGAAAAGATGATGCGATTACCGATAATTGTGGGGAAACTAGAGCGTTTCGAACAAGATCTCGGGGCTTATTTATGCCGTGCTGCAGATGTCAATAGAGAAATTGAGCGGAAAGAGCACGACCCACGAACACACGCCATCATCTCTGGAAAATCAATTGGTCCTTTTGCAAGTGGATGGCTGATGCGTGGTTATTATTATTAGAAAACAAGTTTTCGTTCAAGCACTAAGCATATCGACCTTTGGCCGTTACCTTTGTTCATTTTACAAAAAATAAACTACTTAAAAAAATATTTTTTTAAATAATTGCTTGTATTACTTGAAATGATTAGTTAATAAAAAATATTTTCTTAAAAATAATCGCTTGTATTACTTGAAATGATTAGTTAATAAAAAATATTTTCGTTACCTATAACAATTTATATCCAAACACTTTCATAGATGATGAAAATATAATTTGTCCTTTCATTTTTGTAGGTTACACAAGCGATCATTCTTTTTGAAAATATTTTTTTAATCATTAATTTTTACCAAAAAAACGGATGCTTTAATGAGTGGTTATCCTTTGAAGTGGATGAAGCGAGTTCTTTTGATCTATTTATTTATTAGACCATACAATAATTTTTCTTTATTAACCTTTTGTCTACGGAGCCTTTTCTTTTTGAGTATGTATTATGCCTCTAAACCACCCTGGATTCCTTTTTTTTTAGAACAGATTCCTTTCTTTCCTTTTAATCGAAATATAAATTACTAACTACAGTAAATAACCAAGTACTAGATATATATAATGTAATGTGGTTTCTTAGACAGATTGACCCCATGCAAAGAATTCATGACTCTCTTGTTAAAATCACAATTTGATTAAATCAAAGTACGGCTTACTTCATTTGCGCATCCGTTCAGATTGAGACCTTCGAATATAAAATATAGAAAAGAAACAAGTGATAAATATGCAGTGATGTAATGCTTTTTGGTAGTGCAAAAATAATATAATTAATATATGACCCATATATGATATTTCAAATAAAATAAAATACTACAAAGAGCTTATTATATTGTCCTAGAATACTTTATGAAGATGTGATAGTGAGTCGTATATAACTCTCTCTCTCTCTCTCTCTCTCTCTCTCTTTCATACTCATTTGGGAAATTAAATGAATCTAGCACATTAGTTTCTAAATAGTTTTAAAAAATTGATTTGAGAGAGTAATGGCACCATATCAAACAAATTAAAATACTAGAATTTTAAATGTAATAAACCAGATGAAAAAGAAACACAAAAGAACTCGAAAGCAGCCATCCACAAATGACATAACGCAATCGATGACAACACGAACAGACAAAAGGACATGCTCTCAAACATAACGACAAGCGGCAACAGCTTCAAGAGGCAGTTCAGTTCTAGAGTGATTCAGTCTCATTTCTAGAACTTTGACTGGATCTGCCTAATCAAATTTTTATCCACTTGGACCGCCTAGGCAAGAATGTCGGTTGCAATGTCGGGCATCGACCTGAAGACCGCGTTCCCGATTGTGATAGCACCGCGGTTTTGGCTGCTGAAGGCCGAGATGGCAATGGCATTCATCGTACCGACGTTCCTCTGGAAGTGGATGAGCCTCTCGGGGAAGACAAACACGTCGCCCTTGGAGGGGACCTTCGAGATGAAGCGGTTTTCGGGGTTGGAGGTGACGAACCCGACCTCAAGGCTCCCCTCGATGACCGTCAGGAGCTCAGTGGCGCGATGGTGAGTGTGGGGTGGATTGATGCCCCCAAGGGCGTAGTCGTTGCGGGTGAGCGCGACCCCAAGTGTGTTGAGCCCCGGCAACTGAGCTGCGGTCACTGAAGTTACTCTTGACCCAACTGGGTTGGACGTGTTGCCGGCCAAGTGAAGCCCGCTAAAGAAGAAGTCATCGGCTCCGACCATCTTAGGGTCCTTGCATGCGAAGCCATTCACCTGAACTGGAAAAATAAATGATGCAATTTAATCAAATTAGATATGACTGTATTTAGCGGAAAGCTGTGTGTGCACTCAAAAGTGCAGATTGATGTCTATAGTGTATCCATCATTAGTGGATAGATAACACGGAGGAGGTGGCACGATTTGAGTAGACTAAGGACGTTGACTCCACTGAATTAACCTAGGCACTTTGAAAATATAATTTAGTAAATTACTTGACTACTTAAGACCCCCTTACTCTTGACTTAATGCTAAGACTTTCAAAGGTGCTATTCGAACATACCATCCACTCAACTAATCACAAAATGTTTACGACATATAAATCGACATCCTCTCAATTCCGCATTTAAATTAAGAAATTGCAATTCTAATTATTATAGTTCGACGTGTCGTCGATCAGACATTATCTTGGCCATTTGACCTATATTACTCCGGTCAGCAACACAAAAATCCTGAAGGGGACTCTGTTCAGCCGCAACAACTGCGGCAATCAACAAGACCGCGAGTCCAGCGATGAAAATGCGAGTCGCCATCCCAAAACAATGCGACTACAAAAGAGAAAATGCTTCTAAAATCTTACAAGAGGAAACCCTACGTATTCGAATGCTCAATGAAATGCCGATGTGAAGATCTAGGCTTTGCATTGCCTTTTTATGGAGAGCTCGATCGACTGCCTTCATTATGCCAAGCATGAGAATGATGGATAAGAAATCCTTTAGAATGCCGTCTCCCGCAACTGTAAAGCATTCAAGTCCAAAAGCGCGGGACAGGGAGTTTTAGGTAAGAATCGCATAATAAATTAAAAACAAAATTTGCTTAAAAATAAAGAACTTTCTATAATTGATAAGTAAAGAACTAGGAATGGTTCAAGAGGCCGGCCACTATCACATATGAAGTAATCATATTACACGTGAGGAATCAAAAAATTAATTTGAATAAGTGACCCGGTACGTGGAAATGGGAGGACGGTATGACATGACAAATGTGTTAGGGCGATTCGATATTAAATCACGACTTTATCTAATATAATTTTTAATTTTTGAATATAATTGGTTGGTGATCATTGGAAGTTGCTTACACAGTTTTTGCTTCCACATTCTTGTAGCCTAAACTAAGTGGCCTAAACTAATGGTATTTTTTTCAGTGGATTGCAGCTTAAAGTTTGGATGAATTGATGTTGGCCTGACAAATTTTCCGAAAAGGGTTGAACGGGAGTACGCATTCTATTTTAACCAATTGCACCCTAAATCTTTTGAAATATTTACTGAGATAAATATTAAAGTAGCCATCACCCATCGTGACATTTGGACGTCAAGAACACCATTTCATTTTCTTTTCTGGCAAATCAAAGATAAGCTGGACCTTGTTCACAAATAAAATTGCTTCTCTCAAAATTCGCCAATGGATGCCAGCCCCCTTAAAGAAGATTCCCCAAGATGGGCAAATATGAAAATTGTTATTTTTATTATCAAATCCAATGCCAATATTGAAATTTTTTTACACATTACTTTTGAATGAGTAATATATGGATATCATAGTAAATCTTACCCGATTATTTCGAAATTACTAAAGATTTTGATAACTTAACGATATTTATCTTTAAAATTATCAATGCGGCGAAAAATTACCAACTTTTATAAGAAATTACTGACATCGGCTTGGGCGATATACCAATTCCTCGGGTTAAGTCACTAACTGTTTTTAGCCTTACTAACTCTTTTTAAAGTAAGTTAGCAAAATTTACTTGATTGTTTCAAAATTACTAATGGTTTCAGTACACAAATTTACCAAAAATTATTCATGGGGCTTATTGACGGGTTAAACTTATCGACTGTTATATGAAATCACCCACTCTCATTTAAGTTCATTTGCGAATAGTTATTTGATTATTTGAAATTACCAACCGTTCCAATATTATAACCGATACTTATTTACTAAATTTATAATTTAGTAATCTTAATAGGTGTTGTAAATATGGTGGGTTAATAGATTAATGAAATGAAATTCATGTATCTCATTAATTCATGCATTTCTTTAGTTCATGTATTTTTGGATTTGTGTATTTTTTTAATTCATGAATCTCCTAGATTATTGTATCTATTTAATACATGATTTATGTATCGCTTCCGTACATGAATTCCAAAACTCTATAAATAAATTTGAAATTCTTCATTTGACGGAGAAGCAAAAACACCTACATCTCCTCCTTTCAAGAACCACTCAAGCCAGGAGAAGCCTATCCTCGTATTGATCCAATACCAAATGCCCAACAGAGTCCAAACAGGTCCTCTAGTCATTCCTTTGATGCGAGTGGTGATCTCACAACTGGTGGTTTCAAATTCTTGTTCTAGTCATAGGAAGAAAGTTGTAGAGACTTTTGGCAAGTTTTGTCGAATTGGGCATTAGTTTGGAAGTAGGATTTGATTGTCTATCTTTTCTGGCACAGATCATCAATAGCTAGATGAACTTCTTGCTGGGTTTCACCAAGTGCAGCATCCAAAGTTCTTCTTTTAATCTGAAATTTCTTTTTTGGTCAGCTTTTTTGTTGACATAAAAAACTTTGTATGCCCATTGAGAGTGAGAGGGCTCAATTAGGCTCTAATATCACGAAAAGGGTTATGTTCATAACAAGAGTTTTAGCAAATCTCACTGTAAATTACTAGCCAGTTTGATGATCTTGTCAAGCAGTATGGCATAATGCTTTCACAAAGGAAGATGGTGATTGTCACGCCCCCCCAAACCCCGGGTACGCACACATCCCTCGGCGGTTGACTAAAAATTTTGAGACGTTCCGAGGACTCGTCGCCGACCCTTTCTTTTTATACACATGTGGAAGCGAACTGAACAAACTCCATACAACAATCGAACACATGGGATAGAAAAGCAGGACAACCAATTTTCACAAAACACACTTCATATACATGCCAAGTTAACCGAAGGGTTCGTATTAACAACTCTCTGTCCAAAAGAAAACCCTAGGCCACCTATACACCGGACCCTCAAGCCTTGGGCTCCGAGTTTTCCATCTAAGGACCTGCAAATATTTAAACCACGATGGGGTGAGATAAAAATCTCAGTGAGTCAAAACCCTAAAGCCCGATTAGGACAAGAATTCACTCAGAGGTAGTCCTAGACATGCACAATTCAGAACTTACCTCGTTTCAACATGTCGATGCATACTAGTTCAACACATATGCACTTATAAACGCAGCACACGTAATCAATACCCAGAACATATCATTTGTATATATCACTTAATCACAGCGGTCCCAATTATAAGGTAAAATCATTATGATACGTCCCATTCCATGCCACAAAATTTTACGCCATAATAAGGCACGACTATCTCAATCACTCTGGCATGTTCCAGTTATTACGTCCCATCAGCCATTGCTGACTCCCCAGTCGGCGGTCATTCAGCATAACCGGGCGTCATCTCGCCCTATCAAGCACGACAATGTCTAGAGCTCCCGCCTAGATGGCATCCCAAAAAGGGGCAGCGGTCTGGCCTCTATCGCGATCGGCTTCCAGACTCCCTTCGGGCATCCGATAAAATCGGGCATCTTTTGCAATAATACTAAACAACCAACATAGAGCAATCCATCTCATTACATCACGCACAAGTTCTAAGCATGCCAAAAGTCAGCCAAATCACTAAATACACCTTATCCAGCAAACACGACCCCAAGAATAATCACAAAATCACTACCGGCCCTAACCGGCAGAAACCAGGCCACTCACGCATCTCCAAGTTTAAATCCAGAAACCTAATCAAACAAGCTCAAAAAATTCTCAAATTTGAATATGTTCTAGAGAACACTTAAATGAACATTTTTCATGCAGACATATTGACCTAGATCCTTCTAGATTAAGATCAGTAAATCGCTCAAACCGTTACAAAAACTGTGTCCGTTTCCAAAAATTCTGTTTTCCAAAATCAGTTTAGTTCGAGGTCCAAAACATGTTCGTTTGATCGAAAATTTGAATATGTTAAACTAAAATATGTGAGGAACAACTTTTGTAAAGAAACTCTTTTGAAATTTGAACCCTAAGTGTTGATAAAAATCCTTGCAACACCAAAAGGTCACAGTTTCCAGCACAAACAGAGATTCTGTTTTGTTTTTGACGAAGTAGAAATATTATCCTTTTAAATTCTTAAATTATTGGGTAAAATATATGTCATATTTGAAGATGTCTAGAATATTTCCTAAGAATGAAGTAACCTCAAAATTGTAGCACATTTTTCCCCACAAAAATGACAAACGGCGAGGGTCCAGTGAAACGAATCTGCAATTAAGCTAATCCACTTAACACTAATCTAACCAGGCTAATTAATACTAATCTAACTAAGATGATTAATACTAATCTAACCCCCTAAGAGCAATTAACAACCTAATTAAGGATTAGGGAGTTAAATCACCGGAATTCAATGGCGACGGGTTCACGGCAACGGTGACGCGATGGCGGTGAGATCCCGTAACTACTGAGCCTCCAATGGAAGCTCGGCCGAGGCTGAAAAGCCCCACAAGTCTCAGCCAAGGGCTGAGATTTGGTTCTGTTTGAGGCTGAGCTGTTGGGCTTCGGGTGGCTGTTCAATGGAGCTATGGTCGGTGTTGAGGCGTGAGATGATGGGTTGGTGAAGTGGGCGTGCGGTTGAGTTGGTGGGGTTGTGGCTGTGGCGGTGATGAGTGGATGTTAGCAAGAAATGAAAGGAAGTGGGGTGAGGTGGAGAGGAGGAAATAACATGGGCTGCTTGGGTTGGCGTTGATGGAATTTCGGTGGGTGGATGCGGTTGTGTGGGTGGGGTTGGCGGCGGCGAAGGAAGGGGTGAAGATGGTGGTGGATGTGTGGGCTGTGGCAGCATGAAAGAAGAAGGGGAAGTTGAGAGGGAATGAGCTGCAGAAGAGGAACATGGGCGGCAGCAGCTGGGGGAAAAGAAGCATGCGTGAGAATAGAGAGGGAGGGAGAGAGAGAGAGGCCAAGAAAGTCAAGCTGGTAGCCAACCAAAAGGCTTCTAAAATATCTAAGTAATGATCAAAATGACACAAAAGTCTACAGCCCAAAGTCTTGCACCCATCCAATGGCTAATTTCCCCTCATTTCTTCACAAACAAATCAATTTGGTGGCCAAATAAATCAATTCAGCAGCCCATCTGAATTTCCTTAAATTCTTTTTGCCGAAATTGATTTTCCCGCAATTTTCCTAGCTTGACGGAATTTTCCCAAAAGATGAGACGAGGTCCTAAAAATAAATCGTGACACGCTCGAACGTTTGATTCCCGAAACTAAGTTCAATTTCGTGGTTAAAATCGACCGAACGCAATTTTAGTATAACCTAACATACTTTGGGTAGCTTTTAGGAATTTTATTGCGTTTGACCTGTGGTCGATAATTCTCGATCCACATTTGTGCATCTTCGACTCGTAGACGACTCTCGGTTGTCGTAAAAATCGCAAGGTTTCAATTACGGGCATTGAGTGCACTATCGATAGAAAATCAGTTTATAGCCGTTCGACGCGAATATTGCAATCGTGTGGAATCACCCGCAATTCAATTACGTGTTTCCATCAAATCGACTTATATCCGATCTCAATTCAATTATACGGTGTCGTATTGACCCTTGCCGATTATTATGGTCGAGCAGTCGATTTCCAATTGAATTCTCAAGTCTGCCGTGTTTATATCCATTAACGGCTTCACATAATAGGTTAGTTAACTCGTGAGTGGCCAACTCAGAGAAAAAGGACCATAGGTGCATTAACGAAATGCCCATTTCATATATTCAAGACAGGGTTGAAATTTAGGATGTCACAGTGATAGCTCACAGAGTGAGAGGGCTCAATTAGTCCTTTCTAGACTAACTACTGACATTCCTGAAGAGCTAAAGTTGCATCTCCTGGTTTCACCCAAGAATGAATTGCCTTTGTTGGGTTGATATCTACATTCCAAGGAACTCAATTTCTTTTTGAGCTATCGCCATCTTCTTTTGTTAAAGCATTATGCCGTACTGCTTGACAAGTTAGTTACCTAAGTCTCCGAAAGGATTTTAACCAACTCATCCCTGGAAATTTGTCTTTTTGCTCAAAGTTTCAAGAAAAATGCTTTAATCCTTTGTGACAAAATTCTGAGTTGTATGGTTTAAGCACACAAACACACCATTTTATTGTGAAGGCTTCAAAGATCCGATTACAAAACAATATTACTGGAATGTGGACTGCTAGTTTGAACTGATTCATGTTTGTATAGTGCTGATACAAACAAATTTAAGCTGTTATATCTTGGGAGACATAGTTTGTAAAGCTACTTAGTACCGTTGGCATGAACTAATCACTTTAAGGAGATTCGGTTAGCCATACCTCACCTTCAATTATTATTTCTATTTGTTATCACTTTCTCAAATTATTAATTATCTAGTTACAAAAAACAGTGTTACGTATTCTTTCCCTAATACGCTTCTTCTTCTTCTCTACCTCGTTTATATTTTCCAACAATAAGAAGTTATCAACTTTTTTTTGAATCATTGCTGTTGTTTGTTTGAATGTTTCAAAATTACAAATAGTTCCATTAATATATCTGCATTTATTTGCACAGCTTACCAATTTGTTCAAGTTACTAAGGAAATCACCAACTGTTATATGAGTCAACGTGCTTCACATTTATTAGATTATTTTGAAAATTACCAACCGCTCCTATATTTTTTCCAACATTCATTTGTTAGAGCTATCTACGTGTTGAAGTTATTAACTCTTTTGCGAAAGTACCCACTATTTTCAAAATGACTAATTATTCCAGTCATCTATCAACATTTGTTAATAGAGTTTAATTTACTAACTCTTACATCAAATCGCCAACTGATAATTGAAGTAATCACCAACTTCTATTTGATCCTTCCAAAACTACCGACTTCAGTAACATTTGTGACAACTTACCAACCAGGAAAGAAAAAAAGTTCCTGACTTCTATTTAAAATTACCAACTCTCATTCGACATGATGACAGAGCAATGCTATAATCTTTGATGGACATTCTTAGGTTTGAGGTCTCAAACTAATATGACATATCTACCTAAAATCATGTGTCCATAGTTCTCACATATAGTACTGATAATCAAGACAGTAACAGACCATGTCTTGCCAAGTTAGGACGGTAAAATGAACTTTTCTCACTGCGCTTCCAAGAACAGGAATTCTAGCAATATCCTTCCGAGGTAATCAATACCTAAATACTCAAGTTTCGCCCTCTTCTTCTGCAATGCGTAGCTGGTGATAACTAGCATCATTCATTTTCTGTGTGTTTATCCATGCGAGAGGAAAGATGAGTTTAGGCATTCTCCTCTCTAGTTTGTGCCTTCATCTGGGGTTTCCATCTTTGCTAGCCTTGCTGCACTGCATCTACAGCTCTCAATACTCATGTTTGGATTGTCCTAAACCACCTTAAATTGTCTAGACGTAATTGGTTACGAAACTAAAATGACAGAAAGAAAAAGGAATGACGAAGATACTGAAGTTTCAGCTGAAATTCCACACAAGACGGATGAACTTTGCAGAACCTTGAATTCTCTGTACTTGTATAATGCTAATAGATGAGATCACCTTCAAGAGGAATCGAATTAGATAAAAAACTGAAAAAAGAAAACTATTGTCAAGATATTGATTCGAGAACTCAATTTCCACAAACTACTTTTATTAAGTTTACTCGATCAGTAAATAATCAGCGTTGCCGGGCAAGATGTCTCCAGCTGTGGGTGTCAAGTTATTTTGAGAATGCGGTTATTGAACTTGGGCATGTGTTTCCGCCTCGTGCTGGAACATCTTTGCCAACTCTTGCAACTCCAACTTCTTTACTTCAACTTGCTCCACGGTCACTGGTGCTTTCGGCCCAAGGTAAAGCAAGCAAACTGTAAATCAACACAATCCCCAAAATGACAAGAATAGCTGAAATCAGACCGAATGCATATGGTGTGTTCCTTGCTCCGGGGATCCCGTCAACATTCATACCTATTGGAATTTAAGTCGGCGGAAGACGACTTACTTCTATGCGATGCGCAAACACCAATTTACCTTGAAACGAACATTGAATTGCAGATGAATCACGAACAAAAACACTTCACGTCGGTGTGAATGCAATCACGAGGAAAGCACCCGATTTCCACAGCGTAAATGCCGATTGTTCTTTGTAATAGTGAAAATGGAATGCCTTCTCCCTTTGATGGAACTAGAACAAACAAAATTGAGAGGATTTTCTGATCGTATGTTCTGCCAACCGTTCCAACGGTTGTGTTTGGGAGACTCTTATACATCTCCCTTCGTACCCTTTCAAGAGATATATTTCCATCCAGTGCGATCCAATCGCACCCCATCATGGACGTACTAGCTAAAATACAACATCTCCCATTCGGACATGATGGGCTTGACAGCGCTCTATCAAGAATATAAGGCATTCAACATTCATCAACTTTACAAAACAATTCATACTGGCAAATAAGCCGCGCGACCAGTGAGTATACCTGCACTTGGAAGACTCTTATACCTATCCCTTAAAGGCTATACTTGACTATCCTCAAAAACACCATGTATATACAATTATATCCGCAACCACAGAGGGCGATATAATTGGTCGACCAGTAAATACATGTGATAGATGTAAAACAACAGTAGTCCTCCTTTGCACTCATGTCTCTCTCCATTTCGAACAACTGCTTTCCTAGACACGTCCCATAAGGCCATATCCATTCGTGACCGCCGATAACATGCTAAAGTAGCAACATTGATCTTTCACTTCGAGAACATAGTCAGAAGTAACATAGGGCACAAAATGAGGTAAATTATAAATTTCCTCAAGGGCTCACACGATGAGTAAATAGAGATAATTTTACTCACCTTCCCTTGTCGGTCGTACAATGCACATGTAGTATGAATTACATGCTATAGTGGATTTCTTTTTCTATAAGAGCGTATGTCATTTACTAAATATATCCACTATATGGATCTTAGCCTAAACATAGTCACGTGCTCCTCACGTACTCATGTTTAGCTCGAGTGCTATATCAGCTCGCTTTTTATAGCGCCCAATTAAGTACTCGCATCCGGCATCTTTCAAGCATACATGATTGTGAGACTATCATGTTCGGTCTTATTATTAACAAATCATGGACCTTATCTTGACTCCAATCAAGGCAACATATTATTTTATGTACTAAACTTGCTCTTCAGCATTTACTTGTACATAATGTCTCATCTCAACGTGCTAACTATAGCACTTGAGGTGATTGCTCGTGTAAGTGAGCCAATTATTACCTGCTGACATACTTTTCAATAATATATGTGTGTATGTGCTAATCTTATAGTGGATTTGTACTTATTGATAAAAAATCAAATCACTAATGAACAAACAAGTACAATACATATGTCCACAAATACATAAATCAATGATCCTCTACAATAACACATATCATATTCTATGCAATCCTAGTGACATTCTGTGGGTCAAGAATATGTTTTTAGGAATAGCCTTCATCAATGGATCAGCAACCATTATATTGGTTGAAATGTATTGTAGGATCACTTCTTTCTGCGCTATAATATCTCTGATGAAATTGTTCTTTATGTCAATGTGCTTCGTCCTTCCATGATACTTGGGATCTTTCACATAGGCAATGGCTGCTTGACTATCGCAATAAACTGTCACCGGTCTTGGAATCTCAGTGACAGTGGCTAAATTTTCCAAGAAACGTTTTAGCCAAACTGCTTCTTGCGACGGCGAGAACATGCAATAAATTCTGCCTCCATAGTAGACAAGGCCGTGAATGTCTGTTTCTTGCTATTCCAAGAAATTGCACCTCCATTGAGTAAGAACGCATATCCAGAAGTCGATTTACGCTCATCCAGGTCTCCACCCCAATCTACATCCGAATAGCCAAATAGGCATAAATCATTCCCTTGGTAACAAAGTCGATACTCCATAGTGCCTTTCAAGTATCTCAGGATCCTCTTTACTACTTTCCAGTGTGCTTGAACGGGATTTGATTGATATCGGCTCACTAATCCCACGGCATAACATATATCGGGTCGAGTACACATCATAGCATACATCAAACTTCCGACCGCACTAGCGTAAGGAACAGTTTCCATTACTTTAATTTCTTATGGAGTCTTAGGACACATCTTAGTACTTAGGCCTTCACCTTGCATGACAGGGGTATCAATGGGATTACAGTGCTGTATATTGAAACGTTCAAGAATCTTCGTAATATAAGACTCTTGTGATAAAGTAAGGAGTTTCCTTGATTGATCTCTTTTGATTTTAACTCCTAATATATAAGCAGCTTCTCCCATGTCCTTCATTTCAAAATTGGAGGACAACCATTATTTTATGGTGATAACCAAAACCTTGTCATTTTCAACCAACAAAATATCGTCCACATAAAGTGATAAAATCACAAATTTACTTTGGACCATTTGACATATACACAGTGATCTTCTTCGATCATCGTGAAACCAAAAGTTGTTATGGCTCGATGAAAACGAAGATACCACTGTCTAGATGATTACTTAAGGCCATATATTGAGCGACGAAGTTTGCAAACTTTATCCTCTTGACCTTTAGCTATGAAACCTATAGGTTGTTTCATATAGATTTCCTCATCTAGTTCTCCATTGATAAATGCCGTCTTTACATCCATTTGATGTAATTTAAGGTCTAAATGTGCAATGATAGCTAGAATAAGGCGTATTGAGGCAAACCTTACAATTGGTGAAAAGGTTTCCTCATAGTCTATACCCTCTTGTTGAGTATAACATTTTGCCACAAGGCGAGCCTTATACTTTTCAATGGATCCATCCGCCCTTCGTTTAATCTTAAAGACCCATTTGTTTCCAATGGCTTTGCGATTGGGTGGTGGATCAACCAAGTCCCAGACATGATTTTCCCTCATTGACTCCATTTCATCTTTCAAAGCGTTTCTCCATTCTTCCTTATCAGAGTATGAGAGAGCCTCTTGAACAGTCTTAGGCTCAGCATCGTCTTTCTGAGCAATCATAAATGCTTCCTCTTCAATCTCAAAACGACGACGAGGAATGCTTTTATGATTACTTTTACACAACTGAATTTCTCTTGAATTCAATTCTTCAGGCGATACTACACTCCCACTAGGTCTTGTGTGTTGAGTAAATCTTTATTTCCCTCTACAATATTAGTGGGTGTGTTATCAGGATCTTCCATCTCAAATAATTGGAAATCCTTATCAATCTCACATTTGCTAGGAAAATCGTTCTCCAAGAATGTGACATCTCGTGACTCCATTTCGATCACACTTCTATCAGCTTGTTCACCTATGAAAACGTACCCTTTGGAGTGTTTAGAATATCTTATAAAGATACATTTTTCCCTCTTGTGCCCAATTTGCCATATTTATGGGAAGAATCATGAACATAAGCTGCACATCCCTATGGACGTAGACTACTTAAGTCTGGTTTCCCACCAGTCCACAATTCATAAGGGGTGGAAGTGATCGATTTTGAGGGCACTCGGTTAAGTACATAGGCAGCAGTCAATAATGCATCTCTCTAATAAGAGATAGGTAAATTTGCTTGCGCCATCATAGACCTAACCATTTCCATTAGGGTTCTATTCCTTCTCTTAGCTACCCCATTTTGTTGTGGAGTACCAGGAATAGTCAATTGTCGTACAATTCTCTTTTCATCACAAAGAGCCTTGAATTGCTCCGATAGATACTCACATCCGCGATCGGTTCTCAATGCGTTTATTGTTTTGTTCAACTGATTCTCTACCATCGTTATATATCGTCTAAAGCAGTCTAATGCTTCGACTTATGGGAGATCGAAAGACATAACCAAAACGCGTGAAGTCATCTATGAAAGTGATGAAATATGAGGCTCCATGCCTCGCCCTCACATTCAAAGGACCACAAATGTCAGAATGTATGAGTTGCAATGGAAATTCGGCTCTAGTCCCTTTACCGAATGGTTTTATGGTTGCTTTTCCCGTTAGACAATGTTCACATACAGGTAGATTAACATTAGTGAGTGACCCTAAAAGGCCTTCTCTAGCTAATCTTTGCATTCTTTGCAACCCAATATGACCTAATCTAGCATGCTAAGTACTTGCATCAATCTTAACATTACTAGAAGATACAATTAAAGAAAAACAACCATCGACATTAATAATGTACTGATCATAATCAATGTCTAACACCATAAAACCATTCGATACATGACCTAAACCATAATAAAATGTTCCATACAAAATGTCAAAACAATCATCATGAAAATTCAATACATAACGTAAGCTAAGAAGAACAACTACTGAGACCAAGTTTCGTCGAATATCCGGAGCATAGAGGATATCGTGTAGGAATAGGCTTCGACCACCACGTAAAATTAATTTACATGTGCCGATACCCTTCACTTCAACTCTTGAGTTATTCCCAACATATATTCATCTTCTTCCAGGTTGTATTCGACGGTACTCCACAAATGCTTCTCGATCTCTAGCTACATGGTTTGTTGCTCCTGAGTCTACAGTCCACATAGGATGTGATTCAGCAAGCATTACAGTACTAGAAACAAAAGTATTACTTAAAGTAATGGAGTAATAAGGTACCTTTTTCGGCTCAGTGCATTCATGAGCAAAGTGACCCATCTTACCACAATTGTAGCACTTCATCTTGGCCTTGTCCTTCTTCCCACCACGCCTATTGCGTTGGAAGGTCTTAGCCCTCTTAGGTGCCTGATCAGTTTTCTTCCTTTTGTTGTTGAATTGAGAATTCCTTTTGCGCTTAAAGCCCGAAACTTTGCGTGAACTCGATTCAGCAACATAAGCATGGGTAGAGGATCTCATAGCCTCTAGGCGCTCATCCTCTAATTTCAAATGACGCGCAATATCATCAAAAGTGACAATATTCTCGTTATGCGTCATATTGATCTTCATATACTCCAAATTGTCAGGAAGAGACCTTATAACAGCCTGAACTTGCTGTTTATCAGTAAGGGAGTGACCTGTCGACTTCAGCTCATGAATCATGTTTGACATCTCCCGAAGATGCTGCCTCATCATTACATTTGTGCGCTTTCGGTATGTGTCAAACTTAATGGTGAGTCTCCTCAGCTTAGTGGCAGATGTACCCCCAAACTTATCTTTCAAGGCAACCCACATAGCTTGAGCTTTATCATAACTTTCAAACTCACACATGAGATCATCTTACATACGGCTCAGCAACGTGATGCAAGCAATGCTATTTTTCTTTTTCCAAACTTGATAAGCTTCTAGATCTCTCATGTTTTGAGCTAAAGTTCCATGCTCAAGTTCATCTATGGTGTGGTTGAAAGTTTCCAAAACCTCTTGCTCCTCAAGGATGTACTGAACCTTTCGATACCAAATATCATAATTGTCACCGTTCAGCTTCTCACCATTATTGAGGTTAGCCACAATGGTCTTGGATGCCGAAGCATAATCAATTGCTATAACACATTGACATAATAAACGCAGAATCAATACTAGCACATTTTTCAGAGTAACACACATATTTAATTTGTAGCAAAGACAAACTACATTAATGATAATTTAACAAAAGACATAGAAACGAAAGTTCACTATGTTCCATATCAACTCCTATGTACGATTGTTCTATTATCATTAATTAGTTTAATTTACATAAATTTTAAGTTCAAGGTGAGAACTCCTTCAATTTCTACCAACCTACGAACTCCCACTAGGAAAAATAACTACATGATCTCATGTAATTACTACATTTTTCCATTAACACAAAAGTATAGCATAATGTAAACCAACGTACTAAAAACAATCATGCTATAACTACAATCAAAATCCGCAATACAACATGTAATAGAAAACAAGGATTTCCTACCATTGTTCGAATTTTCTATGAACTAGAAAATTGCAAGTATATTAAACTATATACATACCACCATCAAACCAAGCTCTACACAGCATATATGACATCATTTTCATATAGGTCAGTTACTGTTTTTCCTAAAACATAAGAAAATACTAGCTACAAATGAATCAATTTTACATCAATACCTTAAAAATATGAGTACTTAGGGTTCCATACACAATTTCATAC
Source organism: Eucalyptus tenuipes (assembly GCA_014182365.1). NCBI lineage: Eukaryota > Viridiplantae > Streptophyta > Magnoliopsida > Myrtales > Myrtaceae > Eucalyptus > Eucalyptus tenuipes. The sequence goes on from CM024540.1 coordinate 10,583,063, forward strand.
ATTTATCAAATTCAAAAATAAAAAATAACTATACTACATTGTAAGGGACATCCATACGAACCAAACGCCGCAGACCACGCTCCAATCGGAGGTCACCGCGCCTCCACGCGCTGCCTGAGTGCGCGGCGCGTGTGGCGCACGCACCAGCGAGCCCAAAGGGCTCCTGGCTGATCCGACCGGTCCGACCAGTCTAACCGATTGACCGGTCCGACCCGTTGATTGATCAACGGTCGGGTCGGGTCGGGTCGGGTTGGGTCGCCTGTCGGTGACCGATCGGCCAACTGCCGCCAGCGGTGACGTCATTGATGACGTCATCCCAGCGGTTACTGACCGTGGGATGACGTCATCCGTGACGTCATCATGCGTCAGTTCACCGACCGGCGCATGTTTCAGGCACATGATGCCCACGCGAAGCGGCTTCTGGCCGCGCATGTGGGCGCGTCCGGCATCCTCCGGCGGTGCTCTACCCATCGTCGAACTCGTCTCGACGAGCATTTTCACCCTGTATATTTGAAAATTGATTTTGGTCGAATTTTTTTTTGAAAAATGGCCAAAACCGTACGTGTGTACCCGACCCCGAGCCTATTCTTCGCTTAGGTTTGTTTTTCTACAATTCAGATAGCAATTGCGACCAATAGCATCCAAACAGTGTAGATTTCATACTCTTGATCTCGATATCAAATGGTAAGCGAGAAAGTTCGATGAAAAACAAGGCAGAAATCACGACCGGGCTCTGATACCAATGTTGGAATCCAAGCTGGCGGAAGACGACTTACCTTTATCCGATGCGCAAACAACAATTTACCCGGAACGAATGTTGAATTGCGGATGAATCACGAACAAAAACACTTCACGTCGGTCTGAATTCAATCACAAGGAAAGCACCCGATTTCCATAGCGTAAATGTCGATTGTTCTTTGTAATAGTGAAAATGAAATGCATTCTCCCTTTGATGGAAATAGAACAAACAAAATTGAGAGGATTTTCTGATCGTATGTGCTGCCAACCGTTCCAACGGTTGTGTTCGGGAGACTCTTATACATCTCCCTTCGTACCATTTCAAGAGATATATTTCCATCCAGTGCAATCCAATCGCACTCCATCATGGACGTACTAGCTAAAGTACAACAATACCCAAAAGGCAAGTTATGATCAAATTAACTACCCCATAGCATCCAAAAACAATCAAATTACGGGTTATTTTAAGACTTCTATCCTGAATGAGAGTTCTGAGATCGAGTGAGAAACTTCCAAACTAGAAAAATGGAAAGAAGGTAATAGTAATACCAAACCATGACAGTGGCAATTCTCACCTGGAACCATGCACGGACAGTGCTATGCATCACATATTGAATAGTGAACAAGCGACCACGGATAGCTTCTTGCTTGTCGATCATTTGTCAAGTGCTCTTGTTAATTCCCTCCAACAAAGTTCTAGCCGTATTACCCTTTAAATGTTGGTGCAGCTCAAACACAATCTCTTCCCTTGCATGAAGTGACCATTTCACTCTTATGACCTGCAATAGATGGTAGGACTCTCACAACACCACTCATACGAAATCTGTGGGCTCGACCGTTCGAACAACCAACAACGGCTATAGTAATATGGTTAAACTAAGATTATCATTCTAAATGTAGAACTTCAAGGTCTTGCATTCTTTTGGCGAAAAAGAGGTCTCACACTCTTAATTCCATGACTTCCAAAACATATGCCGAGAACAGATGAGGCCAGTCCGACGAGCACGCGATTAGTGACATAGGACTGGCAATTTTCACATGTCACTAGTTGCTAACTGGTGATGAAATCATGACGTGTTTCAGCGGAGAGAATTGTCTCATTCCTGTTGAAAAGGCAAAAAATGCAAAACAAGAAAGGGCAATTTACCTATCTGCACAACATTCTGATTTCTTGGTTCAGAATTAGAGTAAAAAGCTTCAAGTCCTCATTGTTTCTCCTATAGATCAAAGAAAATTAACATCACTCGGAGAATTGGACAAAGATACAACATTACAGAAAGAAATTTACAATCGTCTAACTTGTTCATAAACTTAAGCTCAATCTCATCAGCTGCCCCAAAAAATAACTTACGGAATAACCTAGCAGAAGTTAGAGATGAGAATGGTAACAAAGAAAAAGAAGGGAATTTAAAATCAGCAAAGTTCAAAGTGAAAAAATAAGGTAAAGAAAAATTACGTTTAACGATGTATACGGAGGATAGACATTTCTTGGCAAGACAAATTGCCAAGGAGAAGCAAGCAGCACCTATTTAGACAAGTTCTATAGAATTACTAGATTCAATCCCCCTAAAATTAATTTATTAGGCAATGAAGTGGAAGAAGAACAACAGTATTGTCTGTAAAGTCAAGTTTCATCAGTGAAATTAAATAAAAGTTCCTTGAATTATGCCCTTGATTGAAGGGTGATCATGGAAATGCACTACATAGACAGATGAGAAAATCTATATAAATCGCAGTTCATATTCAAAAATACACAACGGCAGGCAGAGGATATGTCCGAGGAAGGAAATTTACAGAGTGCCAACCAATGGATGGAAAAAGGATAGTGAAATAGAGAACTGTCTATGAATCTTTTATGGATCATGCGGTGGCAGCGCATCTGTCAAGGCCCACTTAGTTCAAAAGTTCATTTTCAAGTTTAGGTAGAAGGATCGGAACACAAAAGAGTGTCGACAATTGCAAGGCACGCAGCAAGACTTCAACCCAGGCCAACCGTAACGATCCCCCACTGTTGGTCAGATTATGTAAAAGACTTGGAAAAAAAAGGCCACAAAAAATCACAAACTATGCCCACTGTGGTACATTTACCCTGAAATTTTTTTGGATTAATACCTTGAAAAACCCCAAACTGGTACACTTGTGACAAATTTACCCCAAAATATTTTTTTGACCACCAAAAACCCCAAACTGGTATACCTTTGACAAATTTACCCCAACTGGTACACTTGTGATAAATTTACCCTCTATTAGTTTTCATCAAAATTTAATTAAGTTAAATGATACGTGACAGTTGATTGGTATAATTTTACACTTCGTTTGTCATAGTTTACAACTTTTGTGATTTTTTTGTGGTATTAATCCAATTTAGCGGAGGGTATAATTGTCACAAATTTACCATTTGGGGGTTTTTTGTGGTCGAATAAATTAATTTGGGGTAAATTTGTCATAAATGTATGAGTTTGGGGTTTTTTATGGTTAGTCGGGACAAATTTGTCACGGGTATACTAGTTTGGGATTTTTATGGTCAAAAAAATAGTTTGGGGTAAATTTGTCACGGGTGTGTACCGGTTTGGGGTTTTTCAAAGTATTAACCCAATTTTTTTTGTGTCATCAAAACATAAATTTTGTCTATCGTGACATATTTACCCTAATTTTTTTCTTGTGACGAAAAAATCCCTAAACTTATATCTATGTGACATAGAGTAGAAGATCCTAACACATTTACCGTGAACTTTCTTTACACTTTGTTTCTTTGGGATATAATTGATTTATTTACGTGTTTGATGCTTTTGATTTCCTTTAGTTTCGTTTGCCTAACTCGTATTGGGTTTACTTTCCCATTCTTTTCTATATAGTTTCTTTATATGTGTTTGATGCTTTTGATTTATTTTATTTTCGTTTAACGATTTAATCAAAGTTTAGAAAATAATAACAATCAATCCAAACAATGGTGCATGGTGATTACTGGAAAGAACCTTAGAATTTCATAATTTGATGAGACCGCATGAATCAATTTGTAAGCAAATAAATCGAGATTAGTGTAATCAAGTCCCTGAACGTAGGATGTTAGGTTTGTAGGAAGTAAAACTGTGACATCCTGATTTTCAACCTTGTTTTCGATGAAATGAAATGGGCTTTTTATCGACGCGCCTATAGTCTTTTTCTCTGAGCTGATCACTCACGAGATAACTAATCTATCAGGTGAAGCCGTTAAGGAATCTAAACGCGACTAACTTGAGAATTCAATTAGAAATCGACTACTCGACCGTGCTAATCTACAAGGGTCAATATGGCATCGTTAAAATCGATTAGAGACTGGAGATAGGTCGATTCGACATAGGCATGTAATTAAAGTGTGGGTGATTTCACCTAATTGCAAAATTTACGTCGAACGGCACTAAACCGATTTTTCTATTGATTCTGTATCCTGTGCCCGTATTTGAAATCTTGAAATTTTCACGACAACCAAGAGTCGCCTATGAGTCGGAGATGCACAATGTGGATCGAAAATAATTGACCATGGGTCAAATGCGCTAAAAATTGCTAAAAGCTACCCGATAAGTTAGGTCATGCTAAAATCGCGTCCGGTTGAAATTAACCACGAAATTGAACTCGGTTTCGGGAATCGAAAGTTCTGGCACGTCACAATTTATTTTAGAAACGTCGACTCATCCTTCAAAGAATTTTTGGCAAGCTTGGATTTTTGGCAAAAATTAAAGTTGGGTGATTTCAAACCGGGAAATTCGGAGGACCGTTTTTGTGTGAAATTTTGGCCTCCAAGTTGGATCAAATGGTGATGGAATGCATGGAATTTGGTGTGGGCTCCTACCTTGGCATTATTGAGCCATTGAATTGAGGTCATTGATTGGTGGAATTGAAGTGAATTGAAGTTGGAAAGCATGAAATTCGTAGGCCATGGGGGCTGCAACATTTGGGCATCAATTTTGGCTTGTTGGGGAAGCTTGGGAGGGGAAAACAACTGCTAAATGAGGCTCAAGGCTAGTGGGGCCTTGCACTTGAGTTCTTGAGATATTTTGGCTTGATTTTGTGGCTTCTTGTCCCCTCCTTCTCCAGTAGCAACCCCATCTTCTTCTTCCTCAGCTTCTTCTTCATTTGGATTAGCTGAAGACTCCATTTCTAGAGCTACAAGACCAACCAAGCCCTCACTCGAGCTAGCTAGCCCGCCTCACCGCCATCCCAGCTTGCGGTGTGCTATCCACACGCCCGCAAGTCGCCCCCGAGCTAGCGTCCACCCGCTTGCTCCGCCTCCCGCCGTGTCCCACGCCTACTCCACGCCGTCAGTCCCTAGCCGCTCGTTGCCACTAGCCTAGTCGCCCGTAGCCGTCCTCGAGCCACCGCCGTCGTTGCCTCTAGCCCCTTTGCCCGTTCCCGCCAGCCAGCCCTGCCCGTTGAGCCCAACCTCAGAGCAGCCTTCGGTCGGCCCGGCTCGAAGCCATCTCGGCTTTGGGTTGAGAACTTTGTGGGCCTTTTCCGGGCCCTTTCGGCCTCCTTGGCGTGTCACCGTAGGCTCGAGTCTTGCTCGCCTCCGCGTCGCCGTCGCCGTGAAATCATCAACTCATTAAATCAATGAGTTTACTCTCTAAACCTTAATTATGAGGTTAATTATGCTTATGGTGGTTTAATTAGCCTAAGATTGGGATTAGTTAGATTAGTTAGTGTTAGAGTAAATTAGTTAGTTAATTAGTTTAATTAGGTGGTTAGATTAGTTAAGTTAGCAATTGGGTGGTTAGTGATTTTAGTTAGTAGCTTAGTAGGTAGATTATTTAATTAAGTCCAATTAGGTGGTTAGATTAGTGTATATAGATTAATTAGTGATTTATTTAATTATTTTTCAATTTATTTAATTTTATTTATTTAATTATTTATTAAAATTATACCGGAGATAGCGGGTCATTTGAATTTTTATCGCCTTGGTGTGGTTGATTTGTGCAATTGATAATTTGTGCAATTGGATGCTGATTGATGATTTTTTATTTTTTATTTCAAAAATATGGAATTTTGGTATTTAATCAGAAAAATACCGGGTGTCGGTTTTTGACACCGAAAAGGTTTTAAGTACTATATAAAATCGTGGGATTTTTAAAAGAAAGGATATCGCGCTTTATGCTTCGATTTGATCGTGTGTCCACGCACACCTATTTTACCGGGTGTTTTTAATAGGAAGAAAATAGGCCAAGCACATTATTTAAATTGAGACATTTGAGTGCAAAGCACGATGTCCTTGGCCGAGATTGGATGTGTGCGTGATCGTTATGAGAACCTGTCATGAGCGCTTATGCCGGGCGATGCTCCTTTATGGAATGCCTCACATCAATGGATGTCGGATCGCGGTAAAGGCCGGACCGATGCTCCTTTAGGAATGCCGTCTAGAGGTAGACGTTGTCATGCTCAATGGGGCAAGACGACACCCGGTTATGCCGGATGACCGCCGACTGTTGAGTTAGCCGTGGCCATTGGGTCGTAACTAATTGGAACGCTTGAATGAGTGATTTGACCGCGCTTGATTATGGAACAAAATTGTGTGGCACGGAAAGGGACGTGTCATAATGATTTGGCCTTATAATCGGGACCCCCGTGATTGATTGATATGTGGAAAGTGAAGTGTTTCAATTATCAAATACATTGACTGTATGCATATGTTATATGAATTGTACTAATGTGCAGGAAGGTGCTGAGGCGAGGTAAGTCCCTTATATGATGTGTGCTTAGGCTGCCTCTAAGTGTATTACCTTCCTAATCGAGGTTTAGGGTGTAAACTCGCTGAAATATTGTCTCACCCCGTCGTGGTTTACAATTTACAGGTCCTTAGATGGAGGAGTTCATCCTACGTTTTGGATGGCCGCGAGGTCCCGAGGACGATGGATTTTGAGCTTCCCATTCTCATTCCCAAGAAATCGTTGGACCCGTGAGCTAGTGGTGACTACATGGTATGGGTCGATGAGGGCCTACCTCGGTTGGTACCTCACCGATTCGTAGCGTGGTTTTGTCATGGGCCTCAACGGGGGTCGGGAGGTCCCTTGATGGTTTCGACGAGCCTCCCGTTGGGTGGTGGTTCTCGACCCCATGCATGATGCGATATTATAGTTAATGGGAAGCGAGGATGAGGCAAACCAGCCCGAAGTTGGATCTCGACCCACTAGACATCGACATGGTGTCGTGGTGGACCCGGAGCCCATGGTTGTAAAGCCAGGAGTTTAGATAGCTCAGTGGTCCTTTTTGAGTTAGACTCTTGTATATAACCTGGTTTGTTTATAAGATGTGTTTTGTTTAAATTGATTGTCCTACTTTTCTATCCTATGTTGATTGTTGTCTGGAGATTGTTTATTTTGCTTCCGACTGGGCAATAAAATGAATGGGTCAGCGACGCATCCTGGGAACGTCGCAATTTGATCGACCATCAAGGGATGTGCGCAAACTCAAGGTTCGGGGCGTGACATCCCCGCCCGAAGTGGTTTCAGAGCTGGTCAATGTTTGGAGTGATAAGGTGGGATGGGTTATGGGATAGTTAGTAGGAAATGTCTTTTCTTATGCTGATGCATGTGATTGATAGCTAATTGGTAGTTTGTTTTGTGTGGTTGCTCAATTTCTAATTCCGTGTGGAATTGGAAAGCAGGTTATGTAAGGATCTTGCATCATGAGTGACCAGGAGCAGAGGACGCCTAGGAAGAGATCGATAGGATCAGTTACTTAGGGTAGGATGCCGACTAGGGTCGGTGCCCAAGGAAGAGCGCCGGCTCAGGCCAGCACGAGTGGAGAGTGCCGCCAAGTTGGTGTTGGTGTAGTGGCACTAGCGATCCTAGAATCGATGGATCATATAGGCGCTAGAGACCTTTGGAATCGATGGGGCGGCAAGCCCAAAATCAAGTCAGCCACTACCGCCGCCGCCGCCATGCTACTACTTTGCCGCCAATGCTATTATTGCCGCGCCGCACCCATGAAGTCCAACATGGAGTTGTGGTCGGGGAGAGACCAATGCACAAGCTTGTTGAACAGTTTTAAAGTTGAACTCGCCGAGGTTCACAAGTGCGGGGATCCCGAGGCTTGCAACCCTCGGGATCCAAGAGTTGGAGAAAGACATTTGCATTGCGAGGTGAACGGAGGAAGAGAAGGTTGTCCTTGCGGTATATCGATTCGTGGAAATGCAAGTACCGGTGGAGGGCCACAAGAGGAAGAGTGTTCCCCTAAGGTGTGGTTCCGAGTGGAACACCTTTGTTTGGTGTTTAATGGTAAGTACTTCTCGGACAATGCCAGGGAGCAGAAGATGGAGGAATTCCATCGCCTTCATCATGGAATGATGTCGGTAGACTAGTATGAGGCAAAGTTTGCCGAATTGTCGCGGTATACCCCAAGACTGGTAGAAGATCCAAAGGATAGAGCTAGGAGGTTTAGGAATGGCCTCAAATCGGAGCTGAAGGATCCACTGGTGCCGTTCAACCCGAAGGATTACAACGACTTGTATGAACAGGCACAGCTGATAGAAAGAAATTTGAACAAATGAGCCGCCACATCTAGGTCGCGATTCGGGTCGAACAAGGATAGAAACCGGTTTGGGAAGAAGCCTATGACCGGAGGAAGGTATCCTATTCCGCCCAACAGGAATGATGGGATTGGAAAATCAGCGCCGAACCAGAATGGCGTGTGTCGCTTTTGCGGAAGGCGACATGAATCGACCATGTGCCATTCTAAGATGGGTGCTTGTTATGAGTGTGGCCAGCATGGTCACCTGGCCAGAAATTGTCCCCGAAGGCCGATGGGATCACAGTTGCCGTCGCCGCCACCGATGGGTCAAAACAGGGGATTTGCACCACAGAATGCACCACAGGGTGGTTTGAACCGGCCTCCAACTCAAGGAAGGGTGTATGCTGTCACTAGACAACAGGCAAAGGACTCACCTAATGTGGTCATAGGTATGGTCTCGTTAAACGACCATGTTGCTTATGCTTTACTTGACCTTGGAGCTACTCATTCATTTATAGCTGAGTAGTTTGTTAAGTTGGTAGGGTTGAGTCCTAAATCATTGGGGTCAGTCATTAGTATTTCTACACCGTTAAAGGATAAGATGTTATATGCAGTAGGCTGTCCTAGTTGCAAGTTGGTTATTGGTGAGTGAGAGGGAAGGATGGATTTGATAGTCCTAACCATATATGATTTTGATGTAATAATTGGCATGGACTGGCTCACCAAGCAACGACCTACTATAGACTGTTATCGTAAAGCGATTAAGTTTAACTTGTTAGCGGATAAAAGTTTTGAGTTTATTGGGAGTCGAGGAGGACTCTCGATTACCTTAATCTCGTCGCTGGAGGTAACCCATTTGTTAGACGGAGGTTGTTAAAATTACTTGGCAACTGTCGTGGATACAATAGTTGATGAGCCGAAGATGGAAGATATTACAGTAGTTCAAGAGTTTCCAGATGTGTTTTCGAAGGAATTACCTAATTTGCCCCAAGAAAGGGAGATCGAGTTTGTTATTGAGTTGGCCCCCGAGACGGAGCCAATCTCTAAGGCTCCTTACCGGATGGCGTTGTTAGAATTGAAGGAACTGAAGGTGCAGATGCATGAGTTGTTGGATAAGGGATTCATACGTCCCAGTGCATCACCTTGGGGAGCACCAGTTTTGTTCATGAAGAAGAAAGATGGTTCGTTGGGCCTTTGCATTGACTACCGGCAACTCAACCAGGTGACAATCAAGAACAAATACCCACTGCCAAGGATCGACGATTTGTTTGACCAGTTGTAGGGAGCGTCGATATTTTCTAAGATCGACCTGAGGATAGGGTATCATCAGCTGATGATCAGAAAGGAGGACATACTGAAGACGGCGTTTTATACGCATTACGGTCATTATGAGTTTACCGTAATGCCGTTTGGTTTGACTAACGCCTTAGCTGCTTTCATGGATATGATGAACCGAGTGTTCATGGAGTATCTAGATCAATTCGTGATAGTGTTCATCCATGACATCCTAGTATATTCGAGAAGTCCAGAGGAGTACAAAAGACAGTTAAGGATAGTGCTTCAGACTCTGCGAGATCATGGACTGTACGCCAAGTTCAGTAAGTGCGAGTTTTGGTTAACTCGTGTGGCATTCCTAGGTCACGTGATTTCAGGTGAAGGAATCTCCATGGATCCGACCAAGATCGAAACAGTTATCAACTGACTAAGACCGACGACAGTGACAGAGATAAGAAGTTTCTTGGGATTGGCAGGTTATTATAGAAGGTTCGTGGAAGGATTCTTAGCAAAAGCTATGTCGCTGACTCGACCATTAAAGAAGGAAGAGAAGTTCGTGTGGACAGATAATTGCGAGCGTAGTTTTCAAGAGCTTAAGCAGAAGCTGACTACCGCACCAATGCTGACAATTCTATCTGGTCCTGAGGATATGAGATCTATAGTGATGTGTCGTTTAGAGGACTAGGTTGCGTGTTAATGCAACATGGCAAAATCGTTGCATACGCTTGTCCCGTTAGTTGAGACCTCATGAGTTGAATTACCCAACACATGACTTAGAGCTCGCAGCAATTATCTTCGCTCTAAAGATTTGGAGACATTACTTGTGCGGAGAAAGGTTCCAAATCTTTACAGACCATCAGAGTCTCAAGTATTTATTCTCTCGGAAGGAGTTGAATATGAGATAGTGTTATTGGATGGAACTTCTTAAGGACTATGATTGTGACATCTTGTATCATTCTGGAAAGGCTAATAAGGTCACAGATGCATTGAGTCGGAAGTCTTCGATTGCGCAGATGGTAATTAAGGAGTGGATCTTACTCGAAGGAACCCGAGATTCGGTTTTCAAATTTGAGGTAGGCCACCTTTAAGTCTTATGGCCACCCTCGAATTGAACCGAAAGTGTAGATAAAGAATCAAGACGCTGCAGTTGACAAATCTTGAGATTCAGAAGATTCTACAAGAAGATGCAGAAAAGAGAAAGGCTGACTTTCAAATTTCTGATGACAGAATACTAAAGTTTCGTGGATGATTGTGTGTACCTGACGATGCAGAGCTTAAGGAAGAAATTTTGTCAGAAGCTCATTGTAGCAGTTACAGCATTCATCCAGGCAGTACGAAGATGTATCAGAATCTGCGTCAACACTATTGGTAGACCGGTATGAAGGTAGACATTGCCAAGTATGTCGCCAAATGTTTAACGTGTACGCAAGTGAAGACATAACACTGTAAGCTGGGAGGACTCCTGCAACCTCTCGAGATTCCTGAGTGGAAGTAGGAACACATCACAATGGACTTTGTGATGGGCTTACAAGGAGTCAGAGAGATAATGATTCTATATGGGTTGTAGTTGATAGATTGACAAAGTCTACTCACATCATCGTCGTACGAAAGGACTATGCATTAGACGAATATGGTGAGTTATATGTGCGCCAGATAATTCGTCTACATGGAGTGCTAGTGACAATTACATCTGATCGAGACTCGAAGTTTATAGCAGCCTTCTAGAAAGGTTTACAGATTGCCTTGGAAACAAAATTGTAGTACAGTACGGCCTATCATCCGCAGACGGATGGCTAGTCTAAGAGAACGATTCAAACCCTCGAGGACATGCTATGAGCTTGTGTACTAGACTTCAAAGGAAGCTGGGAGGAACAACTTCATCTAGTTGAGTTCGCCTACAACAACAGTTATCAACAGAGTATTTAGATAGCACCGTTTGAAGCGTTGTATGACAGAGCGTGCAGGACTCCAGTCTGTTGGGATGAAGTCAGAGAACGGAAGATTACCGGCCCAAAATTGGTTCAACAATCAGTGGATGCAGTTGTAGTTATCCAAGAAAGACTAAAGACCGCTTAGAGTCACCAGAAAAGCCATGCAGATAAGCGTCGAAGACCATTGGAATTCCAAGTTGGTGAGCACGTCTTTATGAAGGTATCACCAATGAGGGGTCCTTCGCGCTTCAGCAAGAAAGGGAAGCTGAGTCCGAGGTACATCGATCCCTTTGAAATTCTGGAGAGAATAAAGACTTTGGCGTATCATCTTGTGTTACCACCAAGACTAGCGCAAGTGCATGACGTCTTCCACATGTCAATTTTGAGAAAGTATAAACCTGACCCAACCCACATGCTGAATTGAAGAATTAAACGTGGACAACGGGATGTTGTACGTGGAGAGACTAGTTCAGATAGTGGATTGCAAGGAGCAAGTTTTGCGTACCAAGACAATCTTGTTAGTCAAAGTGGTCTGGCAACATCACAGGACAGAAGAAGCAACTGGGAAAGTGAAGAGTCGATGAAACGACAATACCCCTTTTTTTTTTTTTATTAAGATTTGTAATGGTTTAAATTTCGAGAATGAAATTTTTATAAGAGGGGAAGAATTGTAACATCCTGATTTTCAACCCTGTTTTCGATGAAATGAAATTGGCTTTTCATCAACGCGCTTATAGTCATTTTATCTATACTGATCACTCATGAGATAACTAATCTATCAGGTGAAGCCGTTAAGGAATCTCTGACAGGCTGGACAGACGACAGTGGCGAGCTGGTAGATGCGAATGGCCGCTCGACGAGATGGACAGAGACGGCGAGGCTGTCGGACGCTAAACCGGCGGACGGGCGAGCTCAGGACGAGCTGGTGGGCGGAGGTGTCGGTCAAGCAGGCAAGCTGGTTGGTTCGGCAGGGGGCTAGCTATGCTGGCTGGTTAGTTACAACAATAGAGGAATGAAGAAGAAGAAGAAGAAGCAGAAGAAAGCAACAGCAGGGGGGTTCGGTGGCACAAATGGAGGGAGAAAGGAAGAGGGAACAAGGGGGAATGAGGGGGACAAGGGCCATGCAAGTCCATGCATGAGCCAATAGAATCCAAGGAGAAATATCTAAGGAATGATGACAAATGGCACAAAGTCTTCTGCCCTCCAAGTCAAGGGGTCCTCCAATGGTGATTTTCCACCATTTCCTCACCCAAGATAAGCCTTTTTAGATGCCAAATGACCCACCCTTCCGTAGCATACGAATTTCCATCTAATTTCTTCTCAATTCTCCACAAATAACTCCAATTTGATGGCCAAAATTGTTGAGGAGGCTGCCTATACGAATTTCCATAGTTTCCTTCACAAACTAATTCATTTTGAAGGCTAAAAAGTTCCTCAATTTTGCCCGTCCCAATTTCCTTGGTTTTAATTTGCCGAAATTGATTTTTCTGCCAAAATTTTGGACTCGACGGAATTTCTTCAAAAGATGAGATGAGGTCCTAAAAATAAATCGTGACACGCTCGAACATTTGACTCCCGAAACCAAATTCAATTTCGTGGTTAAAATCGAGCGACGCGATTCTAGAGTGACCCAACCTACCGGGTAGCTTTTAAGGATTTTAGTGCGTTTGACCCGTGGTCGATAATTTCGATCCACGTTTGTGCATCTCCGACTTGTCGACGACTTTTGGTTGTCGTAAAAATCTCAAGGTTTCAATTATGGGTACCGAGTACAGAATCGACAGAAAATTGGGTTAGTGCAGTTTGACGCGAATTTTGCAATTAGGTGGAATCACCGACCATTCAATTGCGTGTTTCCATCGAATCGACCTATATCCAATCCCTAATCGATTATAACGGTGTTGTATTGACCCCTGCTGATTATCACGGTCAAGCAGCCGATTTCTGATCGAATTCTCAAATCTATCGCGTTTATATCCCTTAACGGCTTCACTTGATAGATCAATTAACTCGTGAGTAATCAGCTCTGAGAAAAATGATCATAGGCGCGTCGACGAAATGCCCATTTCATTTAATCGAGATAGTGTCGAAAGTCAGAATGTCACGCATGAGGTAGCCGATTGATTGTTAACGACAAATATACAAAAAAAAATGACAACAATAAAAAAATTGAAAAGCATGGACCACAAAATGACATGAAGGGACCACGACTTGCTCCATTACAATTAGAAATTGCACGATAAATAATGCAACTCACTGTCATCATTGCCATCGTTATTGTATCCTATGACATACCCACGCCTTGTTCGACATATTACTTCAACAAGTGCAATTGCCTTCTCTTGGGCAAGGAAATACCGGTTGAACCTGCAAATTTCAGCGAAGATAGCTTGAAATCCGATGTGGCATTATTTTAAGAATAAATGTGGTCTACGTGGCTTGCCGAAGTTGTCTACTCAACAATTAATGTGCAAAACGATGTTGTTTTGCCCCCAAATTTGATTTTCAATAAAAATATTAATTAAATTAAATTAAAAAAAATGGGGTAAGGCAACATTCAGCGAGAGCCTCCACAACCCTCACCGCTGTCACCCCACCATCATCGACCCTCATCGGCTATCGACCAAGGTCGCCGACCACTGGCTAGGGCTCGACGACCCTGGTCGACCTTCACCCCACCATTCTTGGCCCTTTCCAGTGATGGTGAGGCGGTGGCAATGAGGGCCTGTAGGCCCTTGTTGGCGGTTGGCTAAGGTCGTTGGCCACTAGCCGGGGCTCGACGACCCCAGTTGATCCTCACCCCATTGTTGTCAGTTCTTTTCAACGATGGTGGGGTGATGGCAATGAGAGCTTATCTAGCCACGTTAGCACGATGTAGATAATTTATTTTTTTTAAAGAATTGCCATGTTAGTAAAAAATCTCGGAGAAAAAAGCCGCAACAGTAATTTGATTGGAAATTCTCACCGTTGGCACTTAAATATTCCTTTCTTTTCCGATTTTGGCACTTAAGTATATCTTTTGGAAGTTTTGGCACTTAAATGCCCACTTGTACCAAGTTTTGACACTTGGGTGTCCAACACTCTTTTAACCGTCAACTTGTTTTAGTCAGTAAAACATCGCTAAGTTACCAATAATTATACAAAAGAATCAATAGCTTTTTAGATTGTTTTAAATTGCATAGCATTTCCATAATTTCCCAACATTTTACTGACTCGCTTACCAATGCGTATCATTACCAACTAATATTCAAGTTCACTTAGTAACATTTATTTGATTATATCGAATTACCATTTATTCTAGCAACTCTTCAACATTTGTTTGTTGAAGTTACCAATGTGGCAAAATTACCATTTCTAATGAGAAATTACTAGCATTGACTTGGGTGATATACCAATTTTTCGGGGTAAGTTACTTAATGCTTAGCCTTATTAACTCTTATCTAAGTTAGTTACAAAATACACAATTCACCAACATTTATTTGTGGAGATTACTGACGTGTTAAATTTGCTAACTCTTATATGAAATTACCAATTCTTATTTGAGTCCATTTGCCAACAGTTATTTAATTGTTTGAAATTACCAACCGTTCCGATACTATAACGAAGATTTATTCACTAAAGTTACCAATATGTTAAATTTACTTAACCTTATAGGAAATTATCAACTTTTATTTGAATCACCACCAATGTTTTTTCTTTAATTTTTTGAATTTCCCAACTTTATCCACATTTAGTTGCACAGCTTACTAACTTGTTCAAGTTAACTAACTTTTTAAGGAAATTACCAATTGTAAACGAATCCACTTACCATTAGATTATTTTGGAAATAATCAACTATTGCTATATTTTTACCTACATTTATCTGTTAAAGTTACTAACTCTCACACAAAATTACCAACTATATTCAAAATTACCAACCACTCCAAAAATCTCTCGGCATTTGTTAATAGAGTTGAAGTTACCAACTCTTACATCATACCGCCAACTAATATCTGAATTAATCACCGACTTTTATTTGATTGTTCTAAAACTACCAACTCTTCAAATACTTTACTGACATTTATGACAACTTACCAATAATAAAAAAAAAAAAAAATAGTTACTAACTTCTATATGAAATCACCAACTCTCATTCAACATGGTATCAAAGCAATTTTATAGTCTTTTGACGGACACTCTTCAGTTGGAGGTCTCAAATACAACGTTTCTACCTAATGTCATGTGTCCCTAGTCCTCACAATAGGACTGATAATCAAGACAGTTACGGACCATGTCTCACCCAGTTAGGACAATGAAATGAACTATTCTCGCTGCATTTTCGAGAACACGAATTCTAGCAATAGCCTCCCAAGGTAATCATAACCTAAATACTCAAGTTCCGCCCTCTTCTTCCCCTATGCCTAGCCGACTTTAAACGGTGTCATTCATTTGCTGTGTGTTTATGCAAGCAAGAGGAAGGATGAGTTCAGACATTCTCCTCTCTAGTTTGTGCCTTCATCTGGGGTTTCCATCTCTGCCAACTTACTGCTACACTCCACCTCGTTCCTTCTGTCTAACTTCAGAATACAGCTCTCAATACTCATGTTTGAATTATGCTAAGCCACCCTGTACTGTCCAGGCATACTGGCAACGAAACTAAAATGAAAAGCGAAAAAAGGTTCAGGTGCTGTTACTGAACATCAGAAAATCAAAAGCCGGAATAAGTGATCTGTTGTCTAGCTCTGAAACCGGACAGAAAGAAGAACGAATGGCAAAGATACTGAAGTTTCAGCCGAAATTCCACACAAGACGTATAAACCTTGCAGAAACTTAGTCTCTGTACTTGTATAAAGTTAACAGACAAGATCACCTTCAAGAGGCATCATATTAGGAAAAAAGAAGAAAAAGAAAACTATTATTGAGTGATTCTAATTTGAGAACTCGATTTCCAGATACCTGTATTTGCTAAGTTTACTGGATGACTATATAGTCAGCATCCTCAGGCAAGATCCTCAGGCAAGATGTCTCCAGCTGTGGGTGTCAAGTTACTTCGAGAAAGCGGTTTACAAACCTGAGCATGTGTTTCCGCCTCATGCTGGAACCTCTTTACCAACTCTTGCAACTCCAACTTCCTAACTTCAACTTGCTCCTCAGTCACTGGTGCTTTCAACCCAAGGTAAAGCAAGCCAACTGCAATCAACACCATCCCCAAAATGACAAGAATAGCTGAAAACAGACCGAATGCATATGGTGTGTTGCTTCCTCCAGGGATCCCATCGACATTAATACCAAAAAGGCCAGTTACGAGCGTAAGAACAACCCCACAGCCTCCAAAAACAGCCAAATTATGAGTTATTTTAAGGCTTCTATCCTGAATGAGAGTCGCCAGATTGAGTGAGAAACTTTCAGACCAGAAGAATGAAAAGAAGATTATACTATACCATGACAATAGCAATTCTCACCTGCAACCATGCACGGACAGTGCTCTGCATCACATCTTGAATGGTGAACAAGTGACCACGGACAGCTTCTTGCTCATCGATCATTTGCCGGGTGCTCTTGTTAATTCCCTCCAACAAAATTCTAGTATTATTACCCTTTAAATGTTGGAGCAGCTCAAACACAATCTCTTCTCTTGCATGAAGTGACCATTTCACTCTTATGACCTGCAACAGATGGTCCAACTCTCACAATGCCCCTCATACAATTTGTGGCCTTGACTGCTGGAACAACCAATTACATTTATAGCAATATGGTTAAACTGATATTATCATTCTAAACATAGAACTATAAGGTCTTGCATTCTTTTGGCCAAAAAGAAGTCTTGCATCCCTAATTCAGCGACTTCCACAAAATATGCACAGAACAGATGAGGTGAGTCCGACAAGCATGGCATTACTGACACTAAATAAGACTGGCAATTTTCAAAGTCACTGGGAGCTAACCAGTGATGATGTTATGACATGTTTCAGAGGAGAGAATTATCTCGTTCCTGTCAAAAAGGTAAAAAATGCAAAACAAGAAAGGGCAATTTACCTCTCTGGACAACCTTCTGATTTCTTGGTTTAGAATTATAGTATAAAGATTCAAGTCTTCCTGGTTTCTCCTATATATCATGAAAATTATCAGTCATTCAGGAAAACTGGATGAAGGTACAACATTCCACAAAAGAAATCTATGATCGTCTTAACCTGTTCACGAACATAAGTTCAATCTCATCAGCTGCTCCAAAAATATACTTACGGAATAACCTGGTAGAAGTTAGAGATAAGAATAGTAATAAAGAAAAACAGGGTAATAAAGCCAACAAAAAGATGTCAAGGAAAACTACATTTGACAGTGTACACAGAGGATAAACAATTTTAGGCAATACAAATTGCTCAGGAGCAGCAAGCAGCCTGTGTTCAGACAAGTTTGACAGAATTACTGGTTTTAGTCCTCTTGAAATTAAGTAAAGGCAATGAAGTGGAAGAATATGGCAGTAGTCTGTAAAGTCAAGTTTCATCAGTGAAATTAAATGAAGTTCCTTGAAGAATGCATTCGACTGAAATATTACCATGGAAATGCACTATAAAGACAGATGATAAAATCCATCTAGATTGTAGTTCCTATTCAGAAATACACAACAGCAGGCAGAGGATGTGCCCAAGGAAGGAAATCCACAGATTGCTGACCATTAGATAGAAGACTAACAGTCAAATAGAGAACTTTCTATGAATTTTGTATGGATCATGCAGTAGTAGCACATTGGTCAAGGCCCACTTAGTTCAAGAGTTCATTTTTAAGTTTAGGTAGAAGGATCAAAACACAAAAGAGTGTCAACATTCTAAGGCATCCAGCAATGGTCACGATAAGACTTCAACCGAGGTCAACTGTAACAATCCCTACTGTCGCATCATGTAAGACTTTTCACTTGTACTGTTTACCATTGTTTCTGCGGAATTTGCATAAATCAAGTAACTTGCTTTAGGAAAAAGCACGTTAATGCCAATGGTCAAGGGCATCTGGCCTTCAGCACGCAGAGCACCATATAGACATTCCCCAGGTAAGTACATCAATTGCTGTCTACATAACATACCAAAATTGACTTTCAAACACAAACATCTAATGCTGATTATTAAGCATGGACCCGGATTAAATGAAGCATAATTGCCTTGACCAAAAGCATTATCAATACAACTAATAAAACTCCAGAGGTGGCGAGGACAGATTTGGACAACCAACAGTGAGGTTTGTTTGCTTGAGATGAAAATTGTTCCTCTGATGTGTGCATTCAAAATCCAAGACAATCATATGTCCTATTAACCAGTAGATGGTGTAGCAACCACACAAAAGAACTCTGTGCATCGGATTTGTGTATTGACAGTGCTTTTACCTGTCGTCCCATCGGGAAAGGCGGCAACTTAAATGTGCTATGACTTCATCACTGTTCTTGGGACATTGAAACCACCAGTAAGAAGAAGCTCCTGAAACGACGGCAAAATAAGAGCAGAAAATCAACATGAAATGCCATATGATAGGTCTCAATGAAGTGTTTTTTTAACTATAAACTACCTGAACCTCAGTTATGCCCAGCACATTCAGGGTTTTCACGGGCCCCTTTATGTGCAGTACAGTTATCAGGAAGTTCTGTGCTTGCCAAGACCGCAGCACAATCGGGGTGTCATCCTCATTGACAAATGGATCTCCAGCTGATTGTCCAAGGAGCTCAAATAACAGTCCTCCAGCTACTCTAACTGGGACCTGGAAAAAGAGAGCATGAAGAAAGATATTCAACTCCCTCACACTCCAAGAAACATACCAAAATAGGATTAGTCGCAATTCTTATCCTCAGACCAGTATGACAACAAAGCATATGGAGCACACGCCTGAACACTTGGGCCGCGGACATTTTTGTGCAAAAAAGCTGAAACCATTCTGTTGCTTCAGAGTTTAATGGGTAAAAAGTGGAACTATTGCGCTGCAGAAAGATCAACGATGCTGGCTCGGCTGTAACCACATAAATCACTCTGATTTTGCGATCCATGTAAAATTAGAATTCACAAAAAGAAAATTCCCTAGAAACATTATGCATGCTCAGAGCGTTTTGATGCAGAATAGCAAAAGTGAATAGAACTCCATCTCAAAATCAGTCATATTCATCGCATCTGATTTAATTTTGATGAGCTTATCATATGCTAGAATTGTTATCAACTACAGTAGCTTGTATAATGCCCCGAAGTTTTTCCCTCAAATTGGAGGGAGAAAATAAAGTAATTATTAATTCTTGCAAACAGTGGTATGAATAACAAAGAATTCATGGTTGTTAAAGAAGGAAATGCTTCCTGGAAAGTCTTATTTCTATCGCATTGTAATAGATGAAATCATCTCCATGGGTACTTGCTTTGACCCTAACGCAAATTCAATTTGGTCCTTCAAAATTTGCACCTAAACAGCATATGGGAGCACACAAGAACAAGGAAGTTCACATTTTATGAAGCTATATCCAACCAACAAACAGAAGAGAACCTCACAACTTGCTTCTACCAGTAGCAGTAAACACCCAAGCTAGGCCCCAATAACATATTCACCTCATAAAGAAGATGTTTCATCCGCTCGCTTATGAGCCGACCTTCATCCCTCAGCCAAACTGACGGCTGGATGCAACCACTGAGCATTCCTGAGCCATGCTTCCACAGCGGAATGACCTGCCGAGAAATGACACCACCATATCGGCCCTGCGGGCCTCTCCCAGTAAGGAGCCGCCATATCCGCGACCGTCAGGTCCTCATCGTCATCCATTGATCCTAGCTGCATCCCCCAACCAGCATCTACTTGCACGGTTTGGGCGAGAGCCGAGAGCCTTTCCCACCCAATTGGTACCCAGTGACTACCCTCCAACCTATCAACACCACGAAGCTGGCCTTGCTCATGAACTGGGCTATCGCCATTATCATCACCAGCAGCAACCTCACTGTCACATCTTCTGTTCACTGCTTGAGGAAATGCCTCAACCGCACCACCATTCGCACCGTCCGGCGCCTTCGAATGATCGGCTTTGGTCGACGCTCTGCTCAGTAATTTCGAGCCCGACTTCGAATAATGGCCCGATCTTTTACGCCCTCTAACAAATTCAAAAGCACAAACGAGCCCATCCTTCCAGAGATCATTCCCGGGAGCGGTGTCCCTACCCGAAAGCCCTCCGCGGCTGTCGGGTCTCTTCATCATATCATCGGCCGAATCACCGCCCCTCCTCCGCTCCATCGACGCCAACAACGATACCAACTCCGGCGGGATGGATCACGAACATTCACGAACCAATGTCGAAGCTAACTCACAACACGGACACCCAACTAAGCAAAGGTCAACAACCCAGTAACGAAGGTGGGAACGACATCATCGCGGGCACCCGACATTGGTTGCTTCGAAGCTGAAAAAGACGTCGTCCCAGTTGCCGCCCCGCGAAGACAGCACCAACTGGGTGAAGTTCGAAAACCGACCGCTTTATTCGACAACCCAGGAGAAAAACGACCGCAAGAGAATCCGCACTATTGTCCTGGTGAAGGGTGTTCCCTTCAAAAGATAAAAGAGGGAAGCTTCGTGGATGGCTGACGTTTAGCGGGTTTGTAAATGCCGGTGGGCTGATGTGGAGCAAACAGTGACAGTGACAGTGACAGTGTCAGTGTCTCTCTCCAGTACAGATTCCGCTAGTGGACGAGGAGGCGTTCGTTAGCTTTATCCCGTCGAGGGCAGTGTTACGGAGGACGTGCGTCGCGTTCCGGGAATTATTATTATTATTTTTATTTTTATTTCACGAGAAGCTCCCGCATGGTTCTGGATTTTGGAGGCTGGCCGCCGGGCGCGCCTGGGCCTTGATCGGGTTGGGTCCATGGGCCTTCATGAGCCGGCCCGAGAGGATCCTGGTCGAATGGAATCGTTCAGTCCATATCGACCAACATGAGGCGCCAAAAAATTGGGTTGATGGATCAGTGACCAATTGTCAATGATCTAGTGACAGGAAATTTGTCCAAAAAGTCTTAACTTAACAATTTAGTTTTAAAACTTTTAATTTTGCTAATGAATCCTACATACTTTTACGTTTTGTTAATTAAGTTTATTTACCCAATTTTGACTATAATTTGCCGACGTGAAACATTTAGTTGCTCTATATAACATAATGACATTAATTGATAATTTCTAATAATATTATATTATTTTTTTCTCTTTTTTTCTCTTTCTTCTTTCTTTTGGTAGCAAGCAGCCTCTAGCCATAGCTGGGAGAGCTAGTCTCCCTTGTGTGAGGGTTGCTCTCGCCTACCACAAGCGAGGGTCGGCCTCGCCAAACTTGGCCTGGGCAAGGTGACCAGTGAGTGCTCCCCTTGTCCTCACCAAAAGAGGTCGCACTTGTTTAAGAGAGGGTTGGCCTTGCTAGATCTCGCCCTTGCTCGGCCAGGCCTTACCTATGGCAGGTAAGGGCGACCCTTACCTAGGCTAGACCAGCCTGTCTAGCAATGGTCGGTACGTGGCCAAAGGAAGAAGAAAGGGAAAAAAATAAAAAAATTATTAAGATATTATTAAAAATTGTCCATATTAGTGATGACTGTGCCATGTAAAATTGCTGACGTCCACGTTAATAATTTCTGGTTAAAATTAACCGAATGGACTCAATTAATAAAATGTGAAGATGTTTATGACTCAATTAACAAAATTAAAATGTTTAGGATTAAATTAGCGAAAGTGTAATAGATTGAGGATTTTTTGAACAAATATTTCATGATCAAAAAGTTATCCACGAAACAATATTAGCATACTGTCCAAGTTGCATCAATGCAAATGGACCAAATGGATGCTTTTTGTCGAAGGAGGTAAAGCTCTTCAAGCAGTGAACATCAATGGTTAATCAATCCGCAGCCGGTGGCCAATTGGGTGGCTTTCATCTAAATCCAAGTAGTGGATAGGACCTGAGCATGTCTTTAACAAGTTTGATCTAAACTCTTGAATGTAAAATTCGGTAACATTTCCAACTGGGTGGGGGGAAGACAAAGATTCACCCAAGAATAGGGGAGCCGCTAGACTCCCCTTCTTCTCTTTGGAGAAAGCTACCGCCAGATACGCTAGTAGTTTCTAATTGTACATCGTAGAACCATATCTGTTGTTTGTCTTTCCTCTCCCTCAGTCTGAAACAAGAATGGTTTTTATTTGTTTGGAATATCAGAAAATCGCAAAGCTTATTTGTTTATTCTACTTGTAATGAACAGGTACTGTCGATATGTATGCTCTAGGCCCTTGTGGCCGATGTCAAGTGGTCAGCCATCAACAGCTGATATTCCCAAATGCAGCTATTGTGGAAAGCCCTGATCTTTCGAATTTCAGGTTATCTTTTTGCATCTTTTTCTTCGGAAAGATCCTGATATTTTAAAGATTTTATGTCAACGTGCAGTCCCTGAAACCTGTTAAATTATGTCTCGAGTTTGAATTCGGATAACGATTTGTTAAATCGAATTTTGTTAATAAAGATTTCCAAATAGAAGAAATTCGCTGGACTCGCGAAGGATTACAAAAGGGAAGTAAAGATAGAATAAAAGTGTTCAAATCCCACGGCATGGGCTTTCTTGTTTTAGCCGATGAAGATAAAATAAAAGGGAGGAAAGTTCATTGCTTCGAAGCCCGTGGAATCCGCGGTGAAGAAGAAGAATGAAGCCGTGAAGCCCCTGCACGTGATTCCTTCTGCACGCGTAAGAAAAGGTGGGGCCCAAAAGTCAAGCTTTGACTTTTAGGGCGCACACACGTATAAAAGGAAAACAAAACCCTACGTGTGAAGTAGCCGTTCAACGTCCACCGAAGCCCTACGTACAATCGAGAAGCCGAGAAGCCGCACGCCGCCGAGAGAGAGGAGCTGCACGAGAAAGCTTGGGACCTTTTCTTTTGGCGTACAACTTAAATGCGGTAATTTGTGTCGTGAGTTTATACCCAAGCGAGTTGTTATTTATAAACACTTTGGGTTTGGGGTTAAATCTAGGTGTGGGAAACACTTGAGTGATTGAGCGATTGTAAACTCTAATTCTCCGATTTTAGTGGATTATTTGCTGCTGACTCTCCCCGTGGACGTAGGTACCGATACTCGGACCGAACCACGTAAATTTCTGGTGTTCTTATTTTTCTCGTTTATTTTTCTGGGGTGATTTCTCGTTGACGTAAATTGCAAGATCCTGGTAATTCCGCGTATTATATCCCAACAATTGGTATCGAGCTAGGTTAGATTTCTTGATTGTGATTTGGAGCTTTTGCTTGTCTGATTATTATCTGGAAATTCTATTATTGCAATTATGTTTGAGAGGAAATCTGAGATTGAGAAGTTTAACGGGAGCAACAACTTTGTGTTATAGAGCATCAAGATGCGGGCATTATTGACAACACAAGGTTTGGCCAAGGCACTGGATGGTGAAGATGAGTTGCCTATTATCATGAAAGCCTCGAGAGATGGTAGAGCTGATGGAAAAAGCAAAGAGTATAATTTGTTAAATTTGTCGGATGAGGTCTTACTAGAGGTTTTGAAAAGAAGGATGCCGCAGCATTATGGGCAAAACTTCAAGCACTCTATGTAAAGAAAGGTTTGAACAATCGCTTGTATATGCTGAAGAAGATGTTTAAATTTAGATATACGGAAGGTACGTCTATTAGAACCCACCTAGATGAATTTAATAAACTCATGTTAGATCTGAAGAACGTCGGTAAGTTACTTGATGATGAAGAGCAAAGCATGATGTTGTTAGCCTCTCTACTTACTGATTCACTATTGCAAGGGCGTACTACTATTACCTCAGAAGAGGTAAAGCCCGCTTTATTCTCTAAGGAGTGGCAGAGAAAGTTGCGAGATGATGGTCAAGCACAAGGAGCAGCGCAAGCACTGACGGTTCGGGGTAGAGAACAACATCGTGGGCCTAGTAGCAGCAGAGGTAAAAGCATATCAAAATCACGTCATAGAAAGTCCAAGGGACGCGTGAAGTGCTTTGAGTGTCACGAGGAGGGGCACATTAGGAGAGTCTGTCCTAAGCGAAGGAATAAAGTTGATAGGCAGAATACCACAAGCAATGTGGCAAACGTTGCCGAAGGGAGCAATAGTGATGCTGAAGCTGTCTTATGTGTGACTGCTACTTCGTCAGGAGACGAATGGGTGCTAGATTCGGGGTGTTCTTATCATATGACGCCTCATAAGAACTGGTTTACTACTTACCGGGCTGCGAGATGGTGGTAGGGTTCTTTTGGGGAATAATGCAGCAGAAGGCCGTGGGGATAGGGACAATTCGGATCCGGATGCACGATGGGGTGGTACGCACATTGACAGATGTGAGGCATGTACCGGAGCTCAAGAAGAACCTTATTTCTCTAGGGACACTCGATGACATCGGGTGTAGGTACACCGCTGAAGGTGGAGTACTGAAGATCTCTCGAGGTGCCATGACAGTGATGAAGGGGAAGAAAGTGAATACTCTCTATCATCTACTGGGAGAGACCGTGACCGGAACCGCTGCAGTTTCATCAGGTGAGTCAGATTCTGACTTGACTCAATTATGGCATATGCGTTTAGGGCACATGAGTGAGGCGAGGTATGGCGATGCCGAGTGAAAGGGGGTTGTTGAAGGGTCGAAGACGGGAAAATTTGGACTTATGTGAGCACCGCATCTATGGGAAAAGACCGAGTTAAGTTTACGACAGCTATTCATTCGACCAAGCGACTCGTTGAATATATTCATTCAGACGTCTAGGGCCCGTCTTCGGTTCCTTCGAAAGGAGGTGCCCGTTATATGTTGACTTTTATCGACGACTATTCGAGAAAGGTATGGGTTTACTTTCTGAAGCACAAATATGATGTGTTTGATCGGTTCAAGAAATTTAAGGCATTGATTGAGAAGCAGTCAGATAAACAAATCAAGTGCCTGAGAACCGATAATGGCATGGAGTTCTGTGGTAAAGATTTTACCGAGTTCTGCGAGAAAGAAGGTATTGTGAGACACCGCACAGTACCTGGGACACCACAGCAGAATGGCGTGGCAGAACGGAAGAACAGAACTTTGCTTGAGTGAGCTCGATGCATGCTTTCGCATGCAGGACTTGGCAAGGAATTTTGGGCCAAAGCAGTGAACATGTCATGTTACCTAGTGAATAGATCTCCATCATCTACTATCGAGTGGAAGACTCCTGAAGAAGTATGGTCGGGGAAACCTGTTGATTATTCCGGATTACGTATATTCGGATGTCCTGCGTATGCTCATGCGAGTGATGGTAAGCTTGAGCCGAGGTCAAAGAAGTGCATATTTCTGGGTTATGCACATGGGGTGAAAGGCTACCGGCTGTGGTGCACTGATCCCAAATCACCCGGTTTTCTAATCAGCAGAGATGTGATCTTCGACGAGACTACAATACTTCAACAGAGGAGTTCTGAGACACAACAAGCAGAGAAGACAGATCATGGTGTCATGAGTGAGGTGGAGCTTCAAGTGGAGACTCCGGAGACCTCGAAGGTAATAGAAGTTGAGACTGCAGATGAAGCCGCAGTTCCTAAAGTCAGTGATAGTGAACAACCAGCAAAGCCGCAGACTATAGCCGCAGATAGACAGAGAAGGCACATTAAATCACCGGTACGTTATGGTTATACATATATTGCTTATGCATTGACTGTAGGTGATGAGGTGGAGACAGATGAGCCTTCGTCTTACTCTGAGGCGATAGCTAGTTCGGAGTCATCGTAGTGGCTAGAGGCTATGAGTGAAGACATGAAATCTCTCCATCGAAATCAGAAATGGGAGCTGGTCAAAGTACTCAAGAGCCAAAAGATTGTCGGAAGTAAATGGGTCTTTAAACGGAAAGAGGGCATTCCTGGTGTTGAGGCAGCGAGATATAAGGCGAGACTTGTGGCGAAGGGGTATACACAGCGTGAGGGCATTGACTACAATGAGGTGTTCTCTCCTGTGGTAAGACATACTTCTATTTGTGTTTTACTTGCCTTAGTTGCTTCGTAGGATCTCGAGTTAGAGCAACTAGATGTAAAAAGTGTGTTTCTTCACGGTGAGTTGGAGGAGCAAATTTACATGAGGCAACCAGAGGGATTTGCTATTCCGGGTAAGGAAGATCATGTTTGCTTGTTAAAGAAATCTTTGTATGGGCTGAAACAATCTCCTAGGCAGTGGTATAAACGTTTTGATGCTTTCATGGCTAGTCAAGACTATTCAAAAAGTCAGATGGATAGCTGCGTTTACTATAGGAGATTGGAGAATGGTTCTTTGATTTATTTGCTCTTATATGTTGATGATATGCGATAAAACTAAGAATATGTCCGATATTGATGTGCTGAAGAGGCAGTTAAATGCTGAATTTGAGATGAAAGATTTAGGTGCTGCAAAGAAATTATTGAGTATGGAGATTTTGCGTGACAGGATTGCAGGAGTTTTACGTCTTTCTCAAAAGAAATATATTGAGAAGATCGTAGCACGTTTTAATATGCAGTCAGCAAAATCTGTGAGTACACCTTTAGCGAAGCACTTTAAACTTTCAAATAAATTATCACCGCAGACTGAGGAGGAGGAGGAGCATATGTCTCGTGTTCCTTAGTCTAGTGCCGTGGGTAGTATTATGTATGCTATGGTGTGCACTAGGCCTGATGTTTCACAAGCTGTGAGCGTGGTTAGTCGCTATATGAAGTGTCCTCGTAAAGCTCATTGGGAAGCCGTGAAGTGGATCCCTTAGATATTTGAAGGGGACAACAGACGTGGGTATAGTATACCGGAAGGGGATGTAATGGCAAAGTGAGACCACCGGTTTTGTGGATTCGGATCACGCCGGTGATTTGGATGATTGCGGGTCTTTAGCAGGTACGTGTTTACGCTAGCGGGTGGTGCAATTAGTTGGAAAGCGTCCTTACAGGATCACATTGCCTTGTCTTCGACTGAGGCAGAGTACATGGCACTAACCTTTGTAGCGAAGGAGGCGATATGGTTACAAAGTTTGCTCTTGGACTTTGGGTTAGAACAGAAAAGTGTGGATATACACTGTGATAACCAAGGTGCGATATATTTGGCATATAATCCAGTTTATCACGAGCGAACGAAGCATATCAACATCAGGTACCACTTCATCCGAGATGTCTTAGCTAAGGGTATTGTTATTGTTAAAAAGATTGCTACTGACAGATAACCCAGCAGACATGATGACTAAGTACTTCCTTTGGCGAAGCTCAAGCTCTGCTTGAGCTCTATTAGCGTCTGTGGAGAGTGAGCGCCCATCGGGGCGTTGGGAGAGCAGCATGGATGATGAACACTATAACTTGGCTTCAAACATCGAGCCAAAGTGGAGAATTGTTAAATTATGTCTCGAGTTTGAATTCGGATAACGATTTGTTAAACCGAATTTTGTTGATAAAGATTTCCCAAATAGAAGAAATTCGCTAGACTCGCGAAGGATTACAAAAGGGGAAATAAAGATAGAATAAAAGTGTTCAAATCCCACGGCATGGGCTTTCTTGTTTTAGCCGATGAAGATAAAATAAAAGGGAGGAAAGTTCATTGCTTCGAAGCCCGCGGAAGAATGAAGAAGAAGAATGAAGCCGTGAAGCCCCTGCACGTGATTCCTTCTGCACGCGTAAGAAAAGGTGGGGCCCAAAAGTCAAGCTTTGACTTTTAGGGCGCACACACGTATAAAAGGAAAACAAAACCCTACGTGTGAAGTAGCCGTTCAACGTCCACCGAAGCCCTACGTACAATCCGCGAGAAGCCGCACGCCGCGAGAGATAGAAGCTGCACGAGGAAGCTGAAGATTCTTTCTGTTTATTGGCGTACAACTTGAACGCGGTAATTTGTGTCGTGAGTTTATACCCAAGCGAGTTGTTATTTATAAACACTTTGGGTTTGAGATTAAATATAGGTGTGGGAAACACTTGAGTGATTGAGCGATTGTAAACTCGATTCTCCGATTTTAGTTGATTATTTCTTTGGCTGGGCTCCCCGTGGACGTAGGTACCGATACTCTCGGACCAAACCACATAAATTTCTGGTGTTCTTATTTTTCTCGTTTATTTCTCGGGTGATTTCTCGTTGACGTAAATTGCAAAGATCCCGGTAATTCCGTGTATTATATCCCAACAATCATTCTGTCATTTTACCATGATATGCATCTCTATTGGAGCTCTTATTTGTGTACCATCACGCAGTGGATGACCTTTTGATTACTGCCACCTATTTTTCAGGTCTTGCCTCAGCTACTTTACTTTTTCGGCGTGAAGAACAATGCAGATTCGCTCGACTGGGCTACTATAGCTGTTTATTCCTGTGAAGCGTCTTGCGAAGGGGCTGCGAGTTACAAGGAAGAATTTGCTTGGGTGCAAATGTCGTCCCCATCTCAAGTGGTACCTTGAAAATTCTAGTTCTTTATTCAGTTCCTCTGACTAAGGGGTTTCTATAATTCTCCCCGTCCTCCTGCCTCCTTTTGATGATCGTTTCCGGTAGAGTTGTGTTGTAACTTCTAGAAGTTACTAAAAGTTTTGGGGTCTTAGGTCAATAGGATATGTAGTCTTTTGCATTTACTTATTGCTTTTATATATTTTATTATTTAATTATATTATTTTAAGATTTTAAAATTTGATTGGACTTCGAGTTACAAATTTTTGGACTTATGATGAATTTAATCTCTATATCTTGCTTTACTCAATTAAGTTCACTAATTCATGAGTATATAGAATCAAGTAGAGAATCTGATTGGACGTTGAATTATAAATTTTTGCGTGAAATTTTAATGTATTTCTTTCGGCGAATTATCGTGAGAAATTACTGACATGATGTCCAATCTTCACTAGGTTCTTACTTTGGCACGCCAACATAGATAACTTGTGGATTGTCACGTTAGTGATTTGTAGCGACAATTAATCGGAAGAATTATATTGATAAATTACAATTAGAGTAATTGCAAGAGTCGCGAGATTGAGGAAGAGAGCAAGAGCCCCATCGAATGAAATTGTTCTGAGGACATAAAGACGAGGGTTCTGAAATAAGTGGAAGCTCGTATGCAGAATAAAAAAATGGGAAGATTGGTCAATGCTTGATGTTGCCGTGAAGCTATAGAACCATGTATGGTCTTGTCTGGATTTATTATTTAA
This sequence comes from Eucalyptus tenuipes, assembly GCA_014182365.1. Classification (NCBI taxonomy): domain Eukaryota; kingdom Viridiplantae; phylum Streptophyta; class Magnoliopsida; order Myrtales; family Myrtaceae; genus Eucalyptus; species Eucalyptus tenuipes. Next base: position 10,612,589 of record CM024540.1, read on the forward strand.
TTGTGATGAGGGGTGCATGAGTACTGATTAAATAAGATACAATTAAGTCTGGTTGATGTAAGATCTAAATAAACTCATTTTTCATAAGTGGCCTGGAAAAAAAGAAGGAAATTTTACGTAAATATACAATAGGCTCCGAAATCCAAGAAAGGGGTAACATTTGATTCTACACCGTGGACAAAATGAAAACCCCATTTGTATCCACTAGGCGTCAGCCCAAAAAAAAACAAAAAGAGAAAAAAAAAATAGAACTGAAGAATGGTGAAAGGTGACAGGACATGCTGGTGGAAATTTGTGTGACAAGAGGCACTTTCAGGAAAAATTATCAAAAAAATCGTAAATTTATTACAATTGTGTCGATTTGTAATGGTGAGAGTTTGCACAAGCAGAGAAAATTTTTGCTTTAGGAACAGGAACAATGCTTTTAATTGTCGTGATTCTACTGAAAGAATAATGACGCAAGATTGAATAAATAATGGACAAAAATAATGAACAAATAACTGGTTCTATATGTCCAAACACACAAGGAAATCCTTAGTAGGCCATTGAATCTCGAGTTTCAGTTTCTAGAACTTGGACTGGATCTGATCAGCAATGCTCTCGTCGACTTGGAATGCCCTGGCAAGAATGTCCAAGGCGATATATGGACTGGATCTGAAAACCGCATTTGCGATCGTGATGACGCCGGGATTCTGGCTGCCGAGAGCCGCGATGGCCGTATCGGACGTTCCTTTGGTAATGGATGAGTCCCATGGGGAAAACGAACATGTCGCTCTTAGAGAGGACCTTCGTGATGAGACGGGTGTCGGGGTTGGAGATGACGAACCCAACCTCGAGAGTGCTTGCAACAACCGTCGAGATTTCATCGGCGCAGGGATACGTGTGGGGCGGGTCGAGGCCCCACGGGCCACGGCGCGTGGTCGGTGCGAGCTAGTGAGACGCCGAGCGTATTGAGCCGCAGCAACTGAGCCACGGTCACTGAGTCGCTTTTAATCCAACTGGGTTAAATACGTTGCTAGCCAAGTGAAGCGGCTGAAGCCCCCAGAGTAGAAGTCTATGGTTTGGACCATTTCGGGGTCTATGCGTGCGAACCCATTCACAAAAACACGGGAGACAACATATTTATCGTTACAACTTGCATGCCTTCAAGTATTTTCACAATGTATATGTTGGTAAAATATGGCTTCAAATAGGGTAGAACAATGAAGACGGATCTTTAGAGTACTCGGATCGGACTTTGAGACGTGATATCACTTTCTTTAAAGATTTATTTGCCCCACTAAGTTGTTAATGGTCACCGGCAAATATCCTCCGGATACAACAAAGTCTCAAAATGAGAATACTAGATAGCTTGAATTAAAGAGTATTTTCCAGTCTTTCTAGGAAACAATTGAAAGGAAGAAATTTGTAGTTTTCAAAAAGAAACTCGAAAAGATGAAAAATGATCATACTCATTCTTCCTCAATCGACATGTATATATGTATATATATATATATATATATATATATATATATATATATATAAAACAGTCTTAAAAACGTAGGCAAATCTTCGTGAAAAGTTACGAAAATGAACAAACATATCTTTTCGAAATTGCCTAAAATAAACAAAGGCGTCCATTCGTAAGAAGTTAAAACCGAACAAATGCAACCCTTCGGGTAAGGTTGCAAACCGAACGGATATATTTTTCAGAGATTGTCTTGAAAAGACTCAAACAAAAGTCGGAATAAAAAATAATTATTATTATTTAATAAATAAAATTTCGAAATTATTTTTATTAATTAATTAATTTTCGAAAATTCTCAATAAACAAAAACAACCTTTGAATTAATTAAAGTTAATAAGATAACTGTACGAAATAAAAAATAAAATTAAATAACAAAGAGATTAGTGCTAATTAAACCGCTGGGGTGCAAGCGTGCTAAGTAAGCCAAATAATCGCACACCTGCACGCGGGTATGGTGGAATCTAGCCCACACCCAATCATTTATTTAGATACACAAAGGAAACCTCATACTTATAAATTGGCTCATTTCCTCCCATTTTTCCTACGTGGGACAAAAAGAAATGCACTTAGTTTGCTTTACGAGATAGACTTCCAACAATATATCATTTAAACGTTACTTAAGATGTTTACCTCCATGGGAAGGGTACGCGACAAGAAAATCTTGAAGGGGATTCATGTCCGTTGTGGCGACAGTAATTACTAGAGCCGCGAGCCCAAGGAAGAGAACACGGGTTGTCATGAAAAAATGTGTAGATGATGCAAAACGAGGACTCTGCAAAAGAATGTCAAGATTGATCGATAATGCTTCGTGTCGCAATGAAGCTTTAGAACCATAGAGGTCTTATTTATATATAACCATTTAGAAGAAGCATTTTCTTTTTTAATTTGCATGATAATAATGAATGCTTATAATTTTTTATATACTTAAGTTTGTCACATTTTTTTGAAAATACGTTTTAAAACATCATGCAATGATGGCATGAAAAATAATTAAAAATTGAACTAGTAGAATACAAAGACTACAACGTAAACGAAATGCGTATTAAAACTTGGTATATGGTTCTTTTTACTCTTATTTGTGCTAGGGTTACTTTTCAAATAATAGTTTCCTAGTACAAAAAAGGAGAACATACAACTCATAAACATAATAATTAATTAGCTATATGCTAAATAAACTACCTCTCGAAGAAGGGGACACCAATTATGTTCCAAGAAAAGGAAAAATCCAGAAAAGAAGAAAAGAAGGTAAGAAATCTGAAATCAAGAGTAGTCTCCACATTTAACCTTACTAAATGTTATAGAAGAGGAGAGTGGGTAATTTTGTTTCCACTAGTAATTGAAATAAGAAAAAAAAAATATAAGAGATGATCTTAAATTAAGAATAGGACCCATAAAGGATAACATAGTCAATTCAATATGATAAGAGGATGTCTTTTTTTTGTTTCTTTTGGGTCGGTTATAAGAGGAATATGAGGAGGTAATAAGACGGTAGAAATAGCCCAGGCTTTTTTTTTTTTTAATTGATAAATTTTCTTGTGTTGGAGTGGTAGCTTTCAAGCATAAAATTCGGTTTGTGTACGTCTTAAATTGAATTTTTCTTTTTCTGGTCGATACGTCTTTGATTAAATGAGGCCGCCCAAACCGCACATATCAATGTTTTCCCGGGTCGGTTCATTTCCAATTCGTGATTCTGACTCCTTGCAAAGGCAAACACTCCGTTCAGAACCTCGGCCTTCATTCGTAAAGTGGGTTGGGGAAGAGAAGGACCAATTTTGGGATTTTCACTTTTAGAAATTTGATTTTTCTTTTTATTCGAATTTTTTTTTTTGGACAACAATGATGGTTCACGGGAATTTTTTTTTTCCCATGGCAAATGGATATTTTCACTCTTTTTTCTTCCTGCTCAAACTGATATTTCACTTGATTTTTTTTTTTTTGAGCCGTAATATTTCACTTGGTATGAGGGGCCGGGAAAATCAGTCTTTTATGTTTAGGGTGAATTTCTTAGTTTGGTTCTCAATAGATGTTACCTGTGGGTGCTTGGTGCTGACAACATTACTTGGTACTCGTAACGTTACTAGGAGATATGAGGAAAGTGACTCTCGGGTTCACATTTCTTACCTTGGTCCTTCAATCATGATGTGGGTTGGGGGAAGAGAAGAACCAATTTTGGGATTTTTACTTTTAGAAATTTGATTGTTCTTTTTATTTGATTTTCTTTTTGGACAACAATGCCCCTATTTCATGTGTTGGGAAAGTCACATGCCAATCGGCCGGTGGGCTCATGCCTTAATTGAGATAGACTTTGGCACTTCAAACCTTTATTTATAACAATGTCAACTCTGGACCATTTCTGGCAAAAATGACTCCACTCATATCCTTATTTGAAATTTCCCTTCCCTTTTTCTTTAGGTTACTTTTACTTTAAGAAGGTCATGGAAATTTTTGAAAATGCCATTAACATCGCTTGCGGTTCCCCTCGAGGCATGACCATTTCTACCATGATAAGATATGTGAACCCCGATAGAGGTGATCGGGTTCGGTTTGGTCTGGTCGCACTAAGGAATCGAGAATCGAATCGAGAGGACTCGCTAATCCTTGGACTAAGAACCAGATTGGACCAACAGGTCTAGTTCCAATGGAACTTATGAATTTTTTTGGTCCGTAAAAAGGAGAAACTTTTGTGTATGGGACTCGAATTTTACATTGAGCGGGAAATGTCACTGTGATTGAAAGTCCAACAGTTCGGACTTTCGCATTCGGTGGTGGACTGTCTTGGGGATGACAACTTTGTCGTCCCTGTTTGTCTTCTAGTGTGAAATTTAGTCATGCAAAGTTTAATAGATTCTTTGGAATAAGCACGATGATGGAATCTCTGAGAGGGACGGAGGGAAACTAGGAAAGATTGGAGTTTTGCAAGAAGTCAAAAAAATAATATATATAATCAGTCTGGTCCGATTGGTTTGGTAGGATGCAGGCTCCCGAATAGGGAAGCCTAACGAATGTCAGATGCAAAGCCCCACACCCTAAAACTAGGAACTGGATCGACCGGCCACCAGCTCCAAAATAGGTACCATGAACCGGACCAATGCTCGTGGGAACCGCTCAAAACCAACCAGTTTGGTCTGATTCGATCTGAGCGGTTCCTAATTCGAGCAGTTCTCATTGCACACTCCTAAATCCCAGAATCACTTTCATATCTTCAATGACTGTTACAAGTACAAAGTAGCCACTAGTAACTTCTATTGAGAACCAAATTAAAAAAATCACCCTAAACAAAGAGGCTGATTTTCATGGCTCCCCATATCAAGTGAAATATCAATTTCAGCAGAAAGAAGAAAGAGGGAAAATATACATTTGCCATGGGAAAAAAAATCCTTCCATGATCGCAAGGCAAAGATCGAAACACCATTCTGTGCTGGTAAAATGTGAGACATGTCGTAGAAATCCATTGGTAGCACAGTTTTTTTTTTTTTCCCTGTTTAATATGTAAGTATTGTAGAGCAAATGGAATACAATAGTTTAGGGGCATCCCCTAGCATTACAACTAGAGCTAATAATTCAAAAAGATGGAGGTAGGAAGTCTCCGCATATTAGTTAATACAACATTTGATTGGAAAGGTTTAATTTTTTGGCAAAGTGAAGCTCCACCTCTTACATTTTTACGCACCTTGACTAAAATAATATGGATGTTAGTTGATTTGTTTCAAAACAGTCTATGGTTGCGCTCCATTCAAATGCAACATATGGTTGCTAAAAAAGATAGTGTGCTGCCAAATCTTTGCCCTTTGTTGCCCTAATCATCCATTAAAATTCCTCATTCCATCCTCCTAAAGACTGCCCAATTCCATGTTGCACAAGGATACTATGCCAAATACTGCCTGTCCATTCTCACCAAAAGAATAAATGAATCTGTTTTCTATATCGGCCTTGCATAGGTTACATTGGGTATCGATTGTAGTCATCCATTGTGCTATAATATCTACTATCGGTAGTTTATCTCTACAAACTAGCCATCCAATGAAATTGTCTTTGCTAATGCCACTACTCCAAATTAGGTTGTAACACTCCACAATTAGACCCCTATCTCTGAGTTCGTAATATATATCATGACAACAGTACCCCAAACTAGAAATAACTGAGGTTAAAGCATGTCATAATTTGAGAAGACATCGCCAACTCCAAGCCACACTACCCCTAATGTCAAGATGCATATTTGGATTACCTCTGCATTTTGTGTTGTGACCCTAAATGCTCTAAAGGGAAGAAAATGAGTGATTAATAAGGTTCCACAGGGTATGGCCTAACCAAATTTATTCCATATGTGCAAATTGGGCAATCCTAATCCTCCTTCCCTTTTAGGTGAACAAGCTACCTGCCACGCAACCTTGTGCGATCCATGATTTGCTGGAGAACCGACCCATAAGAAATATCAAATCCCCTTCTCATTCTCATAAATAGTTTGCTTTGGAAGTAATAACATTTGCATCCAATAAGAGCAAATGGAGATAAGGACCAATTTAGTTAGTTGTTGATGCCCTGCATAACTTATATGCTTCATGCCCCAACTTTCAACTTTCTTAAAGATCTTGTCAATAAGACTCTTGCAATCTATATGAGTGAGTCTTCTAGGAACAAGGGGTTTACCCGGGTATTTGATAGGTAGGGTACCTATGGTAAACGGTGTGTGGTCCAGTATAAAGAGCTTCTCATCCTCATTGAACCCAGAGAAAAAAATTTGACATTTGTCAGGATTAAAATGCAACCTTATGAGAGCAACGAATTCTTCAAGGGCACCTACCAGGCAAAGAACAGAACCTACATCTCCATGAGCAAGTAAGAACAAGTCATCTGCTAAGCATAAGTGAGTAATCCTTTGTGTTTTGCAGCGTCAGTGGTATTTGAAAAAAGACGTAGCAACTTTCGTATTGACAATTTTATTGAAAATTTCTATAACCAAGATAAAGAGGTATGGAGAAAGAGGGTCACATTGCCACAGCCCATTAGTGCTATTGATGCACTCGATTATCCAATCAACCAAGTACTGGGGTGTATTTAGGGCTTAAAAGACCTCGATGTCCGCATCCCATTTGATCATGTCGTAGGCCTTCATGAGATCAATCTTTATGGCCACACATTTACCTTTGTCTCCCTTATGAAAATGGAGCAGGATATTCTCTAAGATCCATCATCTAGTGATGAAAAGCAGTTTGGTTAAGGTCGACGATCGGAGGAAGCATACACCTTCTTCGTTCTGCAAGGGGTTTAGATATAATCTTGTATAAGATATTGTAGCATGAAATGGGTTTGAAATCCTTGAGGCAAGATGGATTTGGAACCTTCAGGACAAGGGAAATCAAAGTGAAGTTTATAGATTTTAGCATTCTTTTCGACAAGAAAAATTCCACGATAGCTTCCTCAATGTCTTGTCCGATGATGGTCCACGCACTTTTGTAGAATCAACTATTAAAACCATCTGGACTCGGAGCTTTGAAGTCGTTGAAACCCTTTAAAACTCTGAGAATATTTGATCTTTGAAGTGTTGAAAATGTACCTAAAGTATTGACATCTTCATGAAGTAAAGAAGCATACCTCTCATAAGAAACACGTGGACGCCTGGAATTACCAAGAAGGTGGTGGTAATATGATATGATTGCATTCTTAAGATCACCCACCTCGGTAATAATGGAGCCTTCCTCGAGTTGGAGATGATTTATCCTGTTTTGGGCACTTCTTCGCATCATGGAAGTAGAGAAAACCCTGCTATTGTTGTCATCCTCCTTGAGTCAAAGATTTCCGGATTTCTATTTGAGCAAGAGTAAGAAAATCCTCCGATTGGTAGCGTAGCTTTAATCGTGGCAAAAGTACACCACGAGCGGCAAAACTTAGCACGGACGAATACTTAAGTCCCAAAATTTCCAAAAGGTACACTTAAGTGTCATTTTTTTTTAATTGAAAATTGGATACTTAAGTGCAAATTTCAACAAAAATAGTAGGAAACCCGACGTTGCATTATTTTAAGAACAAATGTAATATACGTGGCTCGCCGAAGTTGTTTACTTGGCAATTAATATGTAAAACAACATCGTTTTACCTTCAAATTTGATTTTCAATACAAATATGAATTAAATTAAATTAAAAAATAAATTTAAAATGGGGAGGCAACATTCAGCGAGGGCCTCCACAGCCCTCGTCGCTATCACCCCACCATTGTTGGCCTTCGTCGGCGGTCGACCAAGTTTGTTCCCCAGCCCGACCTTCGCCCCATTGTCACCGACCCTTCTCGGTGATGGTGGGGCGGTGGCGTGAGGGCCTATAGGCCCTCATTGGCGATTGGCTAAGGTCGCCGCCACTGGCCGAGCCCTAGTGACCTTGATCGACCCTCACCCCATCGTTGCTGGCCCTTTCCTATGATGGTAGGACGGCGCAACGAGGGCCTGCAAGCCCTCGTCGATGGTTAGCTAAGGTCGTCAGCCACTAGCCAAGGGCCGCCGACCCCAATTGACCCTTGCCTTGTTGTCATCAGCCCTTTTCGGTGATAGTGGAGCAATGATGGCGAGGGCTGTTGAGGCTCTTGCTAAATGCTGCCTCCTTTTTTTTAATTTAATTTAGCTAATTTAATTTATATTAAAGATCAAATTTGTGTACAAAACGACATTTTTTGGACTTATCTAGCCACGTCAATGCGACGTGGATAATTTTTTTAAAAAATAATGGCCACATTAGTAAAAAATACCATCGGAAAAAGCCACAATAGCAATTTGACCATAAATTCTCATCGTTAGCACTTAAATGTTCATTTCTTCTTCAATTTTGACACTTAAGTATATCATTGGGAAGTTTTGGCACTTTAAGTATCCATCAATACCAAATTTTGACACTTAAGATGTTTGGCACTTTTTAAACCGTCAACTTGACATTGGTAAGTTACCAATACTTTTGCAAAAGAATCAATAGCTTTTTAGATTGTTTTAAATTGCACAGTATTTCCATAATTTTCCAACATTTACTGACTCGCTTACCAATGCGTATCATTATCAACTAATATTCAAGTTCACTTAGTAACATTTATTTGATTACATCGGTATTACCAAGTATTCTAGTAACTTTTCAACATTTGTTTGTTAAAGTTACCAATGCGGAAAAATTATCAACTCTAATGAGAAATTACCAGCATTGATCTGGGTGATTTACCAACTTTTTGGGGTAAGTTACTACATGCTTAGCCTTATCAACTCTTACCTAAGTTAACTTGACTGTTTCGAAATTGCCAATGGTTTTAATACACTATTCACTGACATTTATTTGAGGAGCTTACTGACGTCTTGCATTTGCCAACTCTTATACGAAATTACCAATTCTCATTTGAGTCCCCAACAGTTATTTGATTGTTTGAAATTACCAACCAAAATTACCAACCATTACAATACTATAACAAACATTTTTATTTACTAAAGTTACCTAAATGTTAAATTTACTTAAGGAAATTATCAACTTTCATTTGAATCACCACCAATGTTTTTTCTTTAATTTTTTGAATTTCCCAAGTGTTCCACTAATTTATCCAAATTTATTACCACAGCTTACTAACTTGTTCAAGTTACTAACTTTTTTAGGAAATTACCAATTGTAAATAAATCCACTTACCATTAGATTATTTTGGAAATCATCAACTATTGCTATATTTTTACCTACAATTATCTGTTAAAGTTACTAACTCTCGTACAAAATTACCAACTATACCCAAAATTACCAACCATTCCAAAAATTTCTCAGCATTTGTTAATAGAGTTGGAGTTACCAACTCTTACATCATACCGCCAACTGATCTCTGAATTAATCACCGACTTTTATTTGATTGTTCTAAAACTACCAACTCTTCAAATACTTTACTGACATTTATGACAACTTACCAATAATAAAAAAATAATAATAATAATAGTTACTAACTTCTATATGAAATCACCAACTCTCATTCAACATGGTATCAAAGCAATTTTATAGTCTTTTGACGGACATTCTTCAGTTCGAGGTCTCAAATACAACGTTTCTACCTAATGTCATGCGTCCCTAGTCCTCACAATAGGACTGATAATCAAGACAGTTACGGACCATGTCTCACCCAGTTAGGACAATGAAATGAACTATTCGAGAACACGAATTCTAGCAATAGCCTCCGAAGGTAATCATAACCTAAAGGGAAAAAGCTAAAAAAAAACCCCAAACTTTGCCTCAAGTGATAGATTTATCCCAAACTTTGTTTTGTGACGTGAAAAACCCCGAACTCAGAAATCTGTGACACATTTACCCCAAACTTTTATTTGTGACACAAAAACCTTGAACTTTCATTTGTTTGACACATTTACCCTAAATCATAGGGGCATTTTGGTCTTTTTACTTTTAAAAACTTTTTTTCTTTTTTTTTTTTTCTTTTTCTTCGCCGGCGGAGGGAAGCCTCGCCGGCGTCCGGCGAGGGCGGCTCGCCGGCGTCCGGCGAGGGGTGCCCTCGCCACCCCGCCCGCGTCGGGCGAGGGGTGCCCTCGCCGGCGTCGGGCCGCCCTCGCCGGCGTCGAGCGAGGGCACCCTCGCCGCGCGCCCGGCGAGGAGGCCCTCGCCCGACGCCGACGAGGGCCGCCCTCGCCCGACGCCGACGAGGGCCGCCCCGCCCGCGTCGGGCGAGGGCGGCCCGACGCCGGCGAGGGCGGCCCTAGCGGCTCGGGCGGGCGACCCTCGCCGGACGCCGGCGAGGGCAGCCCTCGCCGACGCGGCTTCCCTCCGCCGGAGCCGGCGGAGGGAAGAGAGAATAAGAAAAAAATAAAAAAAAGAAAAAGAAAAAATAAAGAAAAAGATGAAAATACCCTTAATGGGGTAAATGTGTCATAGTTTGCAAAGTTCGGGGTTTTTCACGTCACAAAACAAAGTTTGGGGTAAATCTGTCACTCGAGGCAAAGTTTGGGGTTTTTTTGGCTTTTTCCCTAACCTAAATACTCAAGTTCCGCCCTCTTCTTCCCCTATGCCTAGCCGACTTTAAACGGTGTCATTCATTTGCTGTGTGTTTATGCAAGCAAGAGGAAGGATGAGTTCAGACATTCTCCTCTCTAGTTTGTGCCTTCATCTGGGGTTTCCATCTCTGCCAACTTACTGCTACACTCCACCTCGTTCCTTCTGTCTAACTTCAGAATACGGCTCTCAATACTCATGTTTGAATTATGCTAAGCCACCCTGTACTGTCCAGGCATACTGGCAACGAAACTAAAATGAAAAGCGAAAAAAGGTTCAGGTGCTGTTACTGAACATCAGAAAATCAAAAGCCGGAATAAGTGATCTGTTGTCTAGCTCTGAAACCGGACAGAAAGAAGAACAAATGGCAAAGATACTGAAGTTTCAGCTGAAATTCTGCACAAGACATATAAACTTTGCAGAAACTTAGTCTCTGTACTTGTATAAAGTTAACAGACAAGATCACCTTTAAGAGGCACCATATTAGGAAAAAAGAAGAAAAAGAAAACTATTATTGAGCGATTCTAATTTGAGAACTCGATTTCCAGATACCTGTATTTGCTAAGTTTACTGGATGACTATATAGTCAGCATCCTCAGGCAAGATCCTCAGGCAAGATGTCTCCAGCTGTGGGTGTCAAGTTACTTCGAGAAAGCGGTTTACGAACCTGAGCATGTGTTTCCGCCTCATGCTGGAACATCTTTACCAACTCTTGCAACTCCAACTTCCTAACTTCAACTTGCTCCTCGGTCACTGGTGCTTTCAACCCAAGGTAAAGCAAGCCAACTGCAATCAACACCATCCCCAAAATGACAAGAATAGCTGAAAACAGACCGAATGCATATGGTGTGTTGCTTCCTCCAGGGATCCCATCGACATTAATACCAAAAAGGCCAGTTACGAGCGTAAGAACAACCCCACAGCCTCCAAAAACAGCCAAATTATGAGTTATTTTAAGGCTTCTATCCTGAATGAGAGTCGCCAGATTGAGTGAGAAACTTTCAGACCAGAAGAATGAAAAGAAGATTATACTATACCATGACAATAGCAATTCTCACCTGCAACCATGCACGGACAGTGCTCTGCATCACATCTTGAATGGTGAACAAGCGACCACGGACAGCTTCTTGCTCGTCGATCATTTGCCGGGTGCTCTTGTTAATTCCCTCCAACAAAATTCTAGTCGTATTACCCTTTAAATGTTGGAGCAGCTCAAACACAATCTCTTCTCTCGCATGAAGTGACCATTTCACTCTTATGACCTGCAACAGATGGTCCAACTCTCACAATGCCACTCATACAAAATTTGTGGCCTTGACTGCTGGAACAACCAATTACAGCTATAGCAATATGGTTAAACTGATATTATCATTCTAAACATAGAACTATAAGGTCTTGCATTATTTTGGCCAAAAAGAAGTCTTGCATCCCTAATTCAGCGACTTCCACAAAATATGCACAGAACAGATGAGGTGAGTCCGACAAGCATGGCATTACTGACACTAAATAAGACTGGCAATTTTCAAAGTCACTGGGAGCTAACCAGTGATGATGTTATGACATGTTTCAGAGGAGAGAATTATCTCATTCCTGTTGAAAAGGTAAAAAATGCAAAACAAGAAAGGGCAATTTACCTGTCTGGACAACCTTCTGATTTCTTGGTTTAGAATTATAGTATAAAGATTCAAGTCTTCCTGGTTTCTCCTATATATCATGAAAATTATCAGTCATCCAGGAAAATTGGATGAAGGTACAACATTCCACAAAAGAAATCTATGATCGTCTTAACCTGTTCACGAACTTAAGTTCAATCTCATCAGCTGCTCCAAAAATATACTTACGGAATAACCTAGCAGAAGTTAGAGATAAGAATAGTAATAAAGAAAAACTGGGTAATAAAGCCAACAAAAAGATGTCAAGGAAAACTACATTTGACAGTGTACACAGAGGATAAACAATTTCAGGCAAGACAAATTGCTCAGGAGAAGCAAGCAGCCTGTGTTCAGACAAGTTTGACAGAATTACTGGTTTTAGTCCTCTTGAAATTAAGTAAAGGCAATGAAGTGGAAGAATATGGCAGTAGTCTGTAAAGTCAAGTTTCATCAGTGAAATTAAATGAAGTTCCTTGAAGAATGCATTTGACTGAAATATTACCATGGAAATGCACTATAAAGACAGGTGAGAAAATCCATCTAGATTGTAGTTCCTATTCAGAAATACACAACAACAGGCAGAGGATGTGCCCAAGGAAGGAAATCCACAGATTGCTGACCATTAGATAGAAGACTAACAGTCAAATAGAGAACTTTCTATGAATTTTGTATGGATCATGCAGTAGTAGCACACTGGTCAAGGCCCACTTAGTTCAAGAGTTCATTTTTAAGTTTAGGTAGAAGGATCAGAACACAAAAGAGTGTCAACATTCTAAGGCATCCAGCAATGGTCACGATAAGACTTCAACCGAGGTCAACTGTAACAATCCCTACTGTCGCATCATGTAAGACTTTTCACTTGTACTGTTTACCATTGTTTCTGCGGAATTTGCATAAATCAAGTAACTTGCTTTAGGAAAAAGCACGCTAATGCCAATGGTCAAGAGCATCTGGCCTTGAGCACGCAGAGCACCATATAGACATTCCCCAGGTAAGTACATCAATTGCTGTCTACATAACATACCAAAATTGACTTTCAAACACAAACATCTAATGCTGATAATTAAGCATGGACCTGGATTAAATGAAGCATAATTGCCTTGACCAAAAACATTATCAATAGAACTAATAAAACTCCAGAGGTGGAGAGGACAGATTTGGACAACCAACAGTGAGGTTTGTTTGCTTGAGATGAAAATTTTTCCTCTGATGTGTGCATTCAAAATTCAAGACAATCATATGTCCTATTAACCAGTAGATGGTGTAGCAACCACACAAAAGAACTCTGTGCATCGGATTTGTGTATTGACAGTACTGTTACCTGTCATCCCATCGGGAAAGGCGGCAACTTAAATGTGCTATGACTTCATGCACTGTTCTTGGGACATTGAAACCACCAGCAAGAAGAAGCTCCTGAAACCACGGCAAAATAAGAGCAGAAAATCAACATGAAATGCCATATGATAGGTCTCCATGAAGTGTTTTGTTAACTATAAACTACCTGAACCTCAGTTATGCCCAGCACATTCAGGGTTTTCACGGGCCCCTTTATGTGCAGGACAGTTATCAGGAAGTTCTGTGCTTGCCAAGACCGCAGCACAATCGGGGTGTCATCCTCATTGACAAATGGATCTCCAGCTGATTGTCCAAGAAGCTCAAATAACAGTCCTCCAGCTACTCTAACTGGGACCTGGAAAAAGAGAGCATGAAGAAAGATATTCAACTCCCTCACACTCCAAGAAACATACCAAAATAGGATTAGTCGCAATTCTTATCCTCGGACCAGTATGACAACAAAGCATATGGAGCACACGCCTGAACACTTGGGCCACGGACATTTTTGTGCAAAAAGCTGAAACCATTCTGTTGCTTCAGAGTTTAATGGGTAAAAAGTGGAACTATTGCGCTGCAGAAAGATCAACGATGCTGGCTCGGCTGTAACCACATAAATCACTCTGATTTTGCGATCCATGTAAAATTATAATTCACAAAAAGAAAATTCCCTAGAAACATTATGCATGCTCAGAGGGTTTTGATGCAGAAGAGCAAAAGTGAATAGAACTCCATCTCAAAATCAGTCATATTCATCGCATCTGATTTAATTTTGATGAGCTTATCATATGCTGGAATTGTTATCAACTACAGTAGCTTGTATAATGCCCCGAAGTTTTTCCCTCAAAATGGAGGGAGAAAATAAATTATTAATTCTTGCAAACAGTGGTATGAATAACAAAGAATTCATGGTTGTTAAAGAAGGAAATGCTTCCTGGAAAGTCTTATTTCTATGGCATTGTAATAGATGAAATCATCTCCATGGGTACTTGCTTTGACCCTAACGCAAATTCAATTTGGTCCTTCAAAATTTGCACCTAAACAGCATATGGGAGCACACAAGAACAAGGAAATTCAGATTTTATGAAGCTATATCCAACCAACAAACAGAAGAGAACCTCACAACTTGCTTCTACCAGTAGCAGTAAACACCCAAGCTAGGCCCCAATAACATATTCACCTCATAAAGAAGATGTTTCATCCGCTCACTTATCAGCCGACCTTCATCCCTCAGAGCCAAACTGACGGCTGGATGCAACCACTGAGCGTTGCTGAGCCATGCTTCCACAGCAGAATGACCTGCAGAGAAATGACACCACCATATCGGCCCTGCAGGCCTCTCCCAGTAAGGAGCCGCCATATCCGCGACCGTCAGGTCCTCATCGTCATCCATTGATCCTAGCTGCATCCCCCAACCAGCATCTACTTGCACGGTTTGGGCGAGAGCCGAGAGCCTTTCCCACCCAATTGGTACCCAGTGACTACCCTCCAACCTATCAACACCACGAAGCTGGCCTTGCTCATGAACTGGGCTATCGCCATTATCATCACCAGCAGCAACCTCACTGTCACATCTTCTGTTCACTGCTTGAGGAAATGCCTCAACCGCACCACCATTCGCACCGTCCGGCGCCTTCGAATGATCGGCTTTGGTCGACGCTCTACTCAGTAATTTCGAGCCCGACTTCGAATAATTACCGGATCTTTTACGCCCTCTAACAAATTCAAAAGCACAAATGAGCCCATCCTTCCAGAGATCACTCCCAGGGACAGTGTCCCTACCCGCGAACCCTCCGCGGCTGTCGGGTCTCTTCACGTTATCCTCGCGAGAACCCGACTGGTCATCGGCCGAATCACCGCCCCTCCTCCGCTCCATCGACGCCAACAAGGATGCCAACTCCGGCGGGATGGATCACGAACATTCACGAACCAATGTCGAAGCTAATTCACGAAACGACCACTTAACTAAGCAAAGACCAAGGACCCAGTAAAGAAGGTGGGAACGCCGTCATCTCGGGCACCCGACATTGGTAGCTTCGAAGCTAAAAAAGACGTCGACCCAGTTGCCCCAAGAAGACAGCACCAACTGGGTAAAGTTCGAAAACCGACCGCTTTACTCGACAACCTAGGAGAGAAACGGCCGCAAAGAGAATCCGCACTATTGTCCTGGTGAAATGTGTTTCCTTCAAAAGATAAGGAGGGAGCTTCGTGGACGGCTGACGCTTAGCGGGCGTGTAAATGCCGGAGAGGCGGATGTGGCGCGAACAGTGACAGTGACAGTGACTGACAGTGTCGTCCTCTCCCTCTCTCTCCAATGCAGATTCCGCTAGTGGACGAGGAGGCGTTCGTTAGCTTTATCCCGTCGAGGGCGTGCGTCGCATTCCGGGAATTATTATTATTATTATTATTATTATTATGTTCACGAGAAGCTCCTGCATGGTTCTGGATTTTGGAGGAGGGCCGCCGGGGACGGCTGGGCCCGCGGCTGGGCCTTGATCAGGTTGGGTCTATGGGCCTTAATGAGCCGGCCCAAGATGATCCCGGTCGGATGGAATCATTCGGCCCTTATGGATCAACATGAAGGGCCGAAAAATTGGGTCGATGGATCAGTGACCAATTGTCAATGATCTAGTGACCGGAAATTTGTCAAAAGTCTTAACTTATCGATCTTTACCAATTCGTTTTAAAACTTTCAACTTCGCTAATTGAATCATAAATACTTTTACGTTTTGCTAATTGAGTTTATTTAACCAATTTTGACTATAATTTGCTGACGTGAACACTAGCCGTTCTATGTAACATAGCCGTGTTGATGTTGATAATTTCTAATAATATTATAATATTTTATTATTATTATTTTTCTTTTTTTCCTATTTCTTCTTCTTTTTGCTAGCAAACATCCTCCAGCCATAGCTGGGAGAGCTAGCCTCCCTTGTGTGAGGGTCGCTCTCGCTCGCCACAAGTGAGGGTCGGCCTCACCAAACCTAGCATGGGCAAGGTGATCAATGAGTGCTCCCCTTACCCTCACCAAACGAGGTCGCACTTGTTTAAGTGAGGGCTGGCCTTGCTAGATCTAGCATGGGCAAAGCCGACCCTCACCGAGGCTCACCCTTGCTCGGCCAAGCCTTACCTATGGCAGGCAAGGGCGATCCTTACCTAGGCTAGACCAGCCTATCTAGCAATGGTCAATGGGTGGCAAAAGGAAGAAGAAAGGGAAAAAAATCAAAAAATAATAAAAATAAAAAATTTGTTAAGATATTATTAAAAATTGTCCACATTAGTGATGATTGTACCATGTAGAACGGCTGACGTCCACGTAAGTAATTTCTAGTCAAAATTGACCGGATGGACTCAATTGATAAAATGTGAAAATGTTTATAACTTAATTAACAAAATTAAAATGTTTAAGACTAAATTAGCAAATGTGCAATAGATTGATGATTTTTTGGACAATTTTCCCTCTAGTGACTAACACTAACCCGACAGCCAATCACTGGAAAAAATTTTCCTCTCACAAATCAGCCCCGTCCCTTCCATTTTCACAAGTTTCTAACCCTCACTCATTACTTCCTAATGCTCTTACTTTCTAAAATTGTTTCTCAAATTTCATTTACTTCCAATTTCCTTGTAACGATTTAATCTCACTCTAAATATTGCAATGAAAAACGAAAATGACAACTGTTTTTGATTGTCCCAACCCATTTCACTAGGTAAAACATTTTCAAATAGTTTAATGAGTTTAGCCATTGCAACTACGCGTATTGGATCCACCTCGACAATGAGCTGAATTCGATGACGAGACTCGACAGCCCCACAATTTGGAAGAATTGCAGGGGTGAACGCCACAAATTAGTCCTTGCCAAGATGGAACGAACATTTGCTATTTGGAGGAGAAGAACATTTGCTATTTGGAGGACATTCCAGCTTGAGATTGATGCCAATGGTGTCAAGAGGGTCGTTTGTTCGGTTTGTACCCACCAATTAT
This sequence comes from Eucalyptus tenuipes, assembly GCA_014182365.1. Classification (NCBI taxonomy): domain Eukaryota; kingdom Viridiplantae; phylum Streptophyta; class Magnoliopsida; order Myrtales; family Myrtaceae; genus Eucalyptus; species Eucalyptus tenuipes. The sequence continues at coordinate 10,630,065 of CM024540.1, forward strand.
CCCGTGAACCATGAAGTGGGACGGGTCATTTCAGGAGACATCAAGCAAGACATGATGCAGAGATATCCAGGGCCGGGGGGAGCTATTTAAGTACAATGTTGCGTACAGGAAGACCATTTATGTACAACAAGGTGAGGAATTAGTGGGATATTGCATTTTATAGTCTTGCTGTCGAGCAACTGTTTGGCTTTGCCCAAAATTCCCCTTTCGTTCATCACATGAAAATGGCTGTGCAACCTCAGTTTAGGCTTATTCTACGGACAACAAACACTCGGAACTGCAAGTCGTTGTACAAAGGAAAAAGGTGGCGTTGATGCATCTATTGTTGATTGGAAACTTTCAAGTCTCATTAAATTCTGATTTACAGATCAGTCTTGTGAGTTAATTGTACTATGTCTTCGCTCTCTGGTGGGTTAATGAGAAATGGGAATTCCATCATCGAACACTTATGGTTGCCAAAATAATGACACTTGCCAATAAGTTTGGCATCTTTGACAAAATATTCGCCATCACGTTCGTTAACGTTAGTATGAAGACCTTACTAATCTGAAGTCTGTTCCAACAACAGATTCCTATTTAAAATGGGTTTCCATGTTGAATGCGTGATCTATATTAATTTTATGATTTTATGCCGCCATATATAGGTGAATTCGACCTCTACATGACGCAAGAAGGGAAAGTTGAGAATTTTCCTCTCGACATAGATATTGAAGAAGGCATTTGAGGAGATGGGTGTGTCACTTTACTCCACCTCTCGTAACATAAGTGCTAGCAGCATAAGTGCTGAAGTCCCTAGGTACTTCTCGCTAGCAACATATTGATTTTCTTCAAATAATTCTTGAATTACTTGTAATATTTGGAAAAAAAAAAAGTAATTCTTGTAATATTTGGAAAAAAAGTAATTCTTGATTTATTTTTATTATTTTTTTCAATTTTTCTACCACAAAAAATTCCAATTTAAGTTTGAAAAAAAATGTCGGGCTCGAGCCAACTATGCCTAGCACGGCCTGGTGACCAGCCCTAAAGTCACTGCTCAGATAGGATAAAAATGTGGAGTCAATATGATCAACCACGATGATGAATCTCAATAAATATGGATCTTGGTTCGGACAAGAATTTACCGTCATCAACACATTGGGCACTTGAAAAAGAGGATGGGTTGTTCCACCTACAAAGGTGTCTTCTTTGGTAACAAATCTATTCAAATTATTCATACATGCGAAGGGAAAAGAACCAAAAAAGTCATAAGTCTATTATATTTGGATTAATTTAGTCATAAATCTTTCAATTTGACTAATTAGTTCTAAATTTTTTTCACATTGGTATTAATTCAGTCATAAACCTTTCAATTGGACTAATTTAATCCTAAATCTTTTCACATTGGTACCATTTCAGTCCATCCGATCAATTTTGGTCGATTGATGCTAATGTGGATACCGGCCGGTGATTGGATACTGATGTGACAATTTTTAAATAATTTTTATTAATTTTTCTTTTCTTTTTCCTTTTCTTCCTCCTTGGACTTTCTCATAGTGGTCGACGAGCCTCCAATGAGGGTTGCAGCCCTCACTTGGCCTCGCTTAAGGCTGCAGGTGAGGCGATTTCGCCCAGGACCATGACTCTCACCAATTGTTGGCAAGGGCTTTGTGGCCCTCACCCAATGGTTAGCAAGTCTCGGCCACTACGAGAAAGTCTAGGGAGGAAGAAGAAGGAAAAGAAAATGAAAAAGAAAAAGATAAAATAAAATAAAAATCGAAAAAAATATTTAAAATTTGCCACATCAGCGTTCAGCTAATAGCTGACGTCCATGTCAGTGCTGACTAGCCAAAATTGGCTTGATTGACTAAATTGGTATCAATGTGAAAATGTTTAGAATTAAATTGATTTAATTAAAAAGTTTATTATTGAATTGATACTAATGCAATAGGTTTAAAAAAAAAATTTGTACTTTTTCCCGCATGTAAAAGATGATGGTTATGAAATTTACAAGTCGCGTAATAGCTATTGAGATTTGTTGAAGTATCAATGATGGCACCAAAGAACTTGGTGCTATATATGCAAATCAAACGAGCCAATTGCCTCTTAGGTTCAACTCAAAGAAAAACTTAACAATTCTAGATTTTTTCCCCAATTGAAGCACTTTCTATTTTCCTTCCAAATTTTTGAAATAGAAAAAAATTGTTACTTTTTTCAATTATTTGTTGATATATATATATATATGTGTGTGTGTGTGTGTGTGTTTGGAAAATAAATTTCATGTGTTTGGCATCAAAGAAAAGTGAAACTTCAAATTTCACTATAAAAGAGAGACAAAGAAACATAATGGGTAAAAGTCATACCAAACACATAGTATAATGCGACGAACTGTAAGTCGATAGATCAACAAATGACAAATATTTAATGATCAGAAAGTTATCCACGAAACAATATTAGCATACTGTCCAAGTTGCATTAATGCAAATGGACCAAATGGATGCTTTTTTGTCGGAGGAGGTAAAGCTCTTCGAGCAGTGAACATCAATGGTTAATCAATATGCAACTGGTGGCCAATTAGGTGGCTTTCATCTAAATTCAAGTAGTGGGTTGGACCTAAGCATGTCTTTAAAAGGCTTTGTCTGAACTCTTGAGTGTAAAATTCGGTGAAATGGGCAGGGAAAGACAAAGATTCACCCAAGAATAGGGGAGCCACTAGACTCCCTTCTTCTCTTTGGAGAAGGCTACTGCCAGATAAGTAAGTATAGGAGTCTCTCACGCTTGGGGTAAAAGACAAAATTGTAATGATTTGAATCCACTAGAAAGCTCCATTCCCCTACAATTTTAAGTTCGTGAAACTTGAGCTAGATGCCAATTACCAAATTGATGCTTTCTATCGGATGAGATGAAGCTATCTGAGCAGTGAACATAGATGGTTATTCGATCCGCAACTGGTGGCCAATTGGGTGGGTTTCATCTCAATTCAAGCAGCCGTTGAAGCTCAAGGGATGATTTCAAAGCTCGTTGTTGCCCTACATTGCATCATAAGAACGTGAAGCAAACAAGCCTTACTAGCTTGTTTGCCATGATTCTAACTAATGATCGGGACTTCGAGCGTTGTGGAGCGCCACGAGGAACACATTGAACAGAGCACGACGGAGTCCTCGGTCGAAGAGATTTGACGACCAGTTCGAGCAGGTGTCGAGGAAAATTCGCGGCGTCTTTTTTAGTATAAACTTAGCTATGGAGAAATTAATTGGGACAAATTTCGGATAGGTATTTAGATAATAAGTAAGGATCCCAAATTGGATGAGAAACCCCATAATGTGACAGCGGACGGTTACATATGGTCTTAGAGAGCTAGAAGGTGCTCGTTTGGGGTACTGAAAAACTTAAACATTAAATTTAGGCATGAGTTTCGCAAACCTATCGAGAAAAAGTCTGGAAAAGGCGGATATAGAATTAACTTTTCGTACACCGGCTTTAAAAACAATCTGCACGCAAGTGCTGGACTTTAATAGTGAATTGGGAAACAAAGGGGGTGCATGACAAATTAGAATTTATATTCTAGAAATAATTTTTCTATTCCAGACTGTTTTTAGAATAGAAATCCGTTTGATAAACTTAATCCGTTTTTCTATTTCGGAATAGATTTATATTCCAGAAATAGGCTTGGAATAAAAATCGAAGTAGAAATTTTCTACTTCTCTATTTCTAGAACAGAAATGAGAAATAAAAATTTTTCTCATCGTTCGTCAACCGGTCCTTCATCCGTTGTTGCTGACCACCGTCCATCGGTCGCCCGCCGCCCTCCGGCCCTCGCCGCCACTGGTCGCCGCTCGCCGCCGCCGCCGCCGCCGCCAGTCGCCCGCCGCCGTCAGTCACCGCCATCCGCCGTCGTCCGAAAGGAAGAAATTTTGTGTCGTTATCAAACGAATTTCTATTTTTAGAGTATAAATTTTGTATCGTTATCAAACGCTTATTTTTGTTTAGAAACTCTTCCAGAAATATAAATAGAAAAATCTATTTCTGTTCCAGAAACTATTTATGGAACAGAATGGTGGTCATGCACCCTCAAAGAATAAAGTTTAGGTGAGGATCAGCTTCTTCCTTTTTGGAGCATATCTATAATAGTGCGTGTTTCCTTTTTCATCCTTAAAATATTTTCTTTGTTTTCTTTTTTTGGCTCAAATACACATACTAGTCGAACGTCAATTGGTCTTGAAAATTATTATTTTATTACTTGTAGAGAAGAACGTGCTTATGCATGATGAAAATAGACAAAAATTGATAAAGAAGATAAAGCGGGACTTAGATTATTTCAGAAGAATAAATTTAAAATTATTTAGAATGGAGAAGACGCAATTTCACATTGAAATCTTGACATTTTTGTGGAGAAAAGTACCAAAAAAGTTAGGGAAAATCTCAAATAAGGGCCTAAAGTTGATTCATTTTCTCAAAAAAGGATCCAAAGTGAACACTGTATCAAATAAAGATCCAAAATGGCTAATTTTGTCTCAAATAAGGACCCAAACTTTCAATCTTATTTACAGCTTGGGGTAGTTTTGTCTAAGAACATTTTTTCTTTCATTTTTTTCTTTCTTCATCTTCCTCACACCTTCTCCTTCGCTCTACATTGCCTCCTTCTTCAACACCATAATCAAGATCCCTACTAGCGACCTCGTGAGCTTCATGTCATCACGTAGTTGGTCCTAGTGACAAGAAGTCGGATTGGAGTTATTTGCTACTGGTCACCTTGTCGGATGCAAAAAGCTCGGATTGACCTCAATTTGACGACAACGATGCTAGATTTTCTATCAAGGGCAATGGTTGATGAGGTTGAGAGCTCGAATAGGACTTGTCAATGGCGGCAATGGGGCAACGAAGTACAATAGTTTCTATAGTTAATGATGTCAAATATGACTAATGATCAATCTCAAGATGGGGTATTGATTGAGGAGAAGAGTTGTGTCAATGTGAATGGCAAGAGTGTGAGTGGGTGTCTCCAGACTAGGGATTATTGAAAGGAACCATTGGCATTGCAAAGGGGAAGGGGGATCTTTGAAAGATTAGATTTATGCAAGAGAGGCAAACCCAAATTTGAAATTGATGAGGCAAACTCTTGCCGAGGTTGAAATAGTCGCCAGCTGCAACAAAATTGTTCTTTGGCGTGAAATTGTTGATCACCAAGTGTTAATTGACTAGAGGCATAAGTTAGTCAAACAAAACGATTTGGCGATGCTTGGATATTGCTACTCTGTTGTTGGCAAGCAGGACCGAAAACAACACAAAAAATTGCAGCTGCTGGGTTAGCAGAAGGCTCGGAATAAGTGGAGTTTGATGCGCTCTCGAGGTGAGAGAAATATGTCGCCAAAGGGATTAGTTGCATAGCTTGGGAGTTGGACAAGAAGTTGAGTCTCAGCAAAAGCATATTCATATTATGGCTTTGAGATCAGAATTTGCAATGAATGTTGGAATAAAAAGAACTTATTTTTTGAAAGCTCATTTCGGCTTCATGGAATTGTCTACAAACCATTTTGAGGAGCAAAATTTAAAAATTTTCAACGAGTTAGACTATGTTGTAATGCCTCGTGTTAAAGAAAACTCAATCTTGGTCATACAACGAGATGACACAAAGAGCCATGAAGAGGCTGATAATGGAGGTGATGTAAAGAGTGAGAAAGATGAAGAAAGAAAAAAGAAGAAAGAGAGAGACAAAAAATAAAACAACAAAGTTCTTGGACAAAAGTATCCCTGGCTGTGAATAAAATTAGAAGTTCAGGTCCTTAATTGAGAGTAAGGGTGCATTTGTTTGTGTTTTCGTTCAAAAATTGTTCTAGGGAACAGAAATAGAAAAAAATATTTCTGTTAGGAGAATAATTTTTGACCGGAAGAACGCGTTTGGTAAACTTGTTCTTGGAATAAAAAAAGAACGAAACATGTTTGGTAAATTTGTACTTTTTTTTGTTTCTTTTAATTTTTAATATATATTTTTTTAATTTTTAATATTTTTCTTTTTTCTTTCTTTTTCTTTTTTTCTTCCTTGTGGCCGGTCGCCGGCCTCGGCCGACGAGGGCCGGTGGCCTCGCCGTGGCTGGGCGAGCTCGGCCTCGCGGATCTGGGCAAGACCGAGCTCGCCCGGCCAAGGCGAGACCGAGCGTTGCCGGCCCTCGACGGCCGGTCGCCGGCCATGGCCGAGGCCGGCAACCGTCCAAAGGAAAAAGAAGAAGAAAAAAAGAAAAGAAAAGAAAGGAGAGAGAAAATTTGTTCTTCAAAATTGTTCCGAAACAAGAAATAGGTTTTTCTCGTTTCTTGTTTTGTTCCAATTTTGTTCTCGGGAACAAAAAAAGATTTGGAACAAAAACGCAAACAAACACGTTTCTGTTCTTTTTTTGTTCCAGGGAACAAAAAAAAATAGAAAATCTGTTCATGAACAAAAAAAGAAACACAAACAAACGGGGCCTAAGTTAGCCACTTCGGGTCCTTATTTGAGACACTGTCCACTTTGGGTCCTTTTTTGAGAAAATGGCTCAACTTCAAGTCCTTATTTGAGATTTTACCAAAAGTTCTAAACCTATGACATTGATACCAATTCAGTTATAAACTTTTTAATTGAACCAATTCAGTTCTAAACATTTTCACATTGGCGCCAATTCAGTCCATCTAGCTAAATTTGGCCAGCCGGCGCTGACATGGATGCTAGCTAGCCAACGAATGCTAACGTGGCAATTTTTAAATTATTTTTTTCCTATTTTTGTATTAATTTTTTCCTTTTCTTCTTTTTTTTTTTTTTGTCTTTTTCTTGTTCTTTTTCCTCTTCTTCCTCTTAGCCTTCTTCTTCAACCATGGCTGGTGAAAAGAAAAGGAAAAAGTAAAGAAAAAGAAAAAATCAATAAAAATTTTGAAAAATAAAAAATAATTTAAAATTGCCACGTCATTAATCGGCCAACATCCATGTTAGCGCCCATTGGCCAAATTTGGTCGGATGGACTGAATTAGTATAAATATGAAAATGTTTAGAATTGAATTGGTTCAATTAAAAAGTTTAGGACTGAATTGGTACAAATGTCATAGATTTAGGGTTTTTTTGGTATTTTTCCCCATTTTTGTGGGACATCATGGTCATGATGTTGGCAATTTCAAATTAAAATTTTCATCCATTGCGCTTTATCCGAGGTAAAGAGTTGCTTTGAATTTTTTTATTTATTTATGTTATCAAAACATCAAAGTACTACTTAAAATTTGTTTATTTGTTTTTTTTTTTTTGGGCCATGTTTAGAACTCAAAACTCTATCAAGACATACAAAAAAAAAAAGGAAAAAAAAAATCCGGACTCAATATGACCTATTGCTTGAAAAGCTTTATGACTATTAGTTTTGAAAATGAAATGATGTAACGCATATCTTTCAACATGCACCCATATGTAAAGATAAAGAAGTATCCTAAGCTATATCTTTCTTTTGGGACCCTCGATCTGTTTCTGGTTATATTTATAGCTTTTGGTTCTTTCTCCCTTTTAATTTTGGCCATCTTTTTATGTGGTTCCATGGGGGCACAACAATGCCAAATGGACGGAAATAACGGAAAAAACTCAATTACGCAAATTAGACCAACTTTTAAGCGTTGATTGCTTTATTTAAAAGTTTGAAAACTCAATTATACTTTCATGATAAATTTTAGAACTTTCAATACAATTATCACTAAAAAAGTATAAATATGTCAATTTTATAGAAGAAATATTTAACATAAGATACATTTTTTGAATAGTTTTAACTATTATTACTTCATGTTTGAATTAAGCATATCTGGGAAGTCTTCTCCAATGAAATTGATTTATACTAAAAAATTATCTCTTATCTATTATTCAATTTAGAAATTTTTTTAATCAAGTGGATTAAAATATTCTAGCTACATTCTTCGCTAAACAGAATTGCTTAAATGAAAATGCATGAATTGCAAGCTTATGTCTGAACTAAGTTAACTTCAAAGAAGGAAATGAAATGTATGAATTGCATAGTCGCAATTTTCAAGATTAGTTAGGGTCTTTTGGCTACATTTACTTTTGGTTTAACTTATAAATAATAAAATCATCGGGGAAGTACACTATTAGTACCATAAGTTGTGTACGGCGATCACTTTGATGCCAAAAGTTTCCGTCAGATCACTTAAGTGCCAAATAGGAGAAAAACGATCACTTTGGTGCCACCGGCAGAGATTCCGGCCAGATTAATTACGTGGCTTTTATATTTAAAAAAAAAAAAGTTCCGGTTGCTTTAAAACGACGTCGTTTTCGGTCCTCCTTAAGAAAACGATGTCATTTTGCCGTCCTACGTGGATGGCCTCACAAAAACGACGCCGTTTAACTCATTTGGGGATTGAAATTAGGGTTTTTCCGACCTAGCTCGCTTGGCCATCGTCGCTCGGCCTCCACCGTCACTTGCTCGGCCACCACCGCTCGACGCCGTTTGGATGCCCTCGACAAAGCACACGAGGGAGCACTAGCCCGGCCGGAGCCTAGGTATTGGAAGACGCAGCCAGGCACTCGTCGGGAGATCGGAGATGGAGAGGGAGACATCAATGGCGGCGCACTCGTCGGCGGCCTCCCGAGCACCGGCCGGATCACGGCCTTCGACTTGGAGTGGCCGTCGTCGGGGTCGGGTCGGGGTTGGGGTCGGAGCCGCGGCCGCCGAGTGGCCATCGTCGAGGTTGGGGTCGGGGTCGGGGTCAGGGTCGGAGCCGCGGCCGTAGAGTGTGGGGGCCGTTGAGGACGACGACTGGCCGGAGATTTAGGGTTTTGAATTGGGGGAGACACCAAACGGCGTCGTTTTGGTATTAGGATGCTGACTGTGCTCTCCGGCGAGCCACATCAGCTTCAAAAATTAATAAAAAAAAGTGCCATGTCGGATTTCCGGCCAACCAGATCGGAGTTGGCACTAAAATGATCGTTTTTCAAACTTTTGGCACTTAAGTGATCCGACCGAAACTTTTGACACCAAAGTGAGCGCCATATACACAACTTATGGTACTCGATAGTGTACTTATCCCTAAAATCATCTAACTTCTTTTTAGTTTGTTTAAATATTTCTTAATTTCATATAACGTTTGTTATGCCAAATTCTAGATGTTAGTCTAACATCATTTTCACTAATTGTCATATCTAGATGCTAGTTTTACTTTTATTCATTTTATTACTGCATGATATCTTTCATTCACCAGAAATTACAAAAATTTAATGCGAAAGTGCACTATAATCATAAAACTTGTTAAATTGGTGCAATCAATTTTTTTTTGTTAACTCTAACTTATTTGGCTAACGGAAAAGATTAACATGACTTTTTTTACTTTCTTAAAATACGTGGCAGTAAGCGTCTCTTTAGAAAAATATAATTAAAAAGAAAACAAAATAAAATATTAAACTAAAAAGATAAAGTAAAAAGAGGATGGAGGAAAAAGGATAACAATTAAGAAAAAAGGCGGCATAATTAAGATGTCATTTTTTTTATGATTAATGCATAGACCTAGTGAGAGCTTTATAATGATGTGAACCCACTAGAAAGCTCCATTCCACCCATATTTTCAAGTTCATGAAACTTGATATGGATGCCAATCACCAAATGAACCAAATGGATGCTTTCTGCCGGAGGAGATAAAGCAATTTGCGCAGTGAACATCAATATTTATTCGATCTGCAACTGGTGGCCAATTGGGTCGTTTTCATATGAATTCAAGCAGCCATTGAAGCTTAAGGGATGATTTCGAAGGTCCTTGCTGCCCTACAATCATCTTCTTATAAGACTATGATGCAAACAAGGCTTATTAGCTTGATTGCCAGGATTCTAACTAATAATTGGGGCTTCAAGCGCTGCGGAGCACTACGAGGAACACATCAAACAAATCATGGCAGGGTCGTCAATCGGAAGACTTTCGGCCAACGGTTCGATTAGGTCTCGGGGAAGATCCACCCGGTCATTTTCCATCGAAACTTCGCGATGCAGGATCCCATTGGAACAAATTTCGGATGGCTATTTGTTAGTTGGGTTCACTCTCATGTAGAGAAAGCCTAATGAATTGGAAACACCAAAGGGCTTGAGCTTATATGATAAGTCATATGGAAAAATATGATTTCTCATTATTCTTAAAAAGTGACCATAAAGAAGTTAGCATATGCAGTAACAAAAGAAAAATAGAAAGCAAAAAATATGGGGTTTTGGGATCAGTCTAATTTACATTAAGCTAGCATCAAAGGTCGATGCATAGTCTAATTGAGCTGAAATTTTTTCAGCGTATTCATGGGGCAGTCTTCTCGAATTTGCATGGTTTAATTTTCATTTGAAGCTCCCCACATCTAGTTTTTCGTGAGTTGATAAAAACTTACATTTTTTCTTAGATTTATCCATAATCTCTTGTGAAATTTATGCGTATTGCCAATAATGATGTTCTTGAAACTTTTGCTGCTATTCACCTCTAGTATTTACTAGAGAAGAACTTTGTTTGCCCGATTATGTTGATAGTGAAGATTTTGGGTGGACTTTGGTCCCGTGATTTTTTTTATCTCCTCACATCTTGTGTTTACATGCTTGATATTTATTTTGCTCTACTACATCAGTTCCTACTAGGTTTGCACAAGATAGAAGATTATTTTATTCCATTGTGTTAATCCGATATTGTTCGGGTTGTTACTATTTTCTCATCAAAGTAATATCAGAGGTCTTATTATTGATAGATTTGTCTACCTTGTGTTAAACAATGGAAACGAATACGAGTAGAATGGTTATATTGAATGGCTCGAATTATCATATTTGGAAAGGTAAAATGGAAGACCTTTTATAAGTGAAGGAATATTATATGCCCGTATTTGCTTCAAAGAAACTGGAGAATAAAATTGATGTTGAATGGTTTACATTTCAACATCAAGGGTGTGGTTATATTAGGCACTGGGTGGATGATAATGTTTTGAACAATATCATTGAGGAAACACACGCATGCAGTTTATGAAATAAGCTTGAACTATTATATGCTTGAAAAATTGGGAATAATAAGTTATTTTTGATAAAATATATGATGGTTTTAAGATATCAATATGATACTCATTTGACCGATCATTTAAATTCTTTTGAAGGAATTATAAATTAGTTAGCTACGATGGGAATCAAGTTTGACGATGAGATACAAGCTGTCGCGACCTAATCTCAGGTGAACCACCTAGGGTTTGGCTAATGAATTACTAAATCTAAACTTAGCTCGGGCTCTCCCAAGCCTATACCAATTCATGACTTAAGATCAAATGTTTAGCATGCAAATGATTTTTATTTAAAAGTCACCACTAATTAATTTATGATAGGTTGATTAAGCACCTAAGTAAAATAATGAAAGAGTTATTTTACTCCTACAAATAAGAGAATCTGCGTATGAGGACTTCGTTATACTAGATTTATTTAATGTCCTTTTCGGTCTGTTCTTTTGATGAAAAAATTGTTTATCAAGCAACTTGAATTCATTTTATTACTCCATAACATGTGAGATGACCATGCGAGTAAGCAATCTATTAATTTAACACCCAATAAAATAATAAATAAATTACAGAACTTATCTCATATCAATGAAAGCATCTGTAATGTTAGCTTAGAATTCACACCAACGGTCTTAGATATAATTCCTAATTAACACGCAGTTACTCAATATTTTTTTAGGATTTTCTCTTATTTAATGAATCCTAATATACGTGCAATGCAATACAACGAAACGATGTACAAAAATATGTTTATGCTAACATGACATGCGACATACAATTAAATAAACCTAATATGCAAACTATATGTCACGCGACATTAATTAAATGGCCTAATCTAATGAAGGGTAAATATTAAATGAAACTATCCTATCCTAATCATGCAATGACTAGATGACGTGCAATGTATGACCTAATTCTACATGACATGTGCTGGATAATTTTTATGTTTTCTTTTATTTTTAATAAAATTTCGAAATTAAAATAACTCAATAATTAAACATGCAATTTTAATTAAGGAAAATGAAATCTAACATGCTAAAGCAATGTTTTTGGTATTTTTTATTTTAAAAATTCGGAATAAATAAATTACCTCATATAAACATGCAATCTAAGTATCAAGAGCAGCACAGGAACAAATCATGCAAGATATCATCCATGTCTGCTTAATTTTGAAAATAGATTGACAAATTGTATCTTGGGCATGAGATCGGATTGACCAATTTTTCACGAAATTGTGAATTATATTCCCGGCATGAGATTGGATTGGTAATTTTTCCATACGATTGCAAGTCATATTTTAGGTATGAAATCGGACTGTCAATATATGCATGTTGTGAAATTAGGGAATAATCCCTAATTTAAAAAGCTTTTTGGGAAACTTTGGATAAGATGCATCATTCAAAGATTTGAATTTAATTGCAAGGAAATTACCAAATTAAAGTCAGATAATATCTTTACCTATTTCGCGGATATTGCTTTGGAATTTGGACTCGTCAGATGGTGGCATGGGCGATGCTCATGGTAATGTTCAACAATGGTTCACACTCTACGCCATTGGCAACGATAGGTGCCCCGGCACAGATTGTGATGGTGATGGCCGCGGGTGGTAGCTCGAGTCATGGCGACACAGATATCGATAGTTCGGGACTGATAGTCTTATGGCAAGAGATTCTCGATGATGGCCTGCTCGACAGTTGGAGTTCCCTTGTGGCTATTTGAGGTCTTGGCAAGAGTTGGTCACCGCTTGGTTTCTCGATATGGAGTAGCTTAGGCTGGCGTCATCTCAGAGAAGCAAAGTAGGAGGCGTCGATACCAGTATTAAGGTGCTTTGTAGTTTCATCACTGCGTCACCAGCGCGCATAATAGCCTGTAAAATAGAGTGCAAAAAATAGAGCGGCGAACAACGAATTGTTGCGGTGGAATCACTATTGGACGCTCAAAGACTCGCTGGAAATATCAAGGATGCACTTTATTTGACCGAGAGGTTGGTGAAACGGGAGCGGTGAGAGTTGGCTTTCAACGAGTTGTGAGACTTTTCCTCTTCGTGCTTCTATGGACTTCCCCTCTTGTCGTCACTTGATTCTTTTTTAAATCACAGCCACCACTTCCTCTCTTTTCTTCGTGAATATCTTTCCCTCATCCTGGATGTTGTGGTTGGTTGAATATGTGCATTGAAGTCACAGCCGTGCTCTCTCTTCGATGAAGCTTTGCCTTGTGGCCATGATTCTCTCTCTCTTTTCTCACGTGTTTGTTCTTTTGTGGCTGTGTATTTCGATATGTGTAGCCCCCTCTTTCTCGCGTAATGACTCTCTTTTATAGAGAAAGGGCTCAAACTATCATACTTTTAAAATATTTTATTCTTTCCTTTTCGACTCACGCACAAAATCTCCCTTGACCATGAAATCTTTCTTGTTTTAAGACAAAGAATATATCACTCAATATACGCCCCACGTGCAATATTCCCTTTTGATATTTTATCCGAAATCTTCCAATCTGCTGTGAAATTTAATATCACTCAATGCATATATCGCGTGAATATATAAAAGATTTAGCGAATAATGGAAGAATAATACAAATCTTTTCGGAAAATATCAAATTGCCATTCTTGATAAGTCAATTTTTGATCATCAGAGAGTAACGAGGTTGGGCCAATTTCCTCTTTCTGTGGACTTAGTCCAACTTATCAAATTAAAACTCAGAACCATCAATCCAAATCCATAAGTTATCAGTTCAATGCAAATGCAACAATAAAAAATGCTCCTAAAACTATATGCTATGCAACATAATTTCAATAATTTTTGTTTAGGGATTAACAATTAATCCTTAATTTTCTATGTAATAAATAAATGATTAATTGACCCATTTTGAAGGTGAGCTCGTAGAAATTGCATTCAAAGATAAATTGAGACCTAAATTTTGACAATGCAAGTACAATGTGATGAATCTTTTTGTGGGTACATGTGTTTTGATGAACCCATTCCCATTTTCAAATCCAATGCAGTAAAATATGATGCAAATGCTAACATAGAAAATAGAATCGTACCTTTAGTTACTAACCTGTGGATGCGATGAGGTAAGCTTGAGATACGGGACACCTACAAGCATTTGGATTTCGCTCTAGATCTTTAAAAGGCACAATAACTTGAATATTTGGAAATGGGGTAAATTAAATAACCAGGAAGGTCTCTTACCTTCTAGTAAAAAGAATTTGGGAATACCTAGGATTAACCTGGGATATTCGTGAATATTTCTTACCTCCTAGTAAAAGAATTTTGGAATATCAAGGACGTATCTCGAATATTCATGAAGATCTCTCACCTCCTAATAAGAAGAGATTTTGGATTATTGAGGATGTACCTCAGATATTCGTGAATGTCTTCACCTCCTGGTAAAAAGAAATTAGAATATCAGGGATGTACTTTAGATATTCATGAAGGTCTCTCGTTTCCTAGTAGAAAGATATTGGAATATTGAGGACGTACCTCAAACATTCGTGAATGTCTCTCATCTCTTTGTAGAAAAAAGTATTGGAACATCAAGGACATACCTTGAATGTTCATGAAAGTCTCTCACCTTCTAGTAGAAAGAAATTTTGGAATATTTAAGACGTACCTTAGATATCTATGAAGGTTTCTCACCTCTTAGTAAAAATAAGTTTTGGAACATCAAGGATGCACCTTGAATGTTCATGAAGTTTTCTCACCTCTTAGTATTTTGGATGTATCATGAGGCTTTTGAAAGTAGCCTGAATGTCAGGAGCTCTTGGGTTTTTGAGAAAACATCATTTGTCAAACATGATTAAAGCAAAAATACATGCATTCACTAAAGAAATAAGCAATTAAGGCTATTTATGAGCTCCACACTTCAAAGTTTACCAAAATTTTTATCAATTATCAAGATATATGTATAATGATTTTATCATGTTTGCATCACCAAAATTTCCACCGAAGAGAATTGTCGTTCAAGACAATTTTTACTCATGACATGGATTTTTAATAATACTAAATAAGAGACTTTCAATTAGAAAATGACTTTCACTCACTCTAATTTAGAATGACTATTTTATGAGAATCACTTCATCTCACCATCATCATATCAACAAGAGCCTGAGTATTCTCACAAGTGGTACGACCTTACCGATCTAAGAGATCTTTAATAGAGACGTAGTGTTGGCTTGTTCAAAGGCTTAACAATGGAACTCTTTGAGTCAAGATTATTGAAAGAACAATTCTGCAATCATCTCGGGGTTTACAAGTCAAGAACTTTGCAAAATAAGAAAAAAATAATCTTGCCCACTCTTCTTCGAGCGATGCTTATATATATGAACTCCTACGTTAATTCAAGTGCCATAATCTGAGGAGACTTTGCAAGGGATGTAATATAGGCTATGTTCACGTGTTGAGAAACGAAAGGATCATCAAGCTCAAAATATGTTGTAGATGGGTGAAAATTGGTGATCATCTTGGCATTACCATCAATTTTCTTATTCACTATCGAGGATTGTCTTCATAGATATTGTTCTTGACTCTGTGGGTATTGTTCCATTGGGGATATAATTTTTACAATTGATAGTCATTTATGGGCATTGATCTTACTTTTACCAGGCATGCTGCTTCTTCAAGTCCCTAACTTTCATTTTCTTTTTTTCTCTTATGTCCATGGGCATCAGCCTTGCTTTTACTAGGCATACTGCTTTCTTTATGCCCCTAGTTCTATTTTTTTTTTACTTTTGATAGGGGTGGCAAATGGGTGGGTCGGGTTAGGTATGGGTCGGGTTGAAAATGGGTCGACCCATATTTAACCCATTTAACCCGTTTTGACCCATATTCTGTAGTGTAAATCACGGTGACCTATACCCGACCCAACCCGTACCGACTCGACCCATATTACTAAAACCTATTAATATTCTACTAAAACCCACTTCTACTATATGCTAATTAGATCAAAACTTCAAATTAAATTAAAAATAGTAAATAAAATAAAATAAAAAAGTTAAAAGAAACCTATAAATTGAAATATTTATAAAAAAAAATTAGACTATGCACATACATACCATTGAATAACTAAAAAGCGTAACATGAAATTCTTTAAACTAAACCTAAAAAAGTATTGTTAAAACATTTTTATGCAAAACAAATTTTTTAACAATTTTTATGCTATACAAATTTAATGGAATTTTTTATAATTATTTTTAAAATGTTTTTTTAAATCGAATTTTTAATTTTTTAAATATAACTTTTAATTATTTTTATTTTTAAAAATATAATTTTTAATTTTTCTTATTTTCTTTTTTCTTCTTCTTCGGCCGGTTGCCGACATGACGACGCGGCCGGCGACCCACCACGGGCGAGATCAAGCTTCGGCGTCGAGCGAGGCTTGATCTCGCCGATCCGGCGGGCCAAGGCCCCGCCCGACGTCGATGGGCTCGAGCCTCGCCGGTCGTTGGCGACTTGTCGATGAGCTCGAGCCTCGCCGGCTTGTCGCCGCCGACGACGGCCCGTCGCTCGGGAAGGAAGAAAAAGAAAAAAAGAAAAGAAAAAAATTTGAAATATGAAAAATAATTATAATTTCAATTTTTATAAAAAAATATTTTTATAAACTTAAAAAGGCCATGGGTTTAAACTTTAAAGTGGGCTTCCTTTCCTTTTCTAATAACCCATTTAGACCCATTTGTTTGTTTTTTATTTTCTCGGACCCATTTTCGACCCATATTTAACTTTCATTTGACCAATTTTTGACTCATATTTAACTTTCACTTGACCCATATATGACCTATTTAACTAAAAATGGGTCATAATATGGGTTTATGACCCATTTTGATAGCTCTAACTTTCGACAAATTGTCTACAACTCATACCTTGAACAACCATGCTTTGATTTATTTTTAAGGAATAATTCAACATTTGGACTCTTGGTGTTCTTCATCTTTTATTCGCGTAGTGGACCATGCTGCTTGAATGATTGTCTTTTGCCTTGCCCCAATATGAGGGATGATCATCAACCGGGTTTAATGAAATTTGCAAGCTCGAGTGGGCTACGCAATGGATATAAGTGTGTAAGATAAAGAAAGAAATGCTATTCGTTATCTTAAGGCACTCAAATTTCGTGTGAGTTCAATTGCAATAACAACACTCAAAGATTGATGCAAGTGAAAGGAAGAAATTTTTTATCTATTTTATTCACCTGCTGATGCCATCTTTACTTTGATTTAGCCCTAAAATTTGAAAAATGAAGAAACGTACATATATTTACAAGCACATACGGCTCTGATTAGATAAATTGGATTTTTTGTGTGGTCAAAATCAGAAAAAATTAGATTGAAGGCGCCCTTTATTTTGGAGAACACAGTAAAGCAAAAAATTGAATTTGAGGAAAAAAATCAAGAACTTCACATTTTTCTTTTACAAAAAAAAAAAAACAGTTAGAAAAAAAGAAGAGAAACGAATTAAATTGTTTTTATATCCCAAAAAAGGAAAAATAAAAGGAAGCAGCTTTTACAGTCCGCCAGTCCGGTGGAGCTTGTTCTCGTCTCTGCTCCGGCTAGCGGCTGCAGACGGCGGCGCGTGCTCTTCTCGTCCGATGGAGGTGGAGGCTCCCCAAGCTCCTGATCCTCCCATGGCGTCCCACACATTCGACGGTACTCTCTCTCTCTCTCTGTGATTTCGTCTGCAGTCGTCTCTTTCCGCGAGCTCGATCGATCGCGTCTTGCTCGCCGTCGCGACGCAATCCGAGCCGGAATCCGACGATTTCGCCTGAAGCAAATCGCGCGCGGCGCGGTTGCGGTTGCGGTTGCGGCTGTGGCGAGTTCGTGATGTTTGACTGTTTTCTCGGCCGGTTCGAGCGTTAGGCTTATGCTGCTGCTGCTGCTCTTTTTGTCTTTTGTTGTTTTCCCCCTCTTCAGATGGTTTTGATGAGGTCCAGCTTTGCGGTCTCGTGGCGAGCGGCTCGTTGAGCTTCGACGATTGGACTTCGCTGATCTCGGCCGTGGAGAATGCGTATCCTGTGAGTCCACAGTTCACCGCCGAAACTTCCGTGGACGTTGCATTTTGACGTGCTTGAACTGAACACTGCCTGCATGTGATTGACATTAATGTCGCGGAGTAGAGCGTGTTTCCCTTTGGATTTGGTTGATCCTAGGCCTGGAACTTTTGTTTGAACATATCGGCTTTACTAATTTGACAGTTTTCGAAATTCCAAAAGTTTGGACAGTCAGGTTGATGTGAGAATATGCTCCGAGTGTTTATCTGCCGTTGTGTTTAGGAAGGTCTAAATTTGAAAGCATCAAGTATCTTGCCTTCTAACCACTTGTTAGTTTTGCTTGAGTAAAAATCGGGTGATATTTGCCTCACCTATGATTGGCCGGTGTCTAGATATCCTCATATAATCAATGATCTAAAAGGCTTAAGATGAGCCTAGGCCCAGATTTTCTTGTACAGGATTTCGCCGGTACAATGCACTGAAATTCCATGTTAGTTACATGACCTCACGTGCAAGAGATTCCGTTTTTCAACGTAGATAAAGAAGACAGGCATACTTTAGGGAAAGTATAGTAAGATGGCGTAGGCCTTAAATTATATTAACCTTAAAAGAATAGTGTCACTCTTAGAGTTTTCACAGTTTCTCATGTCAATCTCCTTGCATTGGCAACCATTTAATGAAATAAGGAAGCTTTGGTGATTCTAGGGATACATCTTCAAAGATGTTATCCCCAGCTTCTTTTACTAATTGTTGGTAGCTGGGATACGCAGTCGATTCGCCAATAATTATTTTAGGAGTTATTTGATGTTGGCAATCAGCATAATCTCATATAGGAAGTTAGCACTAGCAACTCCATCCAAATCTGTTCCTTTGAAATAGTGAATGACCCAGCAGTTGAAAATCATTGAAGTGGAAATATCAGGGCAAATCCAAACAAATCTTGTCTTACTACTCAAAGAAATCCTAGCAGCATGAAAGAAGTGGACATTCTGGAATAGATAATTACCCTTGCTATGTTGTAGTGTTGATCCACAGCACTTGTTCATGTTCCTAGATTGGCTATGGGAATCTCAACATTATCATTAATCATCATTATACATCTTGGGCCAATTAATTATAGCTGTCTTCCACCATCATTAATCGTTACTAATTCCTCAAGCATTTTAATGGAGATTTATGATAATTTCTCTGCGAGAAGAATTATTTTTGTGCATTCTAATTTCTTCGAACCAAAAAGCCTTCATGCATCTTGAATGGCAATCACATACCCCTCTTCTCTCTAACTCTTTAAACCATGTGAATTGCATGCTGATATCTAACAATAACATGGTCAATTTACTTAGTGCGTTTACTACTTTGTGTCTCTATAGAATATTTTTCATGGAAAAATTAAACTTCCGATAAATAGCAGTTGTTAAGCTGAACCTTGAAAGCTTAAATTATATGAGCCATGCTCTGAGTAAACAAAAAGGATTCTTCAATGCTAGATGATATCGCTGATGATAAATTTTAAAGTCTATTCCATAGAGTTAAAAAATCAAATTGCTATAACATCATTTCACCTTGTAAACTTGCTAAGATTCTGGCAGTACCAAAACAACACCTTAATGATTTGCTGTCCAATTTGATAAAAGGTATTGTGCACATCCAGTGATCACTGAATTCAAATCTTTTCAGGCATTCTTTTATAGACTAGTGATAGTGTTGAAATTTTGAAAGAATCTCCTGCAAAATGAGGCCAATACATCAAAAGCTACAAGCGTCACCCATGGCTTGAGGTACAAGGATTACTCCCTTATAGCTGTTTCCTTCTCTGATCAGAGTTTCGTAGAAAGATTAGATTAAAAAGTCGGTTCCTGTGAAGAACATTCATAACTTGGTCCAAAATATGTCCATGCTCCTCATATGTTTTTCTTTTCGGTAACTAGATAGATATAATCACTCCAAAAATAGCTTGAGTTCTTCTGTTATTACTTGTATGGATGTGCATTCTGCATTATCAAGTTGATCTTTTGAATATCTACTTCCACTCCTCATACTTACTCATTTGTCTATTCTACGGTATCATGGCTTTCTTAAGTCATGTTATTTTGGTTCTATGAGATTGTCATCTATGATCTAATTTCATGTTTCAAGGGTAAGCCACCATCCTTAAAGTGGAAAAGCAATTTTAACTACCTCACTTACTTATGGTCCTGAAAGACACTTAGAAGCCATGAGTCTTGGTGGTCAATAAATGTCCATATTTAATTCAAGACCTCTTATTTCCTAAGAAAATATGTTCTTTTCTGTTCATTTAGCAGTTCTATTTGCAAATTCTCAATTTAACTGCATCAGGATTTATATTAGATGTGCATTAAGTACTGTCATGCAGTCTATGATCAATAGATTAAATTCATTGATGAAACTACATTTGCCTTGTTTTTATGATTTAGAGTTCAATAGCTCGCCAATGGCCATTATGCCTTTTAATGGGAATGCATCAATCAGAAGTAAAACTCAATGGTGGCGGCTAAACACAAAGGTCCTTTGTTTTCTTTTTCTCCAATAAAGGAAAAGGAACACCGTGTGAATCAGCAAGCACCATTGAAACTTCTTAATTGTTACGAGAAATTATGGAATTATTTGCTCATGTCAATAGCATTTGTTTGAAATATTGCGCAGGATGACATAGAGAAATTACGCCTGGTGTATGACTCTTTCTTGTGTGAGTTCCCATTGTGCCATGGATACTGGAGGAAGTATGCAGATCACACTATGCGCTTGTGCAGTATTGAAAAGGTTGTTGATGTGTTTGAACAAGCTGTACTGTCAGCAACTTATTCAGTTGATGTGTGGGTGGAGTACTGTCACTTCAGCATGTTGGCTTTTGAGGATCCAGATGATGTTCGTAGGTAATGGCAGTTCTACATGCTTAAGAACTTGATCAATAGCCCTGCAGCGATCATGTCTTCCAGGCATCCATATAGTTGATGTTTACAGTTATCTTTAATGCAAAAATGAATGATTGTTAGTGCTACTTGAGGATTAGACTTGGATTTTTACTTTAAGGTTCTTAGTTGATCTTTGACAAGGAATCCTTAATGAATTTTTAATGAAAAGTATCTCCTATTACTGAAATAACTTAAATTTTCCCATTCCAAACATTGAAAAAGAAAGGGAAAGAAAAGATTACTAGATATGTGTATACCCTGTGGGTGTGCCGTCCGGAGGTGATTTGTTGGTACAACACTTTTTGTTTAGATCGAGTTGTAGACTCTCATTGCATCTCTCAAATTTTCAACAAAAGTCAAATTGTGTTCTAATGGTCATCATTTTGAAGATGTGCTTCTCTGAAGTTCCATTTATGACACATAAACTACATTGCTTTCTGCATTTATGCCACTTCTTATATTGGGATATATTCCTTTAGCGAAACGACCTTTTTAAAATTTTTATAAATCTTTTGACATTATATAGTTTAGCTATGTGATATTGTTGCACATAATCTCATATGCTGAAACTTTTTTGAACTGCTGATCAGTTTCTTGTGTTCTGTACTATGTGGAATCATTACTGGAGATGGATTTATTGTTTAAGTTCTTGCGTGTATGCTGCAATGTTTTCTAGCAAAAATGGAAAAATAACCAAAATTATCCTCAACTTACTCTGATGATACTTTGTATGCTCTATTTTAAATTGGAATATTTGGTTTTCAATTGTAGAGTACTCTATATGTTACCCAATTATTAATTTAGTGAGCTGATCTCTAGATTACTGCCTGCTGAACTCATACAAGGTTTATCTTCTAGTCCATTCAAAGCGAGAGTTTGGGGCTGTTCTCTGTCTCTCTCTGTTCATGCTTGTGCTTGTGTGAGTTTGTGTGCTTGCTTGTCTCTGTGTGTGTTTGCTTGTTTGCATGTGCTTAACTGTGCTCATCTTAAGAACACGCCAGTGCTGCGAGTGTGGAGGGGCAAGCCTCTTTTTGTCAGTTGCTTGAGGCCTAATTCTCATTTTCATCTTCTTAGAATTCCTCACCTTTGAATGATGAGTGGTTGATTAGCGACCTTAGCAGTGAGATAAGACTATTCCGGGTATATTACTTATAGTGTGATTCAACAATTAATTTTACTTCTTGCATCGTCATTGTCATCCTCATCATAATATTCTGAGAACTTTTTTGCTAACAAAAGAAAGCAACATCAATCTTCAATTGATTAACACCTTTGACGGACCATCAACTAACAGATTGTTCAGAAGGGGATTATCATTTGTTGGCAAGGATTACTTATGCCATTCCGTGTGGGATAAGTACATTGAATTTGAACTATCCCAGCAACAGTGGAGCTATCTCACTCAGATTTATGTGCAGACTCTGAGATTTCCTACCAAAAAGTTACAACATTACTATGACAGGTATTTCTCTGAGCTTCAGCCTTGTGAATAGATTTTATACAAAAGGAGTGATATGATGTTAATTTTAGGCCTTTTTCTGTTGACCTATTATCTTTTCCATTTCATGTTAAGCTGTATTGTCTCTAAACCTTCTTGATTTGAAGTCTTTGTTGGAGAAACGTTTGCTAGTAATGCACTGTTCATCCTACTCCATGGTCTGGCAGCAAACACAGCATATTGGTACCTTATTTCTTAATTTTTGGTGAAAGAAGCCTATTTTGTGAGAGTTTGAACTGTGAAGTCTAGGTAAAGCACCTATTCTGCATAGTAATGGGAAAGTGTCGAACTTGTAATAAGTGATAATGCTTAGCAGGAACCCTTTGTGTTGTTTATATGGCCAATATTCATATATTTGGCCATAGATCGCAATTTGCAGCAATTTCATTCAGATTCGTATGTACATGATTGAACAGGAGGTTTGAATCCTAGTTCTTCATGCTTTGCTTAGTGCAAATGATGTGCTGCGTCTTTTGGGGACACACTTCACCATAAGGAATGCAATTGATATGTACACTAAGTTTGATTACATAACAGCCAAGTCAGAGCATAGATAAGTTGTATTTATGACCATAATTTGTAGATTTGGCCATAGATAGAAAGTTGTAGAAACTTCTTTCAGATTGCAATATATGGTTCAACAGGAGGTTTGGATCCTAGCTAATGCTTTGCTTAGTGGAAGTCACATCCCTGCTGCAACTTGTAGGAACTCAAGTCGAGATGATGAATGTAATTGATATGAGCACAAAGCTATATTACATAACAGCCATGTCTGAGCATGTAAATTTCCTGCCATTTTTCTTAGCAGCTAACAAACCTTCATATAAACCATAAACACGTGATTGAGAGCTCTAAAATGATCATTGACCTTTTCTCAGGGAGAAAAATAGCACCTCTTTTGGATGAATTATAAGAGGACACTGAATCATTATTTGCCTGCCTTATTATGTTCATTGATAATAACTGAAGGATAATTGAGTGACTGCAAAATATTAAAAAATTTGATCTGCATATTCATGTACGATACTGTCAATTCTGTGTTTGGTAAGATCATGGCATGATGCAATGGAAAGTTATGACTTGTACTTCAATTATCTTGATGGCTACATCTAAATAAGGATCTGCATGTTCTGTCTTTTAATATTGTACAGCTATGCCTGTTCCTTATAGATGAACAAGACACCCCAATTCCGATGGATGCTCTCTCATAAGCTGCCTCACCAGGTCACCTCCTTTTTGGAGGCGGCAATTCATAGTCGATTTTATGTTCCATTTACTGTGTTATGGCATTGTGTCTATGTTGATCTCAGGAAAAATAGAAAAGAAAAGAGAATACTTTTCACATGTACCTGCTATGCTTTTGGATATTAATTTTGTTCTATGTTGTTAACTTCCTTTATCTGTCTTTCTTCTTTCGCCTTTTCAGCTTTAAGAAGTTAGTTACCATTTGGAAAAAGGAGATGGTAAGCACAAGTGAGCCTGACTTGGAATTCAGCCACGAAAGTGAGATCCAGAGTGAAGTGCAAATATTTTATAAAGATGAGGAAATTGCCAATGTGGTTGGAAATTTGTTGGGTTCATCCAATGGCCTGGATAGGTCAAGGGCACTTCACAAGTACATGAAAATAGGAGAAAAGCTTTACAAGGAATCACACCAAATGGATGAAAGGATTCGTGGCTTTGAGTCATGCATTCGGAGATCTTATTTCCATATGAAGCCACTTAATGACAATCAAGTGGAAAATTGGCATAAATATTTGGATTTTGTTGAGAAGCAAGAGGATTTTGATTGGGTAATACTGGCATTTAAGTGCTTTCTTCCTGTGCCAACTGTGAACTTTTGGTCCCCATTATTTCTTACGTTGGCAGAGATTGATAATTTGTAGGTTGTTAAACTTTATGAGAGGTGTCTGATTCCTGCTGCAAACTATCCTGAATTTTGGATGCGTTATGTGCATTTCATGGAAACCAAAGGAGGAAGAGAGTTGGCTAACTCTGCATTGGACAGGGCAGTGGGCATTTTTCTCAAGGTAAGCTTGTCCATTACTTACATTTAGATTTTCAATAAATGCTGCAATGACATTGTCTTATGAATCGTTTATTATTAATTTCTTTGCTGTCCTATTTTCTCAGAAGGGTTAGAGACATAGTGTTATCTTTTCACATTTTTCCTTTTCTTTTTGGATAAGAAAAAAAGGAAGGGAAATTGTTCAAGTACGTCCGAGCATACAAGAACTGGAAAAAGAGACAAACGTGACAAACTCTAATCTTAGAAAAGCATGCATGAAGATGCTTCAAAATGCTAGTTTGGTTGACTATTGTTAAACCATTAATGACATGCACCCAAGATTTGAGGTTTATAGCATGCATGGAGATGCTTAAAACTGCAATTTTTGCTGAATATGGTTTATGGTTGATAATGCTAGGCCCCCAAGATTTGGTGTTTGTCTTAGATTTAACCCCCTCCCCTTCCCCATTGTTTAATTTATTCCACCATACTTTCGAAATGTAAGGGAATCTTTTCAGTCACTATGAAATTGTTACTGATGATGGCAAATTTGTTCGTACTTTTGTTATATGGTAATGCGTAACTCAATCTCACCAACTTCAAAATGTCACTTTTTATGCTTTTTGGACTCGAATAGCTAGTTTGTTGATTAGTTTGATTCTGACAACATTTTTGTGCATGAATTCCAGTCAATCGCCTAATCTAGTGGAGGCAATGAGAATATCAATTTACAGATCAGTGAAACAGAGGGGAATGACTTGGGATCTGGTGACAAGTGCTTGGCAGATTCCTGTTAGCAATGGAAATTTGGGGTTGTCTGAAGAGACCAGAGTGCTAACTAGAAAAATCAGAAGCAATATGGTGCAGATTGAGACAAACACATAATTTTGGGGAGAAAAGTGCAGTTAACCCTAAAATTGATGACTTCATTTAGCAGGATTAATTATTTGGTTTTGCACGAGAGCTTCTTTATTCTGGAGAATGGTAAATTTAATTAACTGATCAGGCTATTAAGATGTAGTTTGGAATCGCAAGAATGTATTGCCATAACCATTAATTTATGGCTAGCGGATGAGTGGATGTTTTCTTGCTGCAACATGACAAATAGAATGACATGAAAAGAGAGTGGTGGGGAATTTTAAACGGAAAGTGGATTTGGGATGAAATAAGGATGCACTTAGTTTGGGCAATCAGTTTCAATAATGAATGATTATGTGTGATTTGGCTGCTTATCCTATACCTGGGAGGAGTCAGGAAGGACAATTTGATTAGTAAATATCTAGAGTTTTAAGTTGCATCGCCTCTCCCTTATGGTAGTTTCAAAATTTTCCCTTTCTCCACTCAAATTCAATCCCCAATTTTCACTCTTTCCCACAACATCACCTAAAGTTCTGTCAGAAGACAACAAGGTAGCGCTGTTTTATGGCATGCAAAGTCGGATGATGGAGCATTAATGTGTGAAAAAAAGAGTGTGGTGGGGTGAAGATGCTTCCTTCATCATGTAGGCAAATAAAGAAGATAGGATTAAGAATAATTGTGTTCAAGGATCAGGTGGCATCGGTCTCCATTGAGAAAAAGATGAAGGAGACTCAGTTGAGGTGGCTTGCTGAAGAGTGGTCTTCTATGCTCCACTGTCAAGATGGAACTTTGATGGAAATGCAAGGTAAATGGGGACAAGGGAAGATTGAAAGGATGTTGCAAGAGACTGAAAAAAGCGATCCTGAATATTTGGAGCTTTTTAAAGACTTGATTAGAAAAAAAAGAGTGGTGGCATAGGATATAATCATGTAACTGGCTTTGTTGGTGCGATAAAGCTTGAGTGAGGTGGCAGTGGTGACCGTTCCCGTAGTCAATAGAGTTTTCCAAGTAGTGAAATTTTTTCTGATGGTTCTGTAGGAAAGTTTAGTTGCTGTGATGTCTTACTTTTCTATGAAAAAGGAATTTGGTGATAGCATGAATTTATAATGCATCATGCAATAGACAAAAAAGAAGTGACATGTGTTCTAAACCTTGGTATAACTAAGGCTTAGTCAGTTGAGTCAAGTAATTAAAGCAGTAGGAGGAATGGATTCGAAGGGAGTGCCAAAATAAACCCCTCCCCCCCAAAAAAAAAAAAAAAAAAAAAAAAAAGGTTTTATTTATTTATTTATTTTGTGTTAGTCATGATGCTTAACTACACTACATTGGATTATTGTATCTTTAGTTATCTTGGTACTCAAGATGAATCAACACAAAACTCTGAATGGGATAAGATTTTCAAACTCCAGTGGCTAGCTTTTATTGTTGCTAGAGGGATGTGTTATATTAGAATAGTGACAGCAATAACACATCCCACTTGCTTCTAAATACATATGTCTGACTTTTCTAGAAGAATGTAGAGGCCACTCTAGGATTGACTGATACCCAGATTTATCACTCTTATGCTGATTGCTTTTTCATTGTGTTTCACTGAAAATTGGTGATTTCCAATATTGTCATGAAGTCAGCACCCATTCCAGTACAGTGTTTGCAATATATGCAGTTTTTACTCTACAATTTCCTGGATTTTTTAAAGCGATCAGGGTAACTCTATACATTTAGATCTTGGTTAATCATGTTAAGAGCACCATCTAGGGATTGACTGACGGAAAGTCAGACTGGATGACCACAACCCTCCTTGCAAGTGCACATACTTTATTAAACAAGCTCACTGGAAACTTTTCCTTGCAAAGACCCTATACAACCATTCAATTGAGTGGCTACTCAAGAAGGTTGGGGGTCCTCAATTCAAATAAGTAGATTCATACACTTGATCAATTGCTCAAGCTAATCTAATATTTTTCACCATCTCCAAAGGTACATATTAATTGCAATATGTATGGACCCCTTTTAATACCACATAGACAGTATGGTACATTAAGAAAGAGGGCCCGTGCATGGTATGCAGTGCACTGATCTTCACCAGTTATTCTTTTGACATGAGTAACAGGACTTTATGGAAACTACTTCCTCATGGTTGTAATTTTATTTCTCTGTCTTAATGAGATTAGCTGAGACGATGATTTATTCATTCTGGAGAGAGAGCTTATTTGCCCTGTCATATGTCCTCACAGAGGATTCCGGTGATCCATGCATACTATGCCAGGTTTAAGGAGAAAATAGGTGATGTGTCAGGCGCACGTGCTGCTCTTGTCCATATTCGTACAGAGCTGGATACTGACTTTGTGGAAGATGTCATCATGAAAGCAAACATGGAGAAACGATGGGTAGGTCACCAAATCAATTATCACAACCGAATTTGTTATTTCATGGATAATAGTTGTCTCACTCCTAATCCTTTTTCTTCATTAACAGGGAAACCTTGTGACTGCATCGAAGATATACAAAGAAGCACTAGAAAAGGCCATATCAAACAGAGAATTTTGTTCTCTACCCACTTTATATGTGCATTATTCACAACATTTGTATTTGGTATGATTGCAATAAACTTGAAGTTCCGATGAATAATATTGCTGTTCTATTCATGCCACTTTATAGTGCTCATGTAATGCTGGACACTTGCATGTGCCATTTCACAATGTTATGAATTCTCTGCAAGTTCAATATCAGTATATTGTTTTTGACAAATGCTTGTCTTTTTTGTTTCCTCATATTTACAGACAACTGGCAGTGCACATGCAGCCATAGATGTCCTGGTAGATGCTATTAAACATATGCCGCATTGCAAATTGCTTTATGAGGTATTTCATCCCTCATCATCCTAATCAAGTTCCCTCCTCACTTACCCTGTATCCTCAAATATATGTACTTTAGTCACATCTATGGATTGTATTATGTTTGAAAATAGTTTGGAAGGTCCGATGACATTCCTTATTGCTCTTTTTAACTATATGTTTTTCAGTTGGGTGGTACCTCTTTTTGCCTTTATTTAGATTTTCTCTTGTGAGCTTTCGCATATGATGGAATGAATGAGTGCAAAGAAGGCTTTATAACGTGCTTGAAACCCCAAGGTGGCAACTTATTGGCAAATGCGCTGTGTGATGCCAATCATAGGTCTTGTTTTCCTTTCGACATTACTGGCTTAACATGAACCTAGAGATCCACTGAACCATTACCCAATGGTTTAATGCGGGGGGGTCATGCTACCATAGCATCGTGTTCTTTAGCAGTACCATTGTAAGTAATTTGGTACACTGTGCGTATGTGATTTGCAGCTACTTTTAAAGACACATACATTCTCTTATCATTTGCAATTGAATAATCCATTAACCCAACTAAGAGAGGATTATAAGTGGATGATTACTATCAGTATTATTAATATTGTTATTTATTTATTTATTTTTTACTGGAGACTGGGAGGAACTGGTCACTGCACCTTTTCTTTTTTTTTTTTTTTTTTTTTTTTTGGTTTGTTTTTTTTTTTTTTTTGGGGGGGGTTGGGGTGGGGGATGCATTCTGAAGAAAAGAAATGTAGGCCCTCCAAGATAGAATACTCAGCAGAAACGGAAGAAAGTAAAGAGGAAGATGGGAAGCATAAACACCTGATGAAAGACTTGGCATATTGATTGGTAAGCAGCCATCAGTCAAATTTGGTGTGGCCATTGTTTGCCCTGGCTGTCAAGAACATCATTTTGTGGCCCTTGATGGCAACAACCACCGGTAGAAATCGGGATTTGTGGCAAAAAAAGATTCGGGAGTTCCAAATTCGAAGTTCGAACTTGGTTTCTGCTGTCATATGTTAGCTCTTAGCTGTGATGGTGAAGCCACCAGTTGGCAAAGTTTTCTTTTGGTGCTGTCACATAAAATATAGCAAAACTGTATTGCTGTAAACGGTTACTGGAATTTTTCCATGCATAAAGATTGGTATTGCCATTACTATTAGATCACTTTTGATGAACTCACCTTAATCACATGTAATTGCTGATTGTTGTTGATTACTCTGATTCCAGGAATTGATAAGATTTGCAATGAGCCATGAAGGGATGGAACTTATAAATGTTGTTGAGACTGTTATAGCCAATGCATTGTATTCGCAATCTAGCGAATCTCAAGTTTTGGACTCAAATGATGGGGAGGATATATCAAACCTATACCTAAAGGTGAAACTCTATCTGAGTCATGCTTAGCATTCATTGAAGACCCAAATAGGACTTTTATGGGTTTTGATTTGGTTGAAGGGCATTTGCATGTGTTCTTTTCATAGTATTGTCTTTTTGCTTGGTCAATAATGTATTTTACAATCACAGTGCAGGTATATTGTCTTGAATTTATTTGTCTTTTTCCTTTGGTTTGGTCAATTCTTCTGATACTCTTTTAGAAACCCAATGTTACCTCATATGACCTTGTATTGAACAATCGGACAGGCTTTTTAGTAACTTGCTTGAGATGTTTTTTCGTTGGCAGTATGTTGATCAGTGTGGAAGCATTTATGATGTAATGAGGGCATGGAATTGGCATGTAAGAAAGTTTCCTCGTTCTCTGAGGACAAGTGTATTTTCCAAAGTGACTACTTGTACCACTATAAAATCTTTCAAGATTGTCACGGAAGAGAAGCAAAGATCATGTGTGATTGAGCCCGATGAACTGTTGGGAGATAACTGCTGTAAAATCCCATTAAAGCATTCCGTTCAGGAGGAGGGATCTTCAGTGCAAGGAAATGGTGATCCATCACCTGAGCAGGTTAACCCAGGGGAAAGATCCAATTGTTTACCAATGCCAAGTCATGAGGTTCATCATGACAGTGTTGCATTACATCAGCCAGATTCTGGAGCATCTAATGATGGTGAAAGTCAGAGGGCTCAAAATGCTTTACAGCAATCCAGAGATAATTCTCCCGATGGATCAGATGTGGATATAGTTGGTGATGAAGCTGCTAAGGAAGCTGAGTCAGTTCAATCTGATTCAACATGCTCCAAGGACAATGATCAATCAGGGCGTGACATAACCAATAACGAGTCGATGCCACCTTTGCTTGAAACACTTTCTTTGCATCCTCAAGAAGATAGAACTTCTGGATCAATCTCTAATTTCTCTCGTAGTAATGAAACTTCTGATGAGCCCCGGGTGACAAATGATATCTTGCTTGTTGGTGGTTCTCAAGAAACCAGCCTGTCAAATGAGAGTTTGCCAGGGAGTGGTTACAGGAGTTACCGGGATTTAAAGAGGTTCAGTCCACTTGGCAGTCAAGGTTGTGATGGTGCTGATACACAA
Source organism: Eucalyptus tenuipes (assembly GCA_014182365.1). NCBI lineage: Eukaryota > Viridiplantae > Streptophyta > Magnoliopsida > Myrtales > Myrtaceae > Eucalyptus > Eucalyptus tenuipes. Next base: position 10,660,655 of record CM024540.1, read on the forward strand.
AGGCAAACAAACAATGCGTTGTATACAGGAAGCCATCAAGATCATTATTCATCAGGGTCACTTCCAAACCAGCATGAGCCTACCAATCGGGGTCAAAGCTGGCATCGTGACAGAGTTCGCAGGGATTCCAGATTTGGATCCCGTGGGCATTTGCGGAAGAAATCACAATATCAACACGAGTCTTCTCAGTCAAGTCATGGACGAGGTAAAATGGGAGGTCAATTAAATCAGCAAGGAATTGTGGCAAATACCCCATTTCATGCTGCAACTCAGGGTAATCTAATGGCACCTCATGCATGGCCTATGCAAAATGTGCAGCCACAGAGTTTCACTCACGGACCTCTATCTCAGTTGCCTGTACAATCTGCAATATACCCCCAAGCTCAGATGCTTCAGTGCCCCCCTCAAAATACTGAGCAATATGGGCAAATGCAGAATACTGTAGCATATAATCAGATGTGGCAATATTATTACTACCAGCAACAACAATTTATGCAACAGCAACAGCAACCTCAGCAGCAACAGCCCCAACATCAACAACTTTCACAGCAACCATATCAACAGCAACAGGTATTTTATAATCCACAGCAGCAGTGGCAACAGCAGCTGCAACTAAATCAACAATACCAGCAGCTGCAGGTCCAACAGCTACTTCCGCATCAACAGTCAAATGAGAGCCAACCACTTCAGCAGCAAGAGCAGCCATTGCCATTGCAACAACCATTCCCTCAGAAACCCGACACACTGGATGAACAGCAAGCGGAACATCAAAATCAGGAGTCAGAGATGCCATGGGCACAGCAACAGAAGATACAGCAAGGGGCAGAAGTTGAAGAAGAGAAAAGAGACAGAGTACATGAGGCAGTGGATTCTGCATCGGAGAATTAGATAGGTAACAACGAAATGTTGTTCAAATTGCTTATTGGTGGTTATTGTTCAGAGGGTTCAGGGTAAAGTTAACCGGTCAATGGGCGCTCATTGAAAGTAGAATCACATTACAATAGTCTAATTGTACTCCGGTATTTAGATAGTTTTCAGCTGGAATGTTTGACCAGGTAAAGCTCAGTGCGTACATCAGTGTCTTACTTGAACGGGATCCTACAGAACGTATTCAGAAGTGAATGCATGTCACGCATTTTGTGAAAGAACGAAAAAATTGCTTTATTATTCATCTGCCTTTTAGAGTTTGTTTTGTTAACAATATCCATCTGAAGCTTCCATACAATCATTTTGGGGCAAAGAAACTTCCAAACGAGAATTGCTTATAGAAAGGAGAATCTTTTGTTTCGAGGATGAAAGCTTGACCAACTGACTATAGATGTTCTGCAGAGTCAGATGACCGGTGTGTTGATAATGGATCTCGTGTAATGCGAGGCAGCTGCATTTCAGACAATGTATATGCTGGCGTTATGGTGTAACTGCCGCCACTGCACAGGCGAGGGACCTTGCAGAGTTGCTGCCCGGCTAATCATGGCGTAGGGGGGCATACAATGGGGAAGTAACATATGCAATTTAAGTTGGCAATTGATTATGAAACATGTAATCATTAGATGTGGATGGCAGGACAACTTCCTGTTGGTTGAACGCTTTCACTTACCGATATGATAGTTCTTTGTTGAATGATAAGAGTGAACTTGCAAAAGCTTTCGTACATCTCACTTGGTTTTCTCCCACGTTTTCATTTAAGGTCTTTACCTCGTATTTCTCTTGCTTCTGCTGCCCTGTTTCTCATCTATCGTCTCTTCAAACATTCTGTGGCAGGCATGGGCTATTGACGACAATGTGCTTTGTTAGATTATGAAGATCTTGCTTTCAATTCTTACCATGTACGTCACGTTTGCCATTTGTCTCTTTTCCGGGGACTGAATCTGGTATCAGCGCCTTTTCCATTGTGCTCGATGCGGGCAACGGTCTCAGTTTATCATCATTTCCTCGTCGACCTTCGTGTCCTTCATCATGCAAAAATAGGAATAGGTGGCCGAGTAAACCATGTTGTGCAAGATGAAGCTGCAATAGCCTTCAAATTCGACTCTGAAATTAGACTTTGCGTCTGAGTGTTCCGGGATGTCTTAGTGGTTTGCATTACATCTTGCCAAAAAATAATAATAATAAATAATAATCGGAGAATTGACTCGATCATATATCATCAGAAGGTCTCTCATCGTGTAAGCAGGCCCATAATTTGCAGATATAGCATATTATCCCCTACCTTTATGAAATTTTTAATTTTCCCGTAGAGTTTCTAAACCAGTTATCTTTATTTCCTTTAATTGATCTAAACTTAATAACCCACTAATTACACTTTAAAACATGCGATGAGGATGTCCAGAGAGCCATCTTACTTTGTTAATTTTACAAAATTGCCCCTAGACATGTCAAGAAATTTCTGAAATGCTATTTTTAGGCCTGCTTATACTATCTATATTTATTTTATTTATTTTCCTACCTAAGCGCAATGAAATCTTTTTAGCAATCATTCAAACATATTATAGACACGAAGAAAAATTTCATAACAAGAAAAAGATCACAATACCTCAATACGAAAAGATGCAAACCATGAAGTGCTTATAAACTTAAACCTCAGAAAGAAACCTAATTAATAAGCATCAAACAACCAAGTTCAACAGTGCCAAGTAAATCAATCTAGTTTTTTCCCCAAAAGTTTTCACTTAGCGCTAGTCGAAGAACTTGAACTGATCAAAGCTTTAAGCCCTTGAATTAATTTATCTTTCAAAATGTGCCTAGTTTAGTAAGTTGACAACATGAAAGTTTTACCTTATAATGCAGTTAATAAGGTAACAACAAAAGTTCAGACATCTCGAATTGGAGTCAACGTTGGAGCTTGGTTGCAAATAAAATAAGAGTTGGAAATCTTTTTTAATTTATTTTCTGGGTGGTTGAAAATAGAAATTTTGAAGGTGAAGATATGTAGAGGGAGGTAGTGCTGGCCAAAGTGAAAAAAGATGAGGATAAATTCTTTCTCATATCGCGCCTTTAAAGGACAATTAAACTACAGTTAAGAAAAAATGTCATAAATGATGTCATCTTGAAGTTAAAATATCTTGTAAAAATTTCTGAATGTTCGATAAATTCAATTGGAAATATCAATTACATTAGATTATCATTCGATAATTTATGCAAAGAATCCAAAGAATGCCAAGATCACTTGTGAAGTAGCTTGCTTAAGCTATTAACGAAGAGTGCATTATAATGACATGAATATAAATTGAGATGAGAGGCATTGAACCGATGGGGAGTAAATTACATATCGAAAAAAATTGTAGGTATTGATAATGTCACATAACTTTGCCAAAATTCAGTGACCTTGAGGTAGATCTAGACTTAGATTTTTTGCGAACACAATAGCAAGAGGTCACAGGAAGAAAGAAACAGTTGGCGACGGGCTTGATCCAAATTGTCAGAGGAGTTTGTAGTGCAAAACGGGAACAAAGTAGGGAACAATCTGCAATGAAATACGAGTCGCCAATACATGAAATGAGGCACATTTTTGACATTCTTTTCTGGCTTTTCTAAAAGAAAAGCTAAGATTGACATCTCCTACTTTGTAAGGAATCAAGCATGCATAAATGGTGGTCCCCTAAAGATAATTGGCCGAGAAAAATCTCCCACCACTAATTTTTCACTACTTAAAAACAAAACTATCTCGAGGCAGATATTTCAGAGGAAATATCTTTGACTTTCCCCAAGAGGAAAAGCACTCCGGCTAGTCGAAGCTTAGGAAGTGCATGTACTGATTCTAATTTGATTAGAAGATTTATTGAGGGAAAGTATAAACTAATGTATGGACGGATTATTCCAACAAATATATAGCATATATATCGGTCTATTTTTTAAGAAAGTAATGATCATCCTTTAATATTATGTATTGCTATCAAAATTTTATTTTATAACCCTGACACATGAGTGAATGAATCTGACTACTTTGAGGCTCATAAAAGTACCCTGCAAGCTTTGTAAACCGATAAAGTTCATACCTTTTGGCTTGTTAGGTAGCCATGACCCAAAGCAATTTGTATGTAGTTGATAAGATTTGAATAGATGATTTCTAATTAATGAGTTGGAAATCCTCTAATACTCCAACCAACGACACCAACTCAAGAGATGATATATATTTCTTTATTGACTTAGGAGCACAAGCACAAATGCCTTACCAGTTAATATTGCTTTTGAGATTGATGTTTAATTATGATACATTCATGTTTCAATGAGTTTGGGAGGGACAAACAGAAAATATTATCTTGTGACATTGCTCATTTCTTATGAATTTGATGATTAATTACCATCTAATCTTGTTTGTCGGATTTCATTGTTAGGGCAATCGTACTTTTTCTTATATTCCACGATTGATAATTGTTTCTTCTGTGCAAAGAAGATCAAATTTCTCTCATACATAACTCTCAACAAACTTATAATATATATATATATATATATATAGTTAATTACGGCATGTACTTGGAGCATTTAAATCATTATTTTTTTTAATAATATAGACCGATAAATGTATCATATATTTGTCTCCGTCTACACATTAATCTACATTGACCTCCTAAATATTCTTATCAAATTAGAATCATCAATAATATTGACCTCCTAAGCTTCAATTAGCTAGAGTTTTTTTTTTTTTTTTTTTTGGGGCAAATCAAATAAAATTTCCCATGAAATATCTGCCTCGAGATAGCATTGCTTTCAAGAAATACTGAAAATTAGTGGTGGAAGATACGTCGTGGCCAATTTTCGTAAGGGACCACCAATTATGCATGCTTGATGCCTTAGCCCTACGAAGTAGAAGACGACAATTTTAGCTTTTCTTTTGAAAATGCCAAAAGAATGTCAAAAATGTGTCCCATCTCATGTTTAGTAGTGGCTGAAATTCCATGGAAGATTGTTCTCTACTTTGTTCCCATTTTACAGTACAAATTTCTCTGACAAATTATGCATGCTGGATGCCCGTCCGCCTATTCTTTCTTTCTTCACGTGATTTCTTGCCATTGTGTACGAGAAAAAAATCTGACTCTAGATCTATATCACGTTCACTGCATTTTGGCAGAGTCATCTTACGTTATTTTATGCCCACAAACATTTTTCGAGACAAGTAATTTACCCAATGTCAGCCCGATACCTTTCATCTCGATGCATATCATGTCATTGTAGTGCGCTCATCATTAATAGCTTAATCTTCGTTAATAGATTAAGCATACAGCTACGCACTTGATTTTGACATTTTTTATTATTATTATTTGCATAAATTATCAAATAAATAAGTAAATAATATTTCCAATTGTATTATTGAAAATTCAAATTCTTTCATCATATCAACCAAAATTGAGAGAAAAAGGTCAAAACTTTTTCTTTTGCTCACTTGAATATCACAAATTTGAAAAATTGCTTACTTGAGTGCTAATTTTGATTTGTCTCGCCAGAAAATCTGATGTGGATGCGAGTCCTCTGACGTGGCTTTGCCGGCGTGACGTGGATAATTTTTTAATATTATTTTAATATTTTAAATTTATTTATTTATTTTTGAAAATTTTAATTTTTTTGGCATTTTCTTTAGGGTTGACGAGAGTCACTGGCGACCTTCGTCAACCATGAAACCCTCCCCAAGATTGGGCGAGGGATGCCTCGTCCTCAGCGACAAAAGCCCTAGGTGAGGTCGTTGGGGCCTCGTCGGCCGTTGGTGAGGCCATGAGGGCCCTCATGAGCTCTAGGCTACCGCATGCGATGTCGCTTCACCCAGGGCTAGCGAGGTCGCAATTCCTTAATCCATGGCCTTTGCGGCTAGATCCGGGCAAGGGCCCTCGCCTTGAACGCGAAGAACTCGACTAAGGGCATTACGGCCTCGCTAGCCATTGCTAATGCCACCCGAGCTTGCAAGGGCATCATGACCTCATCGGTGTGAGTGAGGCCGTGAGGGCCCTCACCGGCGACCAGTGAGGCCTTGGTGGCCTCGTCCAGTGCCTTTACAGGCAAGGGCAAGAAGGTCCTCGCACAATCTAGGTGAGGGTTTTGCGATCGACGAAGGTTGCCGATGACCCTCACCAATCCTAAAGAAAAAAAAACCAAAGTAAAGGAAAAAAAAATAAAAACAAAAAATTCAAAAAAAAAAAATTCACTAGGACATTTAGCCAAAAAGTTATACTTAAGTGAGCGATTTTATTTCAATACGGCACTTAAGTGAGTATTGTATGAAATTTATGCACTTGATATTCTTCTCCCTTTCCTCTGTGAATATTATAAGAGCAAAGTTGGCAATAGATGGAGGCGGATGTGACAATTGACAATTGACAAGTGACAAGTGTTGGATGCAATGGGTTCCGATTGTAAATCAATTTGAAACTATGGAGACTTTATTGGAAATATTCCGAGAACTAAATGATTCTTGAAGTTTACCAGAAAAAAAAATAATGAAAATAAATAAATAAATGAATAAAATGAGTTAATGCCTCAAAAGCCAAACGCAACTTTGACAATTTTTTGGATTCTCAACCCCTCCCCTTCTTTCTTTGAACTTCAAGTTCTATTAAAAAAAATGCAAAGGTTTCGATTAAATACAGTTACAGAGTTAATCATATAGGGCTTCTTAAACTCAATCAGTATTCGTTTATTTGACCGTGGATCTTACATTGAGGGCCTCTAATCGATATTCAATTTCTAATTCTCGCAGCTCATCAATTGCATCTTACTTTGAGAGACATTTCGTTCAGTTTTTCAAATGTTTTGTGCCGAAATTAAGGCATTTGGTAACCAAATCCCAAAGACCTTTCAGCCAAAGTTTAGTTATATAAACGCTGAAAGCCCCATAAAACTTCAGACCAACATTGATTTTCAGTATTTCGAAAATACTACTTTTATGGTTTAATGAAATGTTCTTCTTCTAATCTCACCATCATTGATATTTCGTAATTCCACATTGTCCCTCAGTTATTAATCTTTGCCTGTCTCCCCCTCACATGTACCGTTCGTTACTTTGGATCTCTAGTTGCTTGTAGCGGAGCTGGAGGGACGACAATGTGGAGTTGCTTGAGGTCGTACAACACTGGCATTGCCCCGTCATGCTTGAGTCACGCGACCTCGGCAGCCCTCACTTAGAGCCGTGCCGAAATTCGAAGGGCCAGCTTTGGATTGTCTAAGGTTGGGAGACAATGGCGTTACCTCCGTGGGTTGCACGATTTCAGCGTGTTTTGCTAGAGCAGTCGAGGGTTGCCAGTTGCTATTTTGTTTTTTCTTTTTATTTAATAAAATTGCTAAAATCCTCTGGATGTGTTATGCAACATTTCGTAAAAAAGTCTAAAGCCCTTTACATTTGTGCAAAAGCTTTGTGTAACGGGCCCCACCCCACTGTGTAATATTATCTATTTTGGACACTGAGTCCTCACGGACTTAAAAGTCGTTACCAGATTAGAGAGACCCAAGCCTTATAGACTAGCCCAGGACTCCTCCCCTAAGCGACGTGGGACGGGAGACATGTCCTTAGCCTTGCCCGTGTACTGCCAAGGCGATCTCTGTCCATCCCTCTGTACTGCCCCGAGTTTGGGTCGTCACATTCTCCCCCTAGGGCACAGGGGCCCGCCGTGTGGCCCCACATGCGGTCGAGAGTCGCCCGATACCATTTGTAACGACCCGGGCCCCACTACGTAATATTGTCTGCTTTGGACACTGAATCCTCACGGCTTTAAAACTCGTTGCACAGATTAGAGAGACCCAAGTTTTATAAACTAGCCCAGGACTCCCCCCTAAGCGATGTGGGACGGGAGACATGCCCTTAGCCTTGCCCGTGTATTGCCAAGGCGATCTCCCCCCCTAAGCGATGTGGGACGAGAGACATGCCCTTAGCCTTGCCCGCGCACGCCAAGGCGATCTCAATCCATCCCTCCGTACCGCCTTGGGTTTGGGTCATCACACTTTGGGCAAGTACTCTCCCAAATACCCCCAACTATCTATTATTCATTAAAAAATGATTAATATCACGAGAAATCCTAAACTAGTACAACCGTGACAAATATACCATAAATTAATTTTTTTAGTACCAAAAAGCTCAAACTAATGCACATGTAATAAATTTATCATCTGTTAATTTTCGTTAAAATTTATTGTCAAATTGTTGAGTTGGATAATGTGTGGCAGTTGACGAATATGCTAGTTTGGAGTTTACCTCCATTTGTCTTAGACCAATTCACAGTTTTTCGTGGTATTAATCCAATTTTATGAAAACTAATACAAGATAAATTTGTCACAAATGTATCAGTTTTGGGCTTTTGGTGGTCAAAAAATTTATTTAGGATAAATTTGTCACATATATACTAGTTTGATATATATATTTGTTCAAAAGTTCATTTGAAGTAAATTTATCATAAGTATACATGTTTGGGGTTTTTCGTGGTATTAGCTCTAAAGTATCATAATTTTTTTTTATAGAGTTCATTTGAGTGTCCGAATTTTTTTTCAATTACTTGGGTGCCACATTTGTTAAAAATCATTGGGATAAATGTGTATCAAAAAATCGAAAACTTGTCATGAAAGTAAAATTGATTCATAAAATTGTTTAAAAGTACAATCAAGTTTTAAAACTTATCAAATTAATGTAATCAAGTCCCACCATAAATTATATTTAATTTGATTAACGAAAATGCTAACATGAATTTTATTATTATTATTTTTAGAAGCAGCATGGATGTGGGCTTACATCACAAAAAAAAATTAAAAAGGAAAAAAAAAAAAAAAAGAAGAGTAAAATCTTACTATTCATCTTCTCTTCGTTCAATGCTCGGTGTTGATCTCCTTCGAGTTGTCCCCGTGTGTCCCCAATTTCAGAATGTTGGAGAAAACTTCCTTATTTGTTTTGATGCTGACAAAACGTTTCTATCAGTCTAGTTTGAAGACTTGCAGACTCTTTCGACAAAGTATGAAGACCGCCAGACCGCCAGACTCAAGATTTAAAGTCTGCCCTCATTGACAGTTTCTAGACTGTCGAAGAAGATTTATCCAGAATCGAGTATTTCTTTAAGGATTTGATTTGAGCGGCTGAAAAAGATCTCACGGCTGGAGATAGCATCTCAAGATCTATTATTTGTTTTGAATTTAATTCGAATAATTTGGATCCGTTGATTGGCGAAGTATACTTGGAAGGTTCTACTTATGGAAACCTAAATCCTGATTGTATGGGCGAGCAGGATTGGTGGGCTATCATCACATTCCTTAAGTAATTCGAGATCTCCCTAATTGATTCTGTCAACGGGTAGATTGGAAGAACTCCTTTGGAAGGTGCCAACGGCTATGAAGGTATGGAGGAGTATATAAGGAAGATGCTCTGGTTATTTGAGTGTGTGCACGATAGATAAATTCCAAAAGAGAGTTTATACATTTGTGAAGCTCCTTGTTCTTTTGTTGATTCAATTGTTGAGCGTGAACTTGTAGTCAAAAGAGAGTTTATACATTTGTGAAGCCTTGAGGAAGTGTAGCAGAGTCTCTACACTTTGTGGAATCAAGGAAGTGATACTTTTGTAACAACTCTTTTAATTAATAGTGGAATCCGGCCGGTGGGTGTCGGTGCGGAGAGTGGACGTAGGCTTGGATTAAGCCGAACCACTATAAATCTTGTGTTCTTATTCTCTTCCCTAAACTCTTTTACCTTGATCGTAACTCTATTTGATTGTTAGAGTCTAATTTCCTTTTCAAAGTCTATTGCTAAACAGACTCGAGTTAAAAGTAAAATTTTATACTTTACTCTGCAAAAATTGTTTTCGCACCTATTCACCCCCTCTAGGTGCTCGTACTAGCATTTATAATTGGTATCAGAGCCTTTGTACTCATTTAAATTGAAGTGTTTTTACTTCAGAGTTAACGATCCATGGCTAGTATGTTGGCTTCAGGTCTGGTTGAAGGGCAAAGCAACACAAGACCACCTTATTTTGATGGAAAGGAATACAGCATATGGAAAAACAAGATGAAGGCATTCCTAAGATCAAAAGATCCTCTGGAATGGGACGTGGTAGACAAAGGAATCATTCCTAAAGCTACAACCGTCTCAAAAAGAGGAAAAGAAGCTGTTGAGTCCAGCGAGATGACTCAAGAAGAGATAACCAAGAGACAAGCTCTCGATGCAAAAGCAATTTATTCCTTATATTGTGCATTATCTCCTACTGAATCTAACATAATATCTTCTTGTGAAACAGTTAAAGAAGTCTGGGATAGGTTGCACATCACCTATGAAGGAACCGATCGAGTGAAAGAAACTAGAATCAATATTCTCGCTCGGGTCAATACGAAGTCTTCAAGATGAAACCAGGAGAATCTATCACTGACATGTTTAGTTGTTTTACAGAAATCGTGAATGGTCTGAATATCAAGATCAACCAATCTCTGGACCCATGAAGGTTAACAAACTGCTGCGTGGACTTTCCAAAGATTGGAATCATGTAAAGACCTCAATAAGGGAGACACAAAGGATCATGCCACTCTTCGTTGACGAATTGGTTGGCACTCTTCAGTCTTATGAAGTGGAGCAAATCAATGAAGATGAAGATCCCAAAGGTAAAAAATCTATTACCTTAAAATCTAACGATGACTTTGATATTACATATTCTGAAGACGATATGGACGATGAAGAGCTTGCTCTCATGATAAGAAAGTTCAGAAAACTGAACAAAAGGGGAAGAAGATTCAATTGGAAGAAACAAAGTTCACAAAAGTTTCAAAACAAATCAGCAGAGGACGATGAATCCAATAAAGATGTGATTTGTTTTGAATGCAAGAAAAATGGACACATCAGACCCAACTGTCCCTTACTAAATAAAAAGAAAGGAAAAGTTGAGAAATACGTAAAGGCTCTCAAATCGAAACTTGGAGTGATACCGAATGCGAAGAGAGTGATGATGACTATGCCAATATTTGTCTAATGGCACAATCGGAATCGATTCGGACTACGAGACAGGACTCGGACTTAGACTCGAGACTCGAGATAGTGAAATCAAGGTAAGTAATTTTAAGATTCCTACTAAAGTATCTAAATATATTGATGAACTGTGTCTTAGTCTCAAAACTTCTCTCAAGAGGATTTCCGAACTAAAAAGGGAAAATTCTGCACTGAAGCAACAGGAGCCTGTTTGGAAAGAAAATGTCGAAAATTTATATAAAAGTGTCATTACCTTGAAAGAAAATGCAGACTCTCTTTCTAAAGAAAATGAACTTTTGAAAAATGATATTTCAAGCATCTCAAAAAGGTTTTCTATAGGATCTGAGAAATTGGAAAAGATTCTTTTAGCGCAAAGACCCTACTTTAACAAATCAGGCTTAGGAATGACTGCTGAAACCATTCCTCTAATTGATTTTCCAAAAGTGAAGGAAAGAATCAAACAAAGACCTACAAAAGACCTTTATAGAAATCATTTTCAAAAAGTCTTTGTAAAACCATCGTAGGCCGCAAAGTGCTCTTAAATGTTATAAGTGTAATAGCTCAGAACATTTTGAGAAAGAATGTCATATGGTTTGGAAACCTGTTAAGAAGGCTTAGGCAAAGACCGTATATTGCACTAACTCCATTGGACCCAAGAAAATATGGGTACCAAAGAAGCTTGAGTTTTCTTTTTAAATGCAGGTCACTATCAAGAAAAAGGTCAAATGGTACTTGGATAGTGGATGCTCAAGACATATGATAGGAGACTCAAGTTATTTCATAAAACTTATGCAAGTTAATGGTGGAAAAGTTTCATTTGGAGGAAATAGTAAATGCAGAATTGTCGGATGCGGAACAGTAAAGATTGGAAGTCTCACGATCAGCAACGTTTCCTTACTGGAAGGACTTAACTACAACTTGCTGAGTATCACCCAACTATGCGATACGGGTTTCAAAATTAACTTTCAAGAAGGAATATGTTCAGGAACCGCAAAGACTCTTCTCGACTTTCACGGGACGAAGACATGAGAACATCTATCTTCCGGACATCAAACCAGAAAAAATCCCAATGTCTAAATTCAATTCAAGAGGAAGCTAATCTCTGGCATAGAAAACTTTGCCACATCAACATGAAGCAAATAGCCAAGATCTCGCAAAGAAGCTTGTTCGTGGATTACCCAACCTGACATACCATAAATCTGATCTATGCACACCATGCGTATTGGGAAAACAAGTTAGAAGTTCTTTCAAACTAATAAATCAAGTTTCCACTAATCGTGTACTGCAACTATTACATATGGATCTCTTTGAACCAACCAGAACCCAGAGCATTGGTGGTAAGAAATATTGCCTAGTAATAGTGGATGATTACTCACAATTTACTTAGGTATATTTCTTGACAAGTAAGTCTGAAATTTTTTCTTATTTCATAAAGTTTGCTAAGAAAGTACGGAATGGGAAATGGTATGTTATTTCCTGTATACGAACAGATCATGGAGGTGAGTTGGAAAATCAAGATTTTGCTAAATTCTATGATGAATCTAGTTTTCATCATGTGTTCTCCTCTCCATACACTCCAGAACAGAATGGAGTTGTGGAAAGGAAGAATAGATCGTTACAAGACATGGCTAGAACTCATACAAATTGAAAGCAACATTTCTTCTCGTTTTTGGGCTGAAGTAGTTTCTACAGCATGTTATATTATTAATAGAGTTTTCTTAAAGCCTATTTTGGAGAAAACTCCCTATGAATTGTTCAAAGGTAAGAAGCCAATTGTTTCCTATTTTCATGTGTTTGCTTGTAAATGTTTTATATTGAAAAATGCAAATGATCGAATTGGTAAGTTTGAAGAAAAATCGACGAAGGTATCTTCCTTAGATATTCAACCACCAACAAAGCTTACAGAGTTTACAACAAAAAAGACTCAATCGGTAGAGGAATCAATGAATGTTAAATTTCAAGACATCATACAAATTCAATCGATCCAGACTCAACCTGAAGAATTTGAACCTGCTCCAGACTCTACAAAGTCTAAATCCCCAGAAGCAGCTCAAACTTCAGAAGACCAACAACGAACGATCGTTGAAGAATCAAATGAAGAAAAAGATCAGTCTGTCAGACCAACCAGCAACTGGAAGCACAAGTCTAGTCATCCTAAAGAACTCATTATTGGCAACATTGATGAAGGGATTTGTACAAGTTCCAAAAGACATGAAGAGTCTAATGCTTTGTGGCTCTTATTTCGAAATAGAACCCAAGAGCATAGAAGAAGCTTTAACTAATGAAAGTTGGATTGAAGCTATGCAAGAAGAACTCAGGCAATTCAAGATTAACGATGTCCGAGAATTGACTCCTAAACCAAAAGGTAAATCTGTTATTGAAGCTAAATGGGTTTTCAGGAACAAGATGGACGAAAAATGAAAAGTTATAAGGAACAAAGCAAGACTCGTGGGCAAAGGATATACGCAAGAAGAAGGGATAGATTATGATGAGACTTACGCACCAGTAGCAAGGTTAAAAGCAATTAGACTATTACTTGCTTTGACTTGTTATAAGAATTTCAGATTATTCCCAATGGACGTCAAAAGCACATTCTTAAATGGATTTATCCAAGAGGAAGTTTATGTGGAACAACCTCCCGGATTTGAAGACCCAAGGAAACCAGACTCTGTATTTAGACTGAAAAAGGCGCTATATGGTTTAAAGCAAGCACCTCGAGCTTGGTACGATAGGTTAAGTAAGTTTTTAATCCAAAATGGTTTTGTTAAAGGTAAGGTAGAGACTACCTTGTTTATTAGAAGAGAAAGTAAAAAATTTTTACTTGTACAAATCTATGTTGATGATATTATTTTTGGATCACCTAACGAAAATCTATGCAAGAAATTCTCTAAGTCTATGCAGGATGAATTTGAGATGAGCATGATGGGTGAACTATCCTTCTTTCTTGGACTACAAGTAAAACAATTGAAGAAAGGGACTTTCATTCACCAAGAAAAATATGCTAAAGAACTTGTTAAAAAGTTCGATTTGGAGAATTGCAAAAAGACTGATATACCAATGTCAAGTTCTTCGAAGCTGGACAAAGATGAAGGAGGAAAGAAAGTTGACCAGAAGCTATACAGGAGTATCATTGGTTCACTTCTTTATCTTCTTGCCTCTAGACGACATTTTATTTAGTGTTTGTATTTGTGCAGATTTCAATAAGATCCCAAAGAATCTCATCTAAGTGCTGCAAAACGCATCATCAAATACGTTGCAACAACCTCTAATTTGGGTCTCTGGTATCCTAAAGAATGAGACCTTACCCTCCTTGGATACTCAGACGCATACCTAGGAGGATGCAGAGTTGATAGAAAGAGCACTTCGGGCACTTGTCAATTGCTTGGTAACAGGACAGTATCTTTGTTTTCGAGGAAGCAAAGCACTGTAACTCTTTCAACAGCAGAAGCAGAGTATGTGGCTCTTGGAAGTTGTTGTTCTCAAATCTTGTGGATAAAACAATAGCTAAGAGACTTTGGAATCGAAGATTCATGCACTAAGATCAAATGTGACAACACCAGCGCGATTAATCTCACCAAGAATCCAATTCTTCATTCAAGAGCAAAGCATATAGAGATTTGAAATTATTTTATTAGAGACTATGTTCAAAATGGAGAAGTATTGATTCAATTCATTGACTCAAAGAATCAGCTGGCAGACATTTTTACTAAGCCACTAGAGAAAAGTTAATTTGAGTCTATTCGATCCAGACTTAATATCTTAAAGTCTGAAGAAGTTCAGACTTAGGGATAAAAGTCTAAAGATACTCAGACTTAGGAGATCAAGATTCACTACTGTAAGTTATTTCTGTTTTAGAAATTTATCTTTCGGATAAAATCTCGAAAAGGTACGTTCATCTATTAATCTGTAATCTTCCCAAGTTTTCGTAATTATAGCAATCATTCCTTTTCGAAAAGAAGTTATCTTTTTGACAGTTATCTATTTTTCAAAAAGGCAATTATTTTTGAAAAGGCATTTTCTATTTTTCCTTTTATGGCGATTCGTATACCCCGTTTCGATCGCCTTTATACTGATTGTCTTCTTCACAAACCCTAGAAGCACAGAACATCACTTTCTCACTTTTACTCTCTAGTTTAATCTTCAAAGTTTTCATCTTTCTTGCGAATCAGGTTTGGAATCCCTTAAAGACTGTGATAATGGCTTCCCAAAGAAAGTCTTCAAGGATTGCAAGCAGGGGACCACAGCATATGCGTGAGGGTCCTACGCATTTTGACCTCACCGAGGAAGAAGAATCTCCAAGGCAACAGCAGAGCCCACAACATTCTCAACCGCGCCATTCATCCCAGGCTAGACCACAGAATGTTCAGCAACAACAAGCGGAGGAAGAAATCATTGAGGATGTCGAACCTGTAAGGACTCTAAAGCCTGCTTTTACCTTCAAACTCTACTCTGCCTTAAAGGAAGGAGGTTCTGCATTGAACTTCACTGATGAATTTTTGAAAGAAAAGGGGTACTGAAATGAAACCCACTTTTTACGAACGATGGAACATTTGGGAATCGCTTCTGCGAGCTCGGCAGAAAGAGCCTTTGCAAACATCCCAAGCGATCCACGTGTTGGAGGACGTAGTCAACCTAATGAAAATGATGATGAAAAGATGTTCACTCATTTTAAGCCTAGAATGGGTGTTGCTGCGAATATTAGAAGCAAAAGGACAGATCTATTTCGTTCGAGGAACACAAGCGACTTTACTATAAGTTGTCAAGCGAGGGGTGATGAACCCAAGAAGTGTGGATTTTGATTTTCTCGACTCTCTAAATGTGAATTTGCGAAAAAAATTTGCTTTACTTCAACTTGACCGATTTTGCTCTGAGACGACAGTGGCTCATCCAGAACTTACTACGTATTTCTATTCAAATTTAAGCTTTTTGGATGCGAATAGATTCTCTTTCAATGTTAGAGATCAGGGCTATGTAGTTGATATGGACACTCTGGCTGATGTGATTGGAGTAGAAAGAGGGACGTTTCAATCAATTGGTGTGTCTATTGGTCGTGCAACGGTAGAGCTTGTTCGGGATGGAATGGCAGAAGGTCGAATTTTGTACTTGAGGATGAATGCCTCAAATGTCTTGCTTCACAAGATTGTGATCAATTGTCTTAGACCCAAATCGACTTCGAAGACTGACGTCTCCAATTCAGAAGCAAAGCTGATGTATGCTATCAACACTGGCAAAAAGTTCTCTCTGCCACACACTATCATGTTTCACATGTACAGATCGATGGTGAAGGACAATGGCCAACTTCCTTATTCAGCACTTGTTACTAAGTTGTTCAGACATCTTAATATTCAGCCTCCCAAAATTCTGTGTGTTCGAACTTGTGATCAAATGGTGGTGGGACTGAAGATGGTTTCCAAAATGCGTCTGAAGGAGCTGAACAAGGCTTTGGAGCGATTTAAGGAGAAAACCCCTGTCAAGACTCACCAAGTCTCTATGGCTGCAAAACGAAAAGGAAAGGAGCCCATGACAGCTCCATCCAAGAAAAGAAGAGCACTCATCTTGCAGGATGAAGAAGATGAGGAAGATGTCACCATTTCAGCTCTTGTTTTAAGGAATCTTCAGCATTTTGTTCCAAAAATAGAGCAGAGGAATGAAGAGAGGGAATCAATGAGGAAAGAAGCAGAGGAAGAAAGAACTCTAGAAGAAGAGGAATGAAGAGAACAGGAGCATCATGTCACTGAAGATGAGACAAAGCATGAAGAGTACTTCTCTCCACCCGAAGGCACTGAAACTGGGGGAGCTGCTGCGAAAAGAGGTACCTCTTCAATTGCTTTTACTAGTGAAGATGTTAGCCGTTCTCCTGCCGATCCAGAAGATGTATATGCCTCTCAATTTCCTGAGGAAGGTCATGAGGTTTCATCTCCAAATCTGGGTGTTCATGCTGAAATGCCATCATCTGCCAATACTCCTCAAACTGATCATGCTGAAGGAAGCACTCAAACTGACAACTCGGCAAACTTTCGAAGAGTGCTTGATGTTCTTATGGAGATGCGAGGTTAGATTTATGCCCTGGGATGCAAAGTTCAGAATTTGCAGAATGCCAGTCAAGCCTCTTCAGTTTCTTTGCATGATCAAATTCAGACCATTAATCTTCAAGTTCAAGCAACTGCCAAGGGTCAAGAAGTAGAACAACTGAAGGAGGATTTGAAAAAGCTGGAAGAGACTGTCCAGTCGATGGGAGATTTCCAGCTTGTTCGCATTCCAAAACAATCATAATTTTATTCTCTTTTCATCTCTACCTTTTTAATGTTGACAAAAAGGGGGAGAAGCTGGATGCAGATTTGACTTCTGTTTGATTTTTGTTTGACTTTACTTTTGTTTTGGTTGTTTGGTTGTGACTGGTTTGGATTTGGATTGTTTAATGCTTGCTTGCAGTATTTTAAGCGTTGATGGTATTCATGGCAAAGTAGTTGTTTTTACAGGACTAACACATTTCCTGTGGATGCAGGTTCAATACTATCTTTATCCTAATCCATTTATCTTTTATGAGATATCCTTATTTGCTTGAGTATTGTCTTCCAAGTCAAAAATATCCAAATCGAGAAAGTTTTGTCATCATCAAAAAGGGGAGATTGTTGGAGAAAACTTCCTTATTTGTTTTGATGTTGACAAAACGTTTCATCAATCTAGTCTCGAAGACTTGCAAACTCTTTCGACAAAGTCCGAAGACCGACAAAGTCCGAAGACCGCCACCGCCGACTCAAGATTTAAAGTTTGCCCTCATTGAAAGTTTCTAGACCGTCGAAAAAGATTTATCCAGAATCGAGTATTTCTTTAAGGATTTGATTTGAGCGGCTGAAGAAGATCTCACGGCTAGAGATAGCATCTCAAGATCTATTATTCGTTTTGAATTTAATTCGAATAATTTGGATCCGTTGATTGGCGAAATATACTTGGAAGGTTCTACTTATGGAAACCTAGATCCTGATTGTATGGGTGAGTAGGATTGGTGGGCTATCATTACTTTCCTTAAGTAATTCGAGATCTCCCTAATTGATTCTATCCAATGGGTAGATTGGAAGAACTCCTCTGGAAGGTGCCAACGGCTATGAAGGCATGGAGGAGTATATAAGGAAGATGCTCTGGTTATTTGAGTGTGTGCGCGATAGATAAATTCCAAAGTCTAAGCTCCTCGTTCTTTTGTTGATTCAATTGTTGAGCGTGAACTTGTAGTCAAAAGAGAGTTTATACATTTGTGAAGCTTTGAGGAAGTGTAGTAGAGTTTCTACACTTTGTGGAATCAAGGAAGTGATACCGTAACAACTCTTTTGATTAATAGTGGAATCCAGCCGGTGGGCTGTCAGTGCGGGAGAATGGACGTAGGCTTGGATTAAGCCGAACCACTATAAACCTTGTGTTCTTATTCTCTTCCCTAAACTCTTTTACCTTGATCGTAACTCTATTTGATTGTTAGAGTCTAATTTCCTTTTCAAAGTCTATTGTTAAATAGACTCGAGTTAAAAGTAAAATTTTATACTTTATTCTGCAAAAATTTATTTTCGCACCTATTCACCCCCTCTAAGTGCTCGTACTAGCATTTACACAGAAGTCTTCACATCTTCAAGTCTTTCAATGAAGAGCTCAAACCATCATTACATGACGCAAATCTTTCGTTGAAAGAATCTATGCAAGAAAAGGGACACATCGACGGAGCTACACAACCGACTAGTCATTACATTTTACATAGCTCAATGAACTCAAAAGAGGCCAAGCTGTGGCAATGAGCTCTAATCACCACCATGTGGATGCATTCAAAGAAAGAAGAAGCTCAAATGTGAGTCTCAAGCTTGCCGTGGCCGCTGGTGAGTTTTGTCAAGATGCGGCCATGGCCGCTTAAGGTCCGTCATGTTGGAGAAAACTCCCTTATTTGTTTTGATGTCGACAAAACGTTTTTATCGCCTAGTCTCGAAGACTTGCAGACTCACTCGACAAAGTCCGAAGACTTCACGGACTCTTTCGACAAAGTCCGAAGACTTGCGAGACTCACTCGACAAACTCCGACAAGATCTTTGTCAAAGTCGAAGATCACCTCACCGCCTCACTCAAGATGTAAAGTCCGCCCTCATTGACCGTTTCTAGACCGACGATGAAGATTTATCCAGATTCAAATATTTCTTTCAGGATTTGATTTGAGTGGTTGAAGAAGATCTCACGGCTGGAGATAGCATCTCAAGATCGTTTATTCGTTTTAAATTTAATTCGAATAACTCGGATTCGTTGATTGGCGAAGTATACTTGGAAGGTTCTACTTATGGAAACCTAGATCCTGATTGTATGGGTGAGCAGGATTGGTGGGCTATCTTCACATTCCTTAAGTAACTCGAGATCTTCCTATTTGATTCTGTCCAACGGGTAGATTGGAGGAACTCCTTTGGAAGGTGCCAACGGTTATGAAGGCATGGAGGAGTATATAAGGAAGATGCTCTGGTTATTTGAGCTAGTGCGAGATAGAAAAATTCTAAAGTCTGAAGCTTCTTGTTCTTTGTCGATTCAATTGTTGAGCGTAAACTTGTACTCAAAAGAGAGTTTATACTTTTGTGAAGCCTTGAGGAAGTGTAGTAGAGTCTCTACACTTTGTGGAATCAAGGAAGTGATACCGTAACGACTCTTTTGATTCATAGTAGAATCCGGCCGGTGGGCCGTCGGTGGGGAGAGTGGACGTAGGCTTGGATTAACCCGAACCACTATAAACCTTGTGTTCTTATTATCTTCCCTAAACTCTTTTACTTTGATCGTAACTCTATTTGATTGTTAGAGTCTAATTTCCATTTCAAAGTCTATCGCTAAACAAACTTGAGTTAAAATCATAATTTCTGGTTTATTTAGCAAAAATTTGTTTTCGCACCTATTCACCCCCTCTAGGTGCTCGTACTAGCGTTTACAATTGATATCGAGCTCGTGTACTCATTTAAATTGAAGTGTTTTTACTTCAGAGTTAACGATCCATGGCTAGTATGTTAGCTCCAGGTCTGGTTGAAGGGCAAAACAAGACTTATTTTGATGGAAAGGATTACAAAGATATGGAAAAACAAGATGAAGGCATTCCCCGAGATCTAAAGATCCTATGGAATGGGACGTGGTAGACAAAGGAATCACTCCTAAAGCTATAACAGACTTTAAAGAGGAAAGGAAGCCGTTGAGTCCAACGGGATGATTCAAGAAGAGATAACCAAGAGACAAGCTATCGATGCAAAAGCAATTTATTGCTTATATTGTGCATTATCTCCTACTGAATATAACAGAATATCTTCTTGTGAAACAGTTAAAGAAGTCTGGGATAGGTTGCACATCACCTATGAAGGAACCGATCGAGTGAAAGAAACTAGAATCAATATTCTGCTCAGTCAATATGAAGTCTTCAAGATGAAACCAGGAGAATCTATCACTGACATGTTTAGTCGTTTTACAGAAATCGTGAATGGTCTTGAGTATCAAGATCAACCAATCTCTGGACCCATGAAGTTTAACAAACTGCTGCGTGGACTTTCTAGAGATTGGAATCACGTAAAGACCTCAATAAGGGAGACACAAAGAATCATGCCACTTTCTCGTTGACGAATTGGTTGGCACTCTTCATCTTATGAAGTGGAGCAAAACAACGAAGATGAAGATCCCAAAGGTAAAAAATCTATTGCTTTAAAATCTAACGATGACTCGATGTTACATTCGAAGATGATATGGACGATGAAGAGCTTGCTCTCATGATAAGAAAGTTCAGAAAACTGAATAAAAAGGGAAGAAGATTCAATTGGAAGAAACAAAGTTCACAAAAGTTTCAAAACAAATCAGCAGAGGACGATGAATCCAATAAAGATGTGATTTGTTTTGAATGCAAGAAAAAGGGACACATCGTAATCTAACCGTCCCTTACTAAATAAAAAGAAAGGAAAAGCTGAGAAATACAGAAAGGCTCTCAAAGCGAAACTTGGAGTGATACCGAATGCGAAGAGAGTGATGATGACTATGCCAATATTTGTCTAATGGCACAATCAAAATCGATTCGGACTTTGAGACAAACGGACTCGAGACTCGGACTCGGACGGTGAAATCAAGGTAAGTAATTTTAAGATTCCTACTAAAGTATCTAAATATATTGATGAACTCGTGTCTTAGTCTCAAAACCTCTCTCAAGAGGATTTTCGAACTAAAAAGGGAAAATTTTGCACCGAAGCAACAAGAGATTGTTTGAAAAGAAAAGCTCAAAATTTAGATAAAAGTGTCATTAACTTGAAAGAAAATGCAGACTCTCTTTCTAAAGAAAATGAACTTTTGAAAAATGATATTTCAAGCATCTTAAAAAGGTTTTCTATAGAATCTGAGAAATTGGAAAAGATTCTTTTAGCGCAAAGACCCTATTTTAACAAATCAGGCTTGGGAATGACCGCTGAAACCATTCCTCTAATTGATTTTCCAAAAGTGAAGGAAAGAATCAAACAAAGACCTACAAAAGACCTTTATAGAAATCATTTTCAAAAAGTCTTTGTAAAACCCGTAGGCCTTAGTGCTCTTAAATGTTCTAAGTGTAATAGCTCAGAACATTTTGAGAAAGAATATCCTATGGTTTGGAAACCTGTTAAGAAGGCTTAGGCAAAGACCGTATATTGCACTAACTCCATTGGACCCAAGAAAATATGAGTACCAAAGAAAGCTTGAGTTTTCTTTTTAAATGCAAGTCACTATCAAGAAAAAGGTCAAATGGTTTTGGATAGTGGATTCAAGACATATGACAGGAGACTCAAGTTGTTTCATAAAGCTTATGCAAGTTAATGGTGGAAAAGTTTCATTTGGAGGAAATATGGAATTGTCGGATACGGAACAAGAAAGATTGGAAGTCTCACAATCAGCAACGTTTCTTTAGTAGAAGGACTTAACTACAACTTGCTGAGTATCAGCCAACTGTGCGATACAGGTTTCAAAATTAACTTTCGAGAAGAAATATGTTCAGGAATCAGCAAAGACTCCTCTCAGACTTTCACAGGACGAAAACATGGAAACATCTATCTTCTGGACATCAAACCAGAAAAATCCCAATGTCTAATTTCAATTCAAGAGGAAGCTAATCTCTCGGCATAGGAAACTTGGCCACATCAACATGAGGCAAATAGCCAAGATCTCTCGCAAAGAAACTTGTTTGTGGACTACCAAATCGACATACCAAAATCCGATCTTTGCACACCATGCGTGTTGGGAAAACAGTCGAAGTTCTTTCAAACCAATAAATCAAGTTTCCACTAATCGTGCGCCGCAACTCGTTGCATATGGATCTTTTGGACCAACCAGAACCCGAGCATTGGTGGTAAGAAATATTGCCTAGTAATAGTAGATGATTACTCACGATTTACTTGGGTATATTTCTTGGCAAGTAAGTCTGAAACGTTTTCTTATTTTATAAAGTTTGCTAAGAAAGTACAAAATGAGAAGGGGTATGTTATTTCGTGTATACGGACAGATCATGGAGGTGAGTTTGAAAATCAAGATTTTGCTAAATTCTGTGATGAATCTAGTTTTCAGCATGTGTTCTCCTCTCCATACACCTGAACGAGAATGGAGTTGTGGAAAGGAAGAATAGATCGTTGCAAGACATGACTAGAACTCTTTTAATTGAAAGCAACATTTCTTCTCGTTTTTGAGCTGAAGTAGTTTCTACAGCATGTTATATTATTAATAGAGTCTTCTTAAGGCCTATTCTAGAGAAAACTCCCTATGAATTGTTCAAAGGTAAGAAGCCAATTGTTTCCTATTTTCATGTGTTTGGTTGTAAATATTTTATATTGAAAAATGCAAATGATCGAATTGGTAAGTTTGAAGAAAAATCAGACGAAGGTATCTTCTTTGGATATTCAACCACCAGCAAAGCTTATAGAGTTTATAACAAAAAGACTCAATCGGTAGAGGAATCAATGAATGTTAAATTTCAAGACTTCATACAAATTCAATCGATCCAGACTCAACTTGAAGAATCTGAACCTGCTCCAGAGTTTACAAAGTCTAAACCCCCAGAAGCAGCTCAGACTTCAAAAGACCAACAAAGAACAAACGTTGAAAAATCAAATGAAGAGAAAGATCGTCATCGGACCAACCAGCAATTGGAAGCACAAGTCTAGTCATCCTAAAGGAACTCATAATTGGCAATATTGATGAAGGAATCCGTACAAGATCCCAAAGGCAAGAAGAGTCTAGTGCTTTGTGGCTCTTATTTCGAAATAGAACCCAAGAGCATAGAAGAAGCTTTAACCGATGAAAGTTGGATTGAAGCTATACAAGAAGAACTCGAGCAATTCAAAGCATTAACGATGTCCGGGAATTGACTCCTAAACCAAAAGGTAAATCTGTTATTGGAGCTAAATGGGTTTTCGGGAACAAGATGGACGAAAAGGAAAAGTTATAAGGAACAAAGCAAGACTCGTGGCCAAAGGGTATACGCAAGATGAAGGGATAGACTATGATGAGACTTACGCACAGTAGCAAGGTTAGAAGCAATTAGATTATTACTTGCTTTTGCTTGTTATAAGAATTTCAGGTTATTCCAAATGGACGTCAAAAGCGCATTCTTAAATGGATTTATCCAAGAGGAAGTCTATGTGGAACAACCCTCGGATTTGAAGACCCAAGGAAGCCAAGACTCGTATTTAGACTGAAAAAGGCGCTATATGGATTAAAGCAAGCACCTCGAGCTTGGTACGACATGTTAAATAAGTTGTTAATCCAAAATGGTTTTGTTAAAGGTAAGGTAGACACTACCTTGTTTATTAAAAAAGAAAATAAAAACTTTTTACTTGTACAAATCTATGTTGATGATATTATTTTTGGATCACCTAACGAAAATTTGTGCAAGAAATTTTCTAAGTCTATGCGGGATGAATTTGAGATGAGCATGATGGGTGAACTATCCTTCTTCCTTGGACTACAAGTAAAACAATTGAAGGAAGGGACTTTCATTCACCAAGAAAAATATGCTAAAGAACTTGTTAAAAAATTCGGTTTGGAGAATTGCAAAAAGATCGATATACCGATGTCAAGTTCTTCGAAGCTGGACAAAGATGAAGGAGGAAAGAAAGTTGACCAGAAGCTATACACTAGTATCATTGGTTCACTTCTTTATCTTACTGCTTCTAGACCTGACATTTTGTTTAGTGTATGTATTTGTGCTAGATTTCAATCTGATCCCAAAGAATCTCATCTAAGTGCTGCAAAACGCATCATCAAATACGTTGCAACAACCTCTAAGTTTGGTCTCTCGGTATCCTAAAGAAGGGGATCTTACCCTCCTCGGACACTCGATGCGGACCTAGCAAGATGCAAAGTTGATAGAAAGAGCACCTCGTGCACTTGTCAATTGCTTGGGAACATGACAAGGTATCTTGGTTTTCGAGGAAGCAAAGCACCGTAGCTCTTTCAATAGCGAAGCGAGAATATGTGGCTTTTGGAAGTTGTTGTTCTCAAATCTTATGGATAAAACAACAGCTAAGAGACTTTGGAATCGAAGACTCATACACTGAGATCAAATGTGACAATACCAGCGTAATTAATCTCACTAAGAATCCAATTCTTCATTCAAGAGCAAAGCATATAGAGATTCGACATCATTTTATTAGAGACCATGTTCAAAACGGAGAAGTATTGATTCAATTCATTGACTCAAAGAATCAGCTGGCGGATATCTTTATTAAGCCACTGGAGAAAAGCCAATTTGAGTCTATTCGTTCCAAACTTAATATCTTAAAGTCTGAAGAAGTTCAGACCTAGAGTCTAAAGTCTAAAGATGCTCAGACTCGGGAGATCAAGATCCACTACCGTAAGTTATTTCTATTTTGGAAATTTATCTTTTCGGACAAAATCTCGAAAAGGTACGTTCATCTATTAATCTGTAATTGATTGATGTTATCTTTCCAAATTTTCGTAATTATAGCAATCATTTCTTTTCGAAAAGAAGTTATCTTTTTGACATTATATATTTTTCAAAAAGGCAGTTATTTTTGAAAAGGTATTTTTATTTTCCTTTTACGGCGATTCGTATACCCTGTTTCGATCACCTCATATACTGATCGTCTTTCTCACAAACCCTAGAAGCACAGAACATCACTTTCTCTCTTTTACTCTCTAGTTTAATCTCAAAGTCTTCACCTTTCTCGCGAATCGAGTTTGGAATCTCCTAAAGATCGTGATAATGGCTTCCCAAAGAAAGTCCTCAAGAATCGCAAGCGGGGGACCACCGCCTTTGCGTGAGGGTCCTACGCACTTTGACCTCACCGAGGAAGAAGAATCTCCGAGACAACAACAGAGCCCACAACATTCTCAACCGCGCCGCACTTTCTCGGGCTAGACCACAACAACAAGCGGAGGAAGAAATTGTCGTGGATGCCGAACTGTAAGGTCTCAAAAGCCTGCTTTTACCTACAAACTCTATTCTCGCTTTAAAGGAAGGAGGTTCCGCTTTGAGTTTCATTGATGAATTTTTGGTAGAAAAGGGGTACAAGAATGAAACCCATTTTTTTCACACGATGGAACGCTTGGGAATCGCTCCTGCGGATTCAGCAGATAAAGCCTTTGCGAATATTCCAAGTGATCCACGTGTTGGTGGACATAATCAACCCGATGGAAATGATGATGAAAAGATATTCACTAATTTTAAGTCTAGAATGGGTATTGCTGCGAATGTTAGAAGCAAAAGGACAGATTTGTTTCGTTCTGAGGAACACAAGCGACTTTACTCTAAGTTGCTGAAGCGAGGGGTGATGAACCCAAGAAGTGTAGACTTTGATTTTCTCGACTCTCTGAATGTAAATTTGTGGGAAAAATTCGCCTTAATTCAACTTGATCGTTTTTGCTCTGAGACGACAGTGGCTCATCCAGAACTTACTGCATACTTCTATTCAAATCTAAGCTTTTTGGATGCGAATAGATTCTCTTTCAGCGTTAGAGGTCAGGATTATGTGGTTGATATGGATACTTTGGCCGATGTGATTGGAGTAGAAAGAGGGGAGTTTCAATCAACCGGTGTGTCTATTAGCCGTGCAACGGTGGAGCTTGTTCGAGATGGGATGGCAGAAGGTCGAATTTCGTACGTGAGGTTGAATGCCTCATATGTCTTGCTTCACAAAATTGTGATCAACTGTCTTAGACCCAAATCGACTTCAAAGACGACGTTTCAAATTCGAAGCAAAGATGATGTATGCCATCAACACCGGCAAAAAGTTCTCTCTACCACACACTATAATGTTTCACATTGACAGATCAGTGGTGAAGGACAAGGGCCAACTTCCTTACTCAGCACTTGTTTCTAAGCTGTTCAGACATCTTAACATTCAGCCTCCTAATATTCTTTGTATTCGATCGTGTGATCAAATGGTGGTGGGACTGAAGATGATCTCCAAAATGCATCTGAAAGAGCTAAACAAGGCTTTGGAGCGATTTAAAGAGAAAACTCCTGTCAAGACTCATCAAGTCTCTTCGGCTGCAAAAAAGAAAGGAAAGGAGCCCATGACAGCTCCATCCAAGAAAAGAAGAGTCCTCATCTTGTAGGATGAAGAAGATGAGGAAGATGTAACCATCTCAGCTCTTGCATTAAGCAATCTTCAGCATTCTGTTCCAGAGACAGAGGAGAGAGAGGATCAAGACAGAGAAGAGGAAGAGCAGAGGGAAGAAGAGAAGGCATCAATGAGGAAAGAGGCAGAGGAAGAAAGAACTCCAGAAGAAGAGGAGCAAAGAGAACCAGAGCATCTTGAATATGAGACAGAGCATGAAGAATACTTCTCTCCACTCAAGGCACGAAACGAGGGGGAGTTGCCGAGAAAAAAAGGCACTTCTTCAATTGCTTTTGCTAGTGAAGATGTTAGCCGCTCACCCGCAGATCCGAAGATGTCTATGCATCTCAATTTCCCGAGGAAGGTCATGAAGCTTCATTTCCAAATCTGGATACTCATGCTAGGATGCCATCTTCTGCAAATACTCCTCAAACTAATTATGCTGAGGCAAGCACTCAAACTGATAACTCAGCAGACTTTCGACGAGTGCTTGATATTCTTATGGAGATGCGAGGTCAGATTTATGCCCCGGGATATGAAGTTCGGGACCTGCGGAATGCCGTCAAGCCTCTTCAGTTTCTTTGCATGATCAAATACAAGACTCTTACTCTTCAAGTTCAAGCCACTGCCAAGAGTCACGAGGTAGAACAGCTGAAGGAGGATTTGAAAGAGTTGGAAGACATTGTCCAGTCGATGGGAGATTTCCAACTTGTTCGCATTCCAAGACAATCCTAATTTCATTCTCTTTTCATTTCTTCCTTTTTAATGTTGACAAAAAGGGGGAGAAGCTGTGTGCAGATTTGACTTCATTCGACTGTTTTATTTCACTTCATTCGACTCCTGTTTTATTCGACTTTACTTTTGTCTGGTTGTGACTGAATTGGATTTGGATTGACTGTTTAATGCTTGCTTGCAATACTTTAAGTGTTGGCAAAGATAGTTATTTTTGCAATGCTTGGATTTGGATTGACTGTTTAATGCTTGCTTGCAGTACTTTAAGTGTTGGCAAAGATAGTTATTTTTGCAAGACTAACACATTTTCTGTGAATGCAGATTCAATACTATCTTTATCCATTTATGAAATATCCTTGTTTGCTTAAGTATTGTCTTGCAGGTCAAAATGTCCAAATCTGCAGGAAAGTTTTGTCACCATCAAAAAGGGGGAGATTGTTGGAGAAAACTCTCTTATTTGTTCTGATGTCGACAAAACGTTTTCATCAGTCTAGTCTGAAGACTTGTAGACTCACTCGACAAAGTCTGAAGATTTGCAGACTCACTCGACAAAGTCTAAAGACCTGCAGATTCTTTCGTCAAAGTCTGAAGATCGCCAGACCGCCAAACTCAAGATGTAAAGTTTGCCCTCATTGACAGTTTCTAGACCGACGATGAAGATTTATCCAGATTCAAGTATTTCTTTAAGGATTTGATTTGAGCGGTTGAAGAAGATCTCACGGCTGGAGATAGCATCTCAAGATCGTTTATTCGCTTTCGAATAACTCGGATCCGTTGATTGGCGAAGTATACTTGGAAGGTTCTACTTATGGAAACCTAGATCCTGATTGTATGGGCGAGCAGGATTGCTAGGCTATCTTCACATTCCTTAAATAACTCGAGATTTTCCTAATTGATTCTGTCCAACGGGTAGATTGGAAGAACTCCTTTGGAAGGTGCCAACGGTTATGAAGGGATGGAGGAGTATATAAGGAAGATGCTCTGGTTATTTGAGCTAGTGCGAGATAGAAAAATTCTAAAGTCTGAAACTTCTTGTTCTTTGTCGATTCAATTGTTGAGTGTAAACTTGTACTCGAAGAGAGTTTATACTTTTGTGAAGCCTTGAGGAAGTGTAGTAGAGTCTCTACATTGTGGAATCAATGAAGTGATACCGTAACGACTCTTTTGATTCATAGTGGAATCCAGCCGGTGGGTGTCGGTGCGGGAGAGTGGACGTAGGCTTGGATTAAGCCGAACCACTATAAACCTTATGTTCTTATTCTCTTCCCTAAACTCTTTTACTTTGATCGTAACTCTATTTGATTGTTAGAGTCTAATTTCCATTTCAAAGTCTATCGCTAAATAGACTTGAGTTAAAATCATAATTTCTGGTTTATTTAGCAAAAATTTGTTTCGCACCTATTCACCCCCTCTAGGTGCTCGTACTAGCGTTTACACGTCGATGTGTCCCCCTCCAACGCACACATCTCCTCTGTCTCGACATCCCCAAACACCAGCTCAGATATGCGCCACACCCTGTCATGAGGAACTGCCGCAGTATCTCGGTTTGGACCGCCCCAGCCTTCCTGCACGCCTCCTTAAACCGGTCGATGATGTCTGAATCACTCCCTTCATGAACTCTTCTTCTTGTAATGACCTCTGTTTCCATTGAAAGGCTTGAAGATGCGAAGACATCTAAAAATGGGGACGCATCAGGAAGCTGAAAGAAGATGAGCATTGAGCATTCAAAGAGAAGGTGAATAGTAACATTTCATTTTTGTTTTTTTTTCATTTTTAAAGAATTTTTTTTGATGTGGCACTTACCGGGCACCACATTATACTCAAATTTGATAGAATTTAAATGAGAGACTTGATTGGCCCAATTTGATAACTTCTAAGACTTCATTGCATGTTTCGAAAGTTGTAGAATTTAATTATACTTTCGTGATGAGTCTTAGGATTTACAATACACTTATTCCAAAATCATTTATTTGAGTGACTCTGGTGACACTTTTCTACAATTCATGTTAGGTGATTTTTTTTTTTTTTTTTATGAAATATTAAGTCGAATGTGGTTTTTTAATAAAAAAAAATATTAGTCCGGAGAGGTCAATGGACGAAAGGAGGTGATGATTGGAACTCCAAAACCACAAAGCTTGAAGAAACTAATTCTCACTCTCTTTCCTGGCTTCACAGCGAAAACCGGTTCTTCCTTGCCCTTGCTCTTGCCAGATTTGCCATTGATCAGCAAACGCATCTAGTGATGGAATTGGTGAGCAGATCGGAGAGTAAACAGCGATGGCTCGGCCCGGAGCAACGACACGAACCTAGAATTTTCTTGCATTTTCGTTCTCCATCTTCCCCTTTGAGAAAGTGTGGGAGATTCTGAGTGCTGAGAAAGCTTAACGAACAGTCGCCTACCTTGTTGCTGTTGGTGTTGCGGCTTCAGAATTTCTTCTTTCTTCTTAAGCAAGCTCTTTCTCCAGGCGCTAATAGCAACATTTTTTTGCTCGCAAATTTCAAAATTGAAGAACATTTGTGGTTTTTTTATTTAAAAATAAATATTTCATTCATATCTCAAGATTTCAAAAAGATATGTGAAAGATTCGAAACAAAGATAATTCCAAATAGCAAAGTCGAACAATAAAGCACACACTTTAATCCCATTAAATCAGATTTGTCTCAACATCAAAACAAAATGAACGATAGTCAATTACTGAATCTTGCATCATTTTAAGTGATCAACACACATTGTAAACTCCTTTTTCAATTGCTACGGTTTGCCCACTGGATACCGAACACTTAAGTTTAGCATTCTCAATATCTTCACCGTATAAAGACAACAAAAACAAGTTGAATAGGCTTCCAAATCTAGATGTAGATCGGGAGAGATTGAAATGAACACAGAGACGCCTCTAAGGAACTTCCAGATTTAAATTTAGATCAAGAGAGAAGAGCATCCAAATCTAGATCTAGATTGTGAGTGAAAGCTTCCAAAACTCATATAACCACTTCAAATGCAATATGAACTCAATGTATTCCTCCTTGACCCTATCGCGCTTCTTGGTTTGGAGGATTTGAAGCAGCTGGTTGATTCCTAACAATGGAAATATGCCCATCAAGTAGAGAAGAGCATCAACAATGAGCAAAGAAAAAAACAAAAAAGAACAAGATAAAAATAATAAAATACTCCCAGATCAGATCGGGAGAGAAAATCTCATTTTGAGTTGAGAAGGTAGATCAAACACATCATTTATGCATAATTTTGGCAACTTCTTTTTGCCAGCGACTAGATTGTTTATATTGAATTAATATCGCATTGAATATTCTAATTATATATTGCCAGCAATACTCAAATGAACGATTTTTAGTCAAGTGATATTTCAGTGATTGGAAAAAAAAGGTTGTGAGTGTCATTCCAAAAGTTAAGACAATTATGGTGTCCTTTTTCCCTGTTATATATATATATATATATATATATATATATATATATTATTAGACTCATCAATATACTTCCTAAGCTTCAATTAGCTAGAATTTGTTTTACTTTGGGCAAATACAAATATATTTCCTATGAAATATCTGCCTCCATATAGTTTTTGTTTTTAAGAAGTATTTAAAATTGGTGGTGGGAGATTTTTGTGGCCAATTTTTATGACGAGGCACCATTTATGCATGCTTGATGCCCCCACAGAGTAGAAGACGACAACTCTAGCTTTTCTTTCATGTTCTTAGTGGCTGAAATTCAATGGCAGATTATTTCCTACTTTGTTCCCGTTTTGCACTACAAATCTCTCTTGCAATTTAGATCAAGTCCATCGCCAATTCTTTCTTCTTTCACGTGATTTATTGTTATTGTGTTCGAGGAAAATCTAAATTTACATCTACCTCATGGTCACTGCATTTTGATAAGGATATCTAACATCATTTAGCTCCGTCAGTTTCGCGGAAAATAATTTCAGGAAAAACGTTTTCGAATTTTCCGACGTTCATTTCACGGAAAATGAATTCGCTAGGGAAAATGTTTTCCACTTTTGAAAAGTAGAAAACATTTTCCTCACTTGATCTCTTTTATCTCACACCTCTATAAATCCTTACTTCCTCCTCTCCTTTCTTCTTCTTTAATTTTTAATTCGAATTATTTTTAATTTCATTTTTCTTTTTCTTTTTTTCTTTTTTTTGTCTTTTTCTTTTCTTTTTGTTTCCCATCTTCTTCTTTCTTGGCTAGTCAAAATAGGGTGAACCTCAAGCTCGTCGATCTCAAACTTGCGCTCGTCAATCAGGTGAGCCTTGATTGACGCCTTCGCGCTCGCCAATCTGATGAGCGGAAAATATTTTCCTTACCGAACACCGGAAAATATTTTCCGAAACATTTTCCGGTTTTAGCCAAACACTAGAAAATATTGTCATTTTCCAGAAAAATAACTTCTCGGAAAATATTTTCCAGGAATGGCCCATTTTCCCCGAAACGAACAGACCCTTAGTATTCGACAAATTTTTCGGTGCACTATTTACTCCACCTACCTTGACATTCTCCATCCATGTGCTATTTGTCAATAGCTTAAGCAAGCCGTTTTACACGCTTGATTTTGACGTTCTATGGATTTTTGGTTGAAATTATTGAATAAATAATTTAGTGTAATTGAAAGCTCTAGTTATACTATCGAACATTTTGAAATTCTCATTATATCAACCGAAATCTTAGAGGAGGACATGACATAGATGCGATGGGGCCTGCTTGAAAATCATTTTTGGACTATGGTGATTTTATTTGAGATCTTCTTGAAGTTACACAAACAAAAATGGATCCCATACGATTTTTCCTATTCAATTTTGGTCTATTTGCTTTACTTAACGAATTGTTCCCTAAATTGATTTTTAGCCTTAATTTTTGTACAAATTTCACGTTTTTCGGTCCAAATTGAATGGAAGAATGGTAACGATGCCCTAAAGATTAACATATAGCATCAACATGTCATAATTTCTACATAACAGTTTTCCTTTAATTTCAAACTTCATTTGTTTCGTAAAAATGTAATATTTGTAAAAAATATTTTCCACAAATTCATTTTTTTGCGTTTGATTGAAACTTGACAATGAAATGGAAAATATTTTCCGTCATTTGGTATGAAAGATCTAATTTATCTAAATAAACATACATTATTTGAGCTCCAGTAACTTGCCCATGGGCAGTCGGGAACCAGGTATGGGCACTAGAGTCTCGGGTTTTGCCACAATAGACCTCGACTTGAGCACCATGGAACGGGGTATAGCCACCTAGGTCCTATGCTTGACCTTGATAGACCCAAGCCTGGGATCTTGGATCTCAGGCCCGGCCTCGACGAACCCGAGCATGGCCTTTGTGGACCTTGACCCATGTGTCGAGGCACTAGGCCTTAGGCCCGACCTCAATGATTGAGGCGCGGGCATTAGGAGCCCAGACACGAGCCCTGAGGTCCTAGAATTTTCTTGCATTTTCCCTCTCTATCTTTCCCTTCAAGAAAGTGAGGGAGATTCTGAGTACTGAGAAAGCTCAATGAACAATCACTTTTTTCATTATTGTTGGTGTTGTGGTTTTTGATGTTCTTCTTTCCTCTCTCTCTCTCTCTCTCTCTCTCTCTCTCTCTCTCTCTCTCTCTCTCTAATGTATATATACACAAAAGGAAGCATGAAATATTGATTATCGATTTGAGGTTAATATGACGAAAAACTCACTCCAAACTAGTATACTTGTAACAAATTTATCTAAATTAATTTTTTAACCATCAAATGCCTAAACCAGGTACACATATGATCAACTTTACCATTCGTTAACTTCTGTTAAATTTTACCATCGAATTATTGAATTGAATGACACGTGGCAATTGATGAATATACCGGTTTGGGTTTTACCTTTGTTTGTCATAGGTGTATTAGTTTATGATATTTTAAGGTACTAATTCAATTTAACGGAAATGAATAGAGGATAAATTTGTCACAAATTGACCAATTCGGGGGTAAGTTTGTCACAGTCATACTAGTTTGAGGTTTTTCATGATATTAACTTTTTTTTTTTGTCAAATTAGAATAATCGATGTACTTCCTAAGCTTCCTTTAGTTAGAGTTCGTTTTTTCTTAGGGCAATTACAAATATATTTCCTATGAAGTATCTGCCTCCAGATAGTTTTTTATTTTATTTTATAAAGAGATAAATAGGTGGTGGAAGATATTTTGTGACCAATTTGTGTGAGGGACCACCATTTATGCATGCTTGATGCCCTAAAAAGTCCAAGACGACACCTCTAGCTTTTCTTTTGAAAATGCTAGAAAAGATTGTCAAAAATGTGTCTCATTTCATGTTATAAGTGGCTGATATCTCATGGCAGATCATTTCCTACTTTGTTCCCGTTTTGCACTACAAATCTCACTGGCAATTTAGATCAAGTCCCTCGTCAATTCTTTCTTCACGTGATTTCTCGTTATTGTGTTCGAGAAAAATCTAAGTTTAGATCTACCTCATGGTAACTGCATTTTGGAAAAGATTTCTAACATCATTCAATATTCAACAAATTGTTTCAATGTATTCCTTCCATCTCGATTCATACTCATGTCATTAAAATATACTCTTCGCTAGGAGCTTAAGAAAGTGGTTTTATACGCTTGATTTTGACCTTCTTTAGATTCTTTATGTAAATTATTGAATAAACAATTTAGTGCAACCAAAATCTCCAATTGATTTATCAAAAATTTTGAAATTCTCATTATATTAACCGAACCTCAGAGGCAGATATGACAACGAAAGATGGTTGATGCGATGGGGTCCGATTAAAAACCATTTTTGGACTATGCTGACTTTATTTGAGATCTTCTTGAAGTTACATAAACAAATCAATCGTTGAGGACAAAATTAGAAAAATTGATCCTATACGATTTTCCATGTTCAAATTTGGTCCAAATACTTTACATTTTACAAATTGTTCCCTAAAACTGAATTTTAGTCTTGATTTTGTACATATTTCACGTTTTTGGGTTCAAATTCAAAGGAAGAATGCTAATTAAGCCCTAAAGATTAACATATAGCATCAACATGTTATAGTTTCTGCAAAAATAAAAATTTGTAGTCTAGTATCAGCTTTCCTTTAATACTTGGTTCCGTTTATTTAGGGAAAAATGTGACATTTCCTTAAAAAAAAAAAATTGTATCTGATTGAAACTGGAAAATGAAATGGAAATATTTTCCGACGTTTAGTATATAAAATCTTATTTGACTTTTCTAAATGAAGATACATTATTCGGGCTTTAATAATTTGCGTATGGGCAATCAGAACCAGATATGTGCGCTAGAGTTTGGGGTTTGGCCATGATGGACCCAGACCCAAGTGCCAAAGATCGGGGCATGAGCACCTAGGTCCCATGCTCGGCCTTGATGGACCCAAGCACGATGACCCAAGTCTTGGGCTCGGCCTCAATAAATTCAGGCATGGCCTTTTGTGGACTTTAACCAAGATATTGGGACAGGGGCAGGGGCATTAGGGCTTTAGGCCTAGCCTCAATGGACTCGGGCTCAGGCATTGGCACCAGGGTCTAAAAATTTCTCACAATTTCCCTCTCTATCTTCACCTTCAACAAAGTGAGGGAGATTCTGAGTATTGAGAAAGCTCAACGAGCAATTGCATTCCTCATTGCTGTTGGTGTTGTGGTCTCCGATGTTCATCTTCTACCCCCCCGGTGGGGCCCCTCCTTCTCCTCTCTCTCTCCATGCGCTAATTGCAATATTTTTTGCTTGCAAATTTCAAAAGTAAACAACACTTGTGATTTAACCCCAGTTTGCTCCCCAGTTTGCTAATTGGGGGCAAAAAAATGGATCAAACACGTCACTTGCGCACTATTTTTGGAGACTTCATTTGTCCGCGAGCCGTATTAGACAGTGTATATTGAATCAATATCACGTTAGATATTCTAACCACATATTGCCAATGCCACTCAAATGAACTATTTTTAACCAATGTGATACTCTATTAATTTAAAAAGAAATTTATAAAACTAAAGTGAGCATCATATCAAAAGTAATGACACTTATGGTATCCTTTTTCTCCATTGGTCTATATAATCTGATATATTTATTAAATTAGAATCATCAATGTATCTTTTAATAAGGATTAGTGGTTCTAGATTCCTCACTTGTTGAACATATTCCTCATTTTCTAGAACTTGGAACCTACAGTGCATACCCTAAAATCTTAAACCGGGAACCTACCCTTTATAGATTTCAAAGTCTATCCAGATTCCACTTTATTATTAATTCAATGATTACAGTGAATTATCATATTAGATAACTGCCACTTGCTGTAACAATTCACTAACCATAACTTATATCTAGACATACGAAAAATATGAAATATTAACAAAGTAAAAGTCTTAGTCATAAAATAAAAGTGTGAACTAGTGGTTCTAGATTATATACTCATCATTGAACGCCATAGAACACTGTAGGATCATGCGAAAATATAGATCAAGAAAAACATAAAAACTTATTCCAAATTCTAGATTATACGATCAAGGTTCCAGGTTTCACCAACCTAAAACCTAGAATCTACCCGTCAAACTAGGTTTATCAATTTTTGGAATCTAGAACCGACTCTGCATATCTTGAAAATTTGAACTGGACAAGCTCCACTGATCCAATTCTCAAGTTCCAGGTTCTACTTTAGAATCATGCTCAATTCTACTTCTTAAGCTTCAATTAGCCAGAGTTTGTTTTTTTCTTAGGGCAAATACAAATATATTTCTTAAGAAATATCTGCCTCCATATGGGTTCCTTTTATTATTATTATTATTATTATTATGAAAATTGGTGGAGGAAGATTTTTGTGGCCAATTTTTGTGAAGGACCACCATTTATGCATGCTTGATGCACTACAAAGTAGAAGACGACAACTCTAGCTTTTCTTTTGAAAATGCCAGAAAAGAATGTCAAAAAATGTGTCTCATTTCATGTTATTAGTGGCTGATATTTCATGGCAGGTTGTTTCCTAGTTTGTTCTCGTTTTGCACTACAAATTTCTCTGGCAATTTAGATCAAGTCCGTCGCCAATTCTTTTCTTCACGTGATTTCTTAGTATTGTGTTCGAGAAAAATCTGAGTTTAGATCTACCTCATGTTCACCGCATTTTGGAAAAGATATCTAACATCATTCAATATTCTACAAATTGTTTTGATATATTGTCTACCATACCTTCCATCTTAATTCATACTTATGTCATTAAAATGTACTCTTTACCAACAGCTTGAGCAAGCAGTTTCACTCACTTGATTTTGACATTCTTTGGATAATTTGTGTAAATTATCGAATAAATAACTTAGTGTAACCGAAATCTCCAATTGAATGATCGAACATTTTGAAATCCTCATCATATCAAACGAATCTCGGAGGTGGACATGACGATTAACAGATGGTCCATGCGATGGGGTCTGATTGAAAATCATTTTTGGACTATAGTGACTCTATTTGAGATCTTCTTGAAGTTACTTAAACAAATTAATAGTTGAGAGGAAAATTACA
The DNA here is from genome assembly GCA_014182365.1 of Eucalyptus tenuipes. NCBI lineage: Eukaryota > Viridiplantae > Streptophyta > Magnoliopsida > Myrtales > Myrtaceae > Eucalyptus > Eucalyptus tenuipes. Next base: position 10,697,400 of record CM024540.1, read on the forward strand.
AAAACGGATTGTATACTATTTTCCCTATTCAATTTTGGTCCATATACTTTACTTTTTACCAAATTGTTCCCTAAACTGATTTTTACCCAATTTGTTAATTAGTGGCAAACAAATGGATCAAACACATCATTTACGCATTATTTTGATGATTTCATTTTGCTAGCGAGCCGCATTAAATAGTTTATATTAAGTTAATATCATGTTGGGAATTCTAATTACGTATTGTAAATGATACTTAACTGCACAATTTTTAATCAATGTTGCACTCTACTGATTGAAAAAATAAAAAGTTATGGAACTTAAGGGAGTGGTTTTACATACTTGATTTCGACATTCTTTGAATTTTTCGTGTAAATTATCAAATGAATAATTTAGTGTGACTGAAATTTTCAATTGAATTATTAAATATTTGGAAATTCTCCTTATATCCACCAAACCTTGAAGGAGGACGTGACAAGTGACAGATGGTTGATACGATGGGGTCAAATTGAAAGTCATTTTCAGACTACGGTGACTTTATTTGAGATATTCCGACCTGAGATAAAGTATGGTGACCGAAAGCTGAATATGCGCAATAGTATGCGGAGCATTTTTATAATTTCTGTAAGTTAATATTATTTTTCCTTTTTAAATGAGATAATTATTTTAGTACTGAGTTTCAAATCTCACAAAATATTTTTATTTTTTACCCGAGACATTCAAGATAAAATTCAGAAAAAAAGGATGCGCAATGACACGCAATTGACAAGGTGCGAGAATTATAAACTAAATATCAATTAGAGGCCCATAACTTGAGATCTACACTCAAATAAACGAGTTCTTTCCTTTATCGATTGATTGAATTCAAGAAGATGGTGCCTACATAGTTAACTCTGTGATTATTTTGTAATCGAAACCTTGATCTTAAGTTTATTGGCTAATAATAATAGACCAAAATGACCAATTAACTCAAGCCTCAAACTTTTGTCGTAAGTTGAAGTCCAAAGAGAGAGAAAGAGGGGGAGGGATTGGTAATCAAGGAGAAATTTGTCCAAAAATCTTAAATCTATTACACTTTTACCAATTTAGATTTAAACATTTTAATTCACCTAATTAAGTGTTAAACATTTTCATGATTTGTCAATTGAATCCATTCAGCCAATTTTAACTCAAAATCGCTAATGTGGATGTTGGTTGTCTTGCGTGGTGCGATCAACATTAACGTGACAATTTTTTAATAATATTTTAATATATTTTTGACATTTTTTCTTCTTTTCTTCTTTTTTTCCTTCCCTTCCTCCTCCGATGAAGCTCGCTCTTGCTAGCCACTAGCAATGGCAAGCCTCACCATGGCTAGGTGAGGTTGGCTGTGGGGAGGCTCACATGGCTAGACCTTACCTAGCGATGGCAAGGTCAAGCCTCGCCAAAGGCGAGTAAGGCTCACTTGAGGCCGGTGAGTTCGACCTCATTGGCCTCACCTCTGGCTAGTCATTAGCCATTGCCAATGCTCATTGATTAGCTAAAAGAGGAAGAAGGAAAGAAAAAAATAAAAAAGGAAAAAGAAAATAAATAAATAAATTCAAAATTATTCAAGTAATATTAAAAATTGTACACGTTAGTGCCGACTATACTATGTGATACAACCAGTGCCCACATCAGAGATTTATATTAAAAATTGGCCAAATTGATTCAATTGGCAAAACATTATAGGTTTAAAACTCAATTTGTAAAATTGAAATGTTTAAAACTCAATTGATAAAAAAAAAAAAAGCAATAGGTAATAAATGACTATCATCAACTAACATTTTTTGTTAAATTGTAAGAGAGCTTAGGATTTAAGATTTTACCAATGTCACTAGTCATATGCATCGACGATCCACAATTAAGATACCAAGTTGGATCAATTGTCTCACCAACTGATAGAGCCGAGAAAAAGTCCAACACAATAGTGGCAATGAAGGTATGGTGTAATCGTTATAGACATTATAACGTAGTGTGCACAGCCTCATTACAAATCTGAAATCTGACAAGTAAGATGAGGCCTAGATCCGAAAATGTCTTCTTGGGTGAATGGGGGAACATAGGGCCTTGAACCACCACGAGGTTGACCAAAGGGGATGGAGGAGTGATCGGTATAGGGGGTTGAGAATGATTGCGAACTGAACTAGTCATAGGACGATGGTCAACCCGAATGATCATGCAAGAACCATCCACCGTACACCCTACTATATTTTTGGTCCATGAAATTATGTCCACCTCAAGACACTCGAAACAATGGATTGGATAAAGTGACATGACTAATCAAAGCATAATAAATATCAAATGAAGATGAGGTATTCGATTTTCAGAGAAATCATTAATCAAAGCATAATAAATATCAAATGAAGATGATTTATTCGATTTTCAGAGAAATCATTCTTCTTGGACGAGGAGGTGTGACCGCAGATTGTTGAATGAAAGAATTATAGGATTGTTGGTGACCATGGTGACAAAGGGATTGCACTCTGACAGAAGCCATTGAGGGCTTGAATTACCAAGACCTAATTAGAGACCGATCAATTGATTGTGTTGAGAAAGTCTGCAATTGACTTCAAATGCCTAAGATAGTCAAACATTGACTGATCGAGTTTCTTAATGGTGTTTTGAAAATCAAGTTTTACTATAATTTCCTTGGCCACATAGTGATCGGTAAAACCTTGTCCTAAAGTGAGCCAAATCTCCTAAGATATTTGAATGTCATGAACTTCATGAAAATTTTCGATTGGGAGTTTCGAATTGATCAAATTATGAATGCATTGTATTTTTGTCTTGATCTAGGCGGAATATGAGCTATTGACCACTACAATCCATTCTGATCATTAATTGGCTTCAGTGAACATGGAAAAGACTCATCTACATAGCTCAGCAAATCGTTGCAGATTAAAACACGTTCGAATTAAAATTTCCATAGAAGATAATTATGTGTGTCAAATTTGATGGAGATGAGACTCGTGATGTTGGAAAGAGTAAAAGACAACGATGTTGATTGCATGACCTTAATTTGAGCAGTAGAAATCGGAGCAACAAAGAAGAGGGAAGAATAGGTGAAAGTGTGTGCAATATTGTTGGGAGATGATGGGAAATTGGGACTGGCAAGAGAAGATGATGGTTTTAGAGATGGTAGACAAGAAGAAAATTTTGGAGATGTATTGAATATGGTTGAGATGGTAGTTGGAGGAAAGCCAGTCTTGATTTATGGTAGAGATATTGAAGAATTTAATGCATTTTCCTACTCGATACCATGTTGATGTTTAAAGTCAAAGAAAAATAACGATAAAGTGTTTATGATGGTTCAATCCCAATTAGGGTTGGATAATATGTATTCATAAGAGTAATTAATTATAATTGGGGTATAGAGATAAACAAAATTACATAAAGACCCTAAATATATTAATTACCCATTAATCCAGACAACCTCTTTGTCAACACCAAAGGATTATGGGTATGCAAAATGGATCGCTCGAGCTGGAAAATGCTCGAACCGGACTAGACTAACCGATTTGGTTCGTTTCTCGAAGTGTCGATCGATTCCAGGTTCTAAAAGTGGAACCGGTGTTCGGACAGTTCGATTCTCAATTCCAATGGGGAACTAGACCAGACCAAACCAAACCGATTAATTATACTTTTCTATTTATGATTTCTTCAAAAAAAATTAGTAAAATGTGAATTAAACACCATCTCGGTCTAGTTCCAAGTAGACCGAGATGGTGTTGCAACTCCTTAATATTAACGAGGCAGTTTCCTAAAAACTACTATTAACCGATGTAGTTTTGCAGGTGTTGCAGTGGTGAAATGTTTATTAAGGATTTTATTAGGGTGAAATTATGGAGAAATGGGAGCAAAGAACACTCCAAGTATTACAACTTGACACGAAGAGCCACATAAATACCAAAACTTTCCAAATGTATACTTAAGTGTGAACTCCGGCGAGCTTGCCGAATCTAACATGACGTTATTTCATTAATAAAACCGTTTTACGTGACTCATTAGAATGTCCACTCAACAACCCTCATCTAAAGCAACATCATCCTCCATGTTCATTTAAGTGCTAGTCGTCGTTAAAAAAAGATTACTTAAATGTCAAGTTATAAACTAAATGATCACTTGGTGCCACTCGTGGTTAAAAGTCAACACTAATCACTTAAGTACCAAAACAATGTTATTTAGCGTCATGTCGCGTAATCTATGTGGATTGTCCAACGTTGTTTGCCCTATCTATGTGAATAATTTAAAAAAAAAAAATGCTACATCATTTTAAATTCTTGTCAGAAAAAAACTACATCAGTAGTTTGGTTAGAAATTTTCACTATTGACACTTAATTATTTTTTTTTTTTCTCCAATTTGATATTTAAGTGTAATTTTTTGAAATTTTGACACTTATATGTCTCCAGTGCCAAGTTGTGGCGATATTTTTCTGTCGGAAAAATGGTATCAAACAATCTCGTTGTTGCACGGAAGATATTTTCCCTGAACACTGTTTAAGTTCATAAGCAAACTCTTCATGTTTGGGAAAAGGAAAAACGAAACATTTTCACTATATTTGTCATCCTCGTCCTTGTGTTTCCTCGAGAGGCAGGCACTGGTGGGCACATTTGGCGAAGTTCTGCTGCAACCAGAATTTGCAAATCTGGGGCCATGTCGAGAGACGTGGCCCTGGTTGTGTGATGGAGAGGGAGACAGCGAAAGCAGGCGATTGAGAAATCCATTCACACACACACACACACACTCTTCACTTGTCCTATCAAATGGAGGAGAACAGATCGTACTGGGGACAACATTCGATTAGAAGCCACTAGTTCATGTGTTCCTCAAAGCAACACACACCGGAAAAGGGAGGGAGACAGACCCACCTGCGCGAGAGAATGAAAAGGACGCACGGAAGCTGCAACGAGAATCAAGAAGGGGAACCAAGGACAATGATGATAAAGAACCAACTGTTGCAACTCCCGCTCCCGCTCCTCCAAATCCTACCATGCCCACAAGAATCTCTCACAAATATCCACCAACTCGTTAGTATCTCGAGGTGGCACTGCGAGGAGACCAGAAGAAGAACAAAGTCATAACACTGGTTTCATCTGCTGGAAGCGACACGATGAGACAGGGCAACAACAGGGACAAAGCGATTGCTCACTACAATGCGGATGCTATGCTTATGGCTGAGTTTGAGCAGTCCAGCGTTTCTGGTAAGTCCTTCCATTACACCAAGTCGGTCATGGGCGTTCCTCAGGTTGTGCCTGAGGAGAAAATCACTGCCTATTTGTCAAGAATCCAAAGGGGTGGCCTCACTCAGCCCTTTGGTTGTATGCTCGCCGTCGAAGAACCGGGCTTTAGGATCATCGGTTACAGTGAGAATTGCTTTGAGTTGCTGGGGATTAGGCTTGAGAGTGAGTTTTTGGAGTCAAGATCAGAGAAGGGTCTGATTGGGGTCGATGCAAGAACCCTTTTTACCCCTTCTTCGGGTGCTTCGCTGGCGAAAGCTGCAGCTTCGAGGGAGATTTCGCTGTTGAACCCAGTTTGGGTTTATTCTAGGGGCACCCAGAAACCGTATTTTGCTATACTTCATAGGATTGATGTGGGGATTGTGATAGATTTGGAGCCTGCGAGGTCTGGCGATCCTGCGATGTCTCTTGCAGGGGCAGTGCAGTCGCAGAAGCTAGCTGTCCGTGCAATTTCTAGGTTGCAGTCACTTCCTGGGGGAGATATTGGTGTGCTCTGTGATACGGTTGTGGAGGATGTGCAGAAGCTGACTGGATATGACAGGGTTATGGTATATAAGTTCCATGATGATGATCATGGTGAAGTCATTTCTGAAATCAGAAGGTCTGATCTAGAACCATACCAGGGATTGCATTATCCTGCGACAGATATCCCTCAAGCTGCTCGTTTTTTGTTCAAGCAAAATCGTGTTAGGATGATTTGTGATTGCAATGCAGATCCAGTTAAGGTTTTCCAAAGAGAAGAATTAAAGCAGCCTCTTTGCTTGGTTAATTCGACTCTTCGATCACCTCACGGGTGTCACACACAGTACATGGCAAACATGGGTTCCATTGCATCATTGGTGATGGCTGTTATTGTCAACAGTGGTGATTCGACGAAACTCTGGGGTTTGGTAGTGTGCCACCATACTTCCCCACGATACGTCCCTTTCCCACTTCGATATGCTTGTGAGTTCCTCATGCAAGCATTTGGGCTGCAGCTCCATATGGAGCTTCAATTGGCATCACGGTTGGCAGAAAAGAAAATTCTGAGGACACAAACTTTATTGTGTGACATGCTGCTTCGAGATGCCCCGCTTGGTATCATCACTCAATCACCTAGTGTAATGGATCTTGTCAAGTGTGATGGAGCTGCATTATATTATGGTGGGAATTGTTGGTTGTTGGGTGTGACTCCTACTGAGGCACAAGTGAAGGATCTTGCAGAGTGGCTGCTTACAAATCATGGGGATTCTACAGGTCTGAGTACTGATAGTCTGGCCGATGCTGATTACCCTGGGGCGGCTTCATTGGGTAATGCTGTTTGTGGCATGGCTACTGCGAGAATAACTTCAAGGGATATATTGTTCTGGTTCAGGTCACATACAGCAAACGAAATCAAATGGGGTGGAGCTAAGCATCATCCTCAAAATAAGGATGATGGTGGAAGGATGCATCCAAGATCATCCTTTAAAGCTTTTCTTGAAGTGGTGAAGTGCAGAAGTTTGCCGTGGGAAGTCTCGGAGATTAATGCAATCCATTCATTGCAGCTTATAATGAGAGACTCATTTCTGGATATGGATGTCAGGGGTTCTAAGGCCCTGACATCTGCAGGGCGAACTGATACCAATGTGCACGAAATAGATGAACTCAGTTCGGTAGCGTGTGAAATGGTTAGATTGATTGAAACTGCGACAGCTCCTATATTTGGAGTTGATTCTGCTGGTCTTATTAATGGGTGGAATGCAAAAATGGCTGAATTGACAGGGTTGCCAACTGATGAAGCTATTGGGAAATCCCTGGTTAATGAATTCATCCATGAGGACTCACGTGGAACTCTTGAAAACGTTTTATGCAGAGCTTTGCAGGGTAAGTTTCTTTTCCTTTTATACCATATCAACAGTTGCAGTAAGTTATTCATCAGTTTGGTCTATCAGCTAGTTTCCCGTCTTGTGATTCTCTAGTCTGTATTTTCTGTTCAGTTCTCTTTCTAAACATTTGCAGAGAACGGTCTTGTGAAGCTACTTTCTCTTGTACCTGCATTAACTACATCATTACTTTGATTATGTCCTTTCATTGGTTTGTTCTAATGAGTTTACTGAGATTTGCCTCAGTCATTCTGTTGGTTAGTTTTTATCTTCTTACAGATTCACTTGAATTCAACCCTTACCTTTATTACTATCACTAGCATGCCACTTTGACCGTGTTCTCATTTTTTTTAGTTGAGCAATTATTTGGAGTTCCATGAAGATGTTTGTCTTTTTTCACGGCAGGTTTCTTGGTCTCCTCTTTTATCAGGTTTGAATGCTGGTTGTGCAAGTGTGATGTGATTGAAGTAGAGATTGTTTCTTACACATTATGATGAGTGAGGCATATCAAAGAGAAGCCTCTATAGCCATCATTCCTTAAGAGTATCCACTATATTATTGTTGTGACAACACCCTGTATCCCTTCAACATGTTGGTGATTTTTCTTGTTTGTCATCGTTCATTTCTGTTTACAGTGTGCGTGAGATTTAGATGGAAATTAGGGATTTGATTTCATACTTATAATTTTAGTCTCATTAATGGCGTGAATGTCACTTTTACTTGATTCTATGATATCCAGGTGAGGAAGATAAAAATATTGAGTTAAAATTCAGGGCTTTTGGTCTTCATCTGCAGAACTCAGTTGTTTATATCTTGGCAAATGCCTGCACAAGTAGAGACTACACAAACAATGTCATTGGGGTATGTTTCGTTGGTCAAGACGTCACATGTGAGAAGATGGTGATGGATAAGTTTGTACGTTTGGAAGGGGATTACAAAGCTATCATACAGAGTCTTAGCCCATTAATTCCTCCTATATTCGCTTCAGATGATAACGGTTGCTGCTCTGAATGGAATGCTGCAATGGAGAAGCTGACAGGTTGGATGAGACATGAGGTCATAGGTAAAACACTTCCTGGAGAGATCTTTGGTGGGTACTGTCGACTAAAAGGTCAGGAGACTCTCACTAAATTTATGATTCTGTTGTATCAAGGAATAAGTGGACAAGATACCGAGAACTTCCCTTTTGGCTTTTTCAATCGGAAGATGAAATTTGTGGAGGTTTCCTTAACGGCAAGCCGGAGAACTGATACAGGTGGAAACATTGTTGGATGCTTCTGCTTCTTGCAAATTATGACACCTGAAGCACAGCTGATCCCTGAAGGACAAGGCCAAGAGGATGCTGAGCGTGCTTTAAAACTGAAGGAGTTGGCTTATGTACGTCAAGAAATGAAAAATGCTTTAAATGGCATCAGGTTTACCCACAAACTTCTGGAAACTACAGCTGTTTCAGAAAACCAGAAGCAAGTTCTTGATACAAGTGATGCTTGTGAAAGACAGATCATGATGATCATAGAGGATATGGATTTCGGAAGCTTATATGATGGGTAGGTATCTCTGTCATGAAGGCCCCTGATTTGCTTAAATATTGGGCAATTCTTATTGTACTTGTTTTTATATTTGCAAGCTGCTAGCATCATGAATATATCTCATCATTCTCTTTTATTTATGACCAGTTTAGACACATTAAAATTCAAGCCTGCTGTACTTTAGATTTGAGCTAATCAATTGAGGATAAGTCATGTCAAAATTCTTGTTCTACTGATGAGTTTCATTAGATTGTCCAACCTAAAAGGTTTAGTTGATATGTGGAAGGAGACTACATAAATGTATGGCCTATGGAAACCTGTAGATAAATAATGCGGTATCCTGTAACACCCCCTCTAATGAGTAAACCAGACAAAAAACGGCACGTGGTAGAACTTAGCTCTGATATTATGTTGGAAAATCCAACTTAAAGCTTAAGCTTAATAGGTGGATGGAGACTACATAAATAAAATGCCTATTGAAATCCCCTGGACAAGCGATATAAGTATTTTAAAATTTTGTAGAATCATAGTCAATTGCTCTTAAAGTTTAAGTTCTTAAATGAGGTGTGGTTTAGTATTAAATACTCTAGCACTCTCCATCATTTGTAATTTGGACTTTGACCTAAGATGAAAGGATGGAAATTTATAGTATGTTAGACAAATAGGGGCTTAGGAAGATTTGAGCTCAGGACCTCCTGTTTTGATACTATGTGAAGTTTTATGGAAGCATCTATTAGATAATGGGTGGTTTGATATGAATATGCTTTAAGAAGTTTCATAAACATGTCCAGGCATTTTTTCTGTGAGGTTTTTATGAGGACAACCAAGGACAATTCATTGGCTTTACAGGGTGATATTATCATCTGGTGGCTACTTTGACATATCATAGTGTGACATGTCATGGTAGTGCAACGACTCGAAATGCTCATTTCATGTTAATCTAAGAGACGAACTCACTTTCTTGCTACTTAACAAGCATTAAGTAAATCCAACATTTATAAGAGGTTTAATCCTCACCAGATCTGTAGTCGTTTATCCTTTCTCAGTCAATTTGTTCTGCGGTTTTGATAAAATGTATTGAAATACATGCTTGTCATGATATTGCTACTTATGCTCAAGTCAGTACTTCATGATGCTTTACTGCTGTTTCTTTTATTCCCTACTCTTTCTAAGCTAAGCGATGCCTATAATTTTATATTATGCTGGTCGATGCAGCAGAGTGGAGCTGAATGCGGAAGAATTTCTTCTGGGAAGTGTTTTAGATGCCGTCATTAGTCAAGTGATGATCCCACTGAGAGAAAGGAATTTGCAGCTCTTTCACGAAATTCCAGAGGAAATGAAAAATCTGAGCCTTTTTGGTGACCAAGTTAGGCTTCAACTTGTCCTATCGGACTTTTTGCTAAATGTTGTGCACCATGCCTCTTCACCAGATGGCTGGGTGGAAATAAAGATTTTGCCTGGGTTAAAGCTTATACAGGATGGCAGTGAATTCATGCGGATACAAATCAGGTACTGAACGACTGTTTCAGACATTCTATATTTCTTCTTAAATTGGTCTTCTGGATCTATAACAAGCAGCGGTTAAAACAGTCTTACTAACAACTGAATTAGTTAATTAGGAGAGTATTTTGACAACTGCCCACTTAGTATGGCCACTCTTCATTTTCTTTTTTTTTTTTCTTTTTTTTTTTTCCTAGTCACGGTTTCAGATTTTTCTGTTTGGTCCTTTTGGGAACAAGATTGTCTTGGTTTTTGATACATTTCTAAACTAAGGAAGATATGCTTTCTGTCTCATACTTTAAAAGCGATCCTACTGCCACCTGCAATGTAGCCTATGATGAAGGCTCTTGATGGTGCTTGCCCATCTTAGCTGCATTTACATAGCATAGTACCAAAATTATGGATTGTGACTTCTGATGTACATAAGGCGACTTCTTATTATTATCCCTGTATCATATGTGTGGCAAGAAAAACCAAAATTGAATGAGGATTTGTTCATCCCAGAACGGTCCAATTGTTGTCTTTCCCAAGTGATGATTATGTGTAAGAGATGCTAGAAATTTTGCTCTAATTTCTACTTCTTAGATTACAAATCACAAAACATCTGTTGAAAGCATTGGCCAATTGGGGACTTCTACTTAATTAAAATATTGTCGGCGCCGCATTAACATTATAATGACTAGACTAGCCTCTGAGATCAGGTTTTTCTTATATCAAGGGGTACAAGTGAATGTGCATCTCATTTATAGGTCTTTCTTTGAACTCAATGAAGCTGCATTTTTCCTTGCAAGTCATGGCAATAATGCATATTCAATCTGAATAAACTGTCCCTGATTGTAAGCTTCAAAGTTTTTTTCATAGAAGGTGATAAGACCTCTAAGCAACGGAATACTGTACTAAGAGGTAGCAGTATCATAATCCAGCCTGCATGGAAGCCTGGACATGTGCCAGTCTTTATCATTATAATTTGCTGAATTATAATCTTGGTCTGTCTTATTCCTAAACGCCTCTGAGTGACCCAAACCACTATATTAGTTTTTTCATGCTAATCTGTTCAGCTCCTCATTTATGTAGGATGGTCCATGCCGGGCAAGGTCTGCCTTCTGCTCTGATCAATGATATGTTTAACGGAGAGAATCGCTGGAGTACAAGTACACAGGAGGGCCTCGGTCTAAACCTGTCGCGGAAACTTCTCAACAAAATGAACGGTCAGGTCCACTATATTAGAGAGAGCGAGAGATGTTACTTTGTCATCGACCTTGATCTTAAAACGCATAGAGAGAGACACACAAGATGCTCTAACCAGAAACAGGCATGTTGACGTGACATATCTCTTAAAATCTTATACTTTTGAGGTCAATGCATTCTGCTATGCCCAATTCATCACGACACACACAAAGTTGCCTGAGAAAGTGGTTTTTAGTACAGACAACACATCACACGTAGTCTCACGAATTTAGGTTCACCTTTTTTGGCAAGAACTGTGGAGAATATTAGGAACCCCTGCACAAGTATCCGGGGATAAGCTGTGCTGGTAACTGGTAAGTAATGATTCCCCTGGTCAGCAAAGAAACCTTATGGAAAGATAAGCTAGCCCGGTCTTCTTTTGTAAGCCAAATAATGCCTTTGTTTTTTTGTGCAATTGCTTTCGATGCATGGATGGGCTGGGCAATGCAAAGATGGGATCCTTCTTCTGCTGCATCTTTTGCATGCTGCAATAGTATTGCTGTCTTATGTTACAACTCGCAGTATGGATAGATCGGGAATATCACGATACTGCAATAGCATTGCCATCTTATACTGCAAGACATAGTAGGAATAGATGGGGGTGGACAATTATTCGTTGTGATGCTGCTATTAGTGGATTTTCTTCAAACTCTGAAGTGTGCACTGTCCGTCTGGTGTACTTTTTTAGATCCACCATACTAGCTCGTTAAATCAACACAAGTATGTTCGGTTTCGAAGATCTTGAATCTGAAATGTATGCCGAGTCTGGTATGTGCAGCTCGAGATCCGGCAGAAGAATGCTTTACTGGGAGAGGGTAGGTGACGGGTTTTTGCCAGCATGGATTTTATGCTGGTTTACACAGACAGGAGCGTATAGCATTGACTCGCGGGATTTGTCGTAATAGAATGAATGCACCTGTTGAAAGATGCTTTTCACAGGAAAACGGTCACTGTAGTCTTACTGATTCTCTGATGATCTTCTGATACAACTTTATCTATTCGTCTAGGAACTTCTATGGAAATATATTTGCTGTGTAACGTCCTCGATGTGACATTGAATATGGCGAGGAGAACAGGTCGGATCGAATCGTCAAGGTCCGGTGTTGTCTAGTTGCGGGATTTACCGGTCTCCATTGGCGCGTGGGTCGGTTGATGTGTTTCGGCAACCGTCGAGATTTTCCGGTCAAGTCACGGAACTTTCGCTTCACCTTACGTCATTTCCTTCGCTTTCCAACCAATGATTCATTGGGAATACGGTGCGACCGGTGACACGGCCCAAAGTTGAATGATCGGTCGTGAAAGTTGAAGTTCAATCATGGCGATCTTAATATGAACTTTATGACCGGTATTGGTTGGACTTATGACCGGAATTGGCTGGCCGGAGTCCAAGGGCAAAGCCGTTGGAATTGGCGGTATTGGCAAGAGAACTGACCTGGGATTAGAGGTCACCCAGACGAATCCTGAGCAAATTGCTCGGTGTTAGGATCGCTTGCATAGCACAAAGGCTAGAACTTGATGGGTTCACGAGACTTATAAGATATAAAAATGGCACTTAGGTAGCTGAATCTTTGCGCTCGTGCTCTTCACTAATAAAAAATAAAAATAAAAATAAAAATAAAAATAAAAATAAAAAGAGCATTTCTACCTGAGCATTGCCACAAAAACAATTTCATATTTCTATTAATGTCTACTAATGTCCAAAATGAATGATATATCTAAAACTCAAATATATTAAAATTGCATTTTATTTAAACTCGTAAACGCTTTTTGGGTTCTCTAAGTAGAACATCCGTTATTGACTTTCTTGTCGAGATTTAAATTTTTATTTAAATTATTGTGAAAAGTGTTTATCTTTGTATATGTCCATATTTGTGTAATTTTAAAAGGTTTCACATACTTTATATCAAATAATAGTCAAAGTAAGAGAGTGGTGAAATTTGAAAAAAAAATGTAAATTGAGATTAATTATGCACATGCTGAGTGCGTGCTACATTAGTTTTCATTTCTTGAGCAACATTGCTAGTTAATTACAAAAGTTACGATTTTAATTGCACTAAAAAAATGAAAAAAAAAAAAACCCTCACATCATTGTCCTTTCTTACTACTTATGAATACTTTTCCAAAAAGAAAACATCATATTAAAAATTTGCTGTTTTTTTTCAATAAACGATAACCAATGTCTGTTCAAATTCAAAATTTTAAAAAAAATGAGGGAAAGTGTTAAGAAAACCTTGTAATATTTTGAAGTTGACAACATAATCTATGGTTTACTAGGAACTTGATATATATATATATGCACGAGTTGTTTGTGCTTCAAGTAATATCCGCTAAAAAGGAACTTCTATGTGGTAGATGAAAAGATTCAAAATAGCTAAACAAATCTAGAAGAATGGGAAGTTTATAAAGACATTGAGGTACCAAGGTGAATAGACTACAAGATCTAAATTACTATTGTACTCGAAGTGTCTAATGTGAAGCAATTGGATATAGGATGTGTTTAATTTAGCATTCCCAGGGGGCTTTTGGAGTCTTCAAAGCCTCTTGGAAAAATGCTGGATCATTGGCAACTATTTTGAAAGAACTTTCACTTAAAAGTCAACATTGGAAAAGTTAAAAGCGTAATGGTAGTAGGGACTAACATTGGGTTTCAGCATTTAGCCAAATGCTTAAACTTATTTTTTTCCTTCTAAAATTACCCTCACCAATTCTTCAAAATTCTAATTTTGTCATTTATTATTAATTTTTATTAAAAAATGACCAATCCTTCGCCGAGATCAACGAAAGGCTATGGCCGCCGGTGAGCCAAATTTGGCATAGACGGCCATCATTCGAGGTCACCCAAGGTCCCAAGTGACGTGCGACCCAAGTGACTATCACCTGGGCTTGCACCATCTAGGTCATGCAACCCTTGCCAAGGGTTGCCTAAGGTCAAGTAACCTTGGGCAGCCCTCGCAAGGGTTGTGCGACCTCGCCAAAGGTCGCTTATCCTTGGGAAACCTTTATCGATGGTGTCAATGCCAAATCTAGCTCACCGGTGGCCCTTTGTTGAACCAGCAAATGGTTTGGTTTTTTTTTTTATATAAAATTATATATATTTGATTTTTTTCAATTTTAAACAATTAAAAATTAAAAATAATATTAATCACTAAAGAGCTTTTCAAATGTGTTTTCTACCAAGTAGTATTTCTCTCAAAGTTACTTTTTAAAGCGTAATTTACCAAACGGTCATTCAAAGTCCTTTAAGTTAAATTGCTTTGCATTTTCCCAATGAACTTTTAAAATGCTGAACCAAAGGCATTCATAATTAGGAAGTTTAATATATCCGAATTTTGATATCAATAAAAACTTGATATAACATGAGCCTAATGTAAGAGGAAGTCCGATATCATTGAGAAACTACATATTATTGGGATTGTTGATATAAGCAGAACATCTGCTTACCTGCGATAACAATTGCATCACATGTTTCAAGATTAACATCCCAAAATAATTAATCTTATTTTTTTGACCGCTTGTGATCTTGTATGTATTCCTAATTTAGAAGAAAATGATTAACCATCAATCTTAAAAGATTATCCACGTGGAAGAAATCAATCACATGTAATATCTTGGTTGATTGGCAATCATCCTAAACACAAGATACTCTCCATAATTGAGTCATCTGTTTTTAGAAACCAACGATTTGATATAAGGGTGACCAAATTTATGGCAACTCAAATTGATTCACTCCAATGGCTAATTGATTTACTCAAAAATCGTTCAACGGTCAGCTTGGAAGATTGATCCTCTTGAGAATTATCCAGTGGCAAGATTGGACACAAAGGAATATAAAAGGAAATTAAGGAGTTGAAGACAAATAGATGAAGCAAGCGTTTGAATATCCAAATTTAGAGAAGGCTTTACATTCTTACATTGTCTTTTGTTTTTTTCTTTTTTTGGCTAGGAAAAGGCCATTTCATTCAACTACCATCACCAAAAAGACAAAACATATGAGTTTCTAAACATAAGAGTTCCCATGAAATCGGAGGCGGTTTGGACAACCAATTAAATGGAAGGGCTTTTATGCGTTGGTTTTGGCATTTCAATCTGCAATCTAGTTGGGCTCTCTCGGATAGTGGGCCGCTTCTATCAACTCGGACCGGGCTAGGCTTTGCTTGCAATCTTCAATCACGGCCTGCAGCTCCCATGGGCTTGGGAGAGAGCCCTCAATAAACTGTAGAATGATAAGCTATCAGTTTCCAATGTCATGTGGGTCCCATTCTTACTTCGCAGATCACACCTCCCTTTCTTCCAAGTACGAAAGTGTAGTTCTCACCGCTAGGGCCTCGATGTCACCCCAGCAGCGAATCCAGCAATCGGAAAAAGAAAAAAAAAATCCTAAACTTTTTGTATCGATGTCGATTTTGTCCTAAACCTTTTATCGATACTTAATTTAGTCTAAACCTTTTAATTTTGTGCCAATTTAGCCATATACATTTTAATGATGTCTAGCCTTGAAACTTTTGGTTTTATATCAATTTAGTCCTAAACTTTTTGATCAAGTATCAATTTAGTCATTCTAGGAAATTTTGATCGGATATGGTTGACTTGGATGCCGGTTGGTTGACATGGCATGGTCTGCACAAGCATGAATAACTTTTAATGATATTTTAATATATTTTTTTGAATTATTTATTAATTTATTTCTTTTCTTTTCTTTTTCCTTTTATGTTCCTTCCCCTCTTCCTTCCTCCATTTGCTCACCCAACCGATGATCGCCCAAAGGCAAGGGCTAGCGAGACTTGCCTTTGGCTAGGGTCAGCCTAGTCGACCACATGCAAAGTGCCCGACCTTGCTAGATTCGGCAAGGTCCAGCCTTGCCTAACCACTAGCGAGGGCTCAAGCCTTCACAAGAGCAACCTTGCAACCTTTGGCGAGGGCTTGAGTCTCGCCAAGGGCTAGGCCAGGCTCGGCCTCGCCTAGTCGAGCCTTGCATTGCCTCGCCCTCCCAACGCGAGGGCTCGAGGCTCACTAGTGGGTGGTGAGACTCGCCAAAGGCTGATGAGATTGAGTTGGTCACCTAATCGACAATCGGCTGGAGGAAGGAGGAGGGGAAAGAAAAAAGAAACGGAAAAGGAAAAATAAAAGAAAATAAATAAATAATTCAAAAACTATTATTAAAAATTGTGTATGTCAAGACTAATTATGCCATGTCAGCAAATCAACATCCATGTCGGTAATATCTGCCCAAAATTAGTCGGAATGACTGAATTGGCAATAAATCAAAAGACTTAGAATGAAATTGGCATCAAATTAAAAGTTCTATGACTAAATTGGCATTAATAAAATATTTAAGACTAAATTGACGTCAAATCAAAATGTTTATAAATCAATTGGCACCGATAAAAGGTTTATGATTAAGGGCGCGTTTGGTAACGATTCTGTTCCAGGAACAAATTCTGATCATAAATGATTTTTTTTTTTTTCGTTTTAAACCGATTCTAAGTAAAAGAATGCGTTTGGTAATCGTACAAAATTTCTAATTCTGAAATAGAATTGCGTTTGGTACCGTGTTAATTGATTCTGTTCCAAATCAATTTCTTTTAATTTTTAAATAATTTATATATTTTTTCCTTTTTTTCTTCAAATTCCGATCAAAAATGATTTTTTTTATTATGTTTAAACCGATTAAGAGTAAAAGAATGCGTTTGATAACTATACAAAATTTCTGATTCTAGAATAGCATTGCGTTTGATACCGTGCTAATTGATTCTGTTCCAAATTAATTTTTCGACAAAAAAAAAAAAAATCAATTTCTTTTAATTTTTAAATAATTTTTATATTTTTTCCTTTTTTCCTTTTCTTTTTTTTTTTTTTTTTTCCTTTTCTTTTTTTCTTTTTTTCTCCTATTCTTCTTCTTCT
Source organism: Eucalyptus tenuipes (assembly GCA_014182365.1). Classification (NCBI taxonomy): domain Eukaryota; kingdom Viridiplantae; phylum Streptophyta; class Magnoliopsida; order Myrtales; family Myrtaceae; genus Eucalyptus; species Eucalyptus tenuipes. Next base: position 10,714,639 of record CM024540.1, read on the forward strand.
TCTTCAGGCCGGTCGTCGGACCGACGACCCCGGCGCGACGAGGGCCGGCAACCTCACCGAACCGTCGTCGGCCCTTGGCGAGGCCGGCCCTCGCGAGGCCGGCCCTCGTCGGCCGAGCCTTGTCGGCCGGGCGGGCGAGCTCGCCGGACCGATTGTCGGCAACCGGCGGCGGCGGACGGCAGCGGGCGGCGGTGGGCGGCGATCGCGGGATGGCGGATGATGAAGAAGAAGAAAAGAGAAGAAGAAGAGTTTTGATTCTCAATTTTGTTCTCGGAACAAGAATCAACTTTTTTTTTTATTCTTGATTCTCCTCCAAATCTGTTCCCGGAAATAAAAATTTTACCAAACGCGATTCTGTTCCAAAACTATTCTAGGGAACAAAAAATCAGAATTTGGCACTATTGGGATAATTACTAAACATGCCCTAAATTGACACAAATACAAAAGATTTAGGACTCTACTAACACTTTTCCCTCCAACAATCACACGGCCAGAGAAGTCACGACAAATCCTAGCGATTGCTTCCTTCTACTCTCTTGCGAGTATGGCGCCGTCAACCTTAATATTATATTCCCTCGAGACGGAGGAGTAAATTGCACTGGCAGGTTTCACTGTCCCTTTGCTCTTTTAGACGAAACAAAGTTCCATTGTTTAAAATTCTTATCCAAAGCACAGGCACTTTCAATAATCGCGTTTGCATCTAGTTTTTAATTCTAGAAAATGAAGAAATTATGTGTTTTCCATAAATTCCACAACAACCTAGTAACTTGTTGAAATTGTAATCTTTTGATCAGTGTTAACAAGATACTGAACAACTCAAGTATAAGTAGCATTAGAAGGACACTTAATTAATTACCTTATTTTAATCTTTTGTTCTATAAGTAGCATTAGAAGGACACTTAATTAATTACCTTATTTTAATCCTTTGTTCTTTTTTTTTTTTGTGGTCTATTTTTTTCTTTAAACGTGCATCATCACCACGAAAAAAATGAAATAAAAAAAATAAATATCTTAGCTCCCCAAAAGACACCGTTGGAATACGGAACGGAGGCGCGGGCAAAAAATATCTGTCGGTCTTCTTCACTCTCTCTCCGTCGAGCCTCGCTGCTTTCGAGCCGGCGAAGACGATGCAGACGACGAATTCGCTCCTTTGCTCTTCCACCGCCTTATCCCCGCCGCCGGCGACGGCGACGGCGGCGGCGGCGGCGCAATCCTTCTTCTCCCTCGGTCCGAGCCGCGCCGCTCATGTTCGGAACCGCCTCCGCCAAGCGGCCGCGCCACCCTCTCGCGTTCGGTTGTCACCGCGGCGCTCGCGAGTCCAGCCGCTGCAAGTTGCCTCTCCTCTGCAGAGCACCGGTTCGGCGATTTAGTCTCGTGTTTTCTCGATCGATTCTAGTCCGTTGAGCAGTGCGTTTGGTTGTATTGATTGTTGTTCGGTGAAAGATTGATTCGGGAGCTTTGAACCGAGAGCATTTCGGAATCTTTCGTCAAAAAATTGAACTCTTTACTTGTTGGTCGTATGCATATAGGATATGGTCAGTCCGTTTATGCTAGGAACTTGCTTTAGCAGGGGATTGATTTCGTGGGATGCCTAGACAGTTTCTGTTTCTTTGTCGCGGACATAGGTTATGTATGTCGCGGGTGCACTTGTATGCAATGACTGAGTCACTGAGTAGTTTTTACTTCGCTTTTTGTATGCTGGAAAAATGTATGCCTGTGTGAAATGTCCACTCTCAATTAGGTAACTCGTTTGTGCATCTTTCTCGCTGCTTCGTGCAATTACTAGCCAAGATGAACGTGCGTACTTGGATAAGAACCTGCGGGCTTGCCTTCCGTGCGAATTGGTAGCAAAGTTTACTTTGTCAACTTGCTGTGGGAAGCCTGAGGTCGAGCTGGCAATCTGGTTAATTTTACAATGATATTGGCAATCTGGTTAATTTTAGTTTACAATGATATTCCCTTCGGAGTGTTTTTCTTTCCATCGTTAGACAATTTTGTATATCAAAAGGTTAAATTATGAGAAGATGGATCCAAAAAGTGCGTCGAGCATATCACGGGCATCCACTTAACATCAACTTAAGGAGAAATTGATAATTTGAGATAAGTAGGCTTTGAGAAGGAGCCGAGTACATACTCCTATTTTCTGGTTTTGCTTAATTTTTCCCCATTTCTTGTTTTATTGGTCCATATTCTTGGATAGGTCCATATTTTCCATTAGAAATTGTAGGTATGTTTTGTTTCCTCAATTAGGTGCATATGGAGTTGGTAGATCATTGAATTCAATGGTGTAAGCTGTCATGAATATCGCAAAGGATCTGTGGGTTGCATACTAGTTTTCCTAAGGCCATTGTTGTTATCATCATAAAATACTCTCCATCATGTCGACATTTTGTTGAATTGAGAAGTTTTAATGGCTGTGCTTCTACACCCTTCTTCAGTTTGTAGTTTTGACATCCTCATTCCTGAATTAGTTCCGGCATACCTTAAGTTGTATGGATTTCTCATACCATGCAGTTATCCAGGAGACAGTTGAAACTAGTACAACTGAATCAGGACTTGTTGAAATTGGGTATATATCAAGTGTTCATGGGTTGCAAGGGGAGGTCTGCATCAAATCCAGCACTGACTTCCCTGAACTGCGATTTTCTAGGGTAAGCATATTCTTATTATCAGTGATATTGCTCTGTGGCCATAATTATATGAGAAAGTTAATGGATCTCTGTATGCATCATTATATAATGCTGAAACTAATTCCTTTTTTACTAGACTGGGAAAAGATGGTTGAGGCAACAGGTTTTAGGCAGGGAGACAATTCAAGAAGTGGAGTTGGTAGAGGGAAGAGGACACCCTGGGCAGAAAAGTTGGATACTCAAATTTGAAGGAATCAACGATGTTGACCAGGTGAGCTTGTCCAAAGGCCTGTTTGTTTACACTTCAGCAAAAGCGAAAAAACTTTCGCTTTCCCGCCAAAATCTAAGATATTGTTTAAACTTCAGAAAGCTATGAAAAATTATATGTGAACCTACATGTCAACGTTTGAGTGTGTTCAGGAGTTAAAAAAATTAAAGTGCGTGAGCCATAAGATTTAGACTAAGCAAAAATCAAAAGGTAAAATTCAATCCAAACGGACATCTGTATTTTAGAAACTCTGTTATTTGTCTAGAATTTTGCTTGCGACATGCTTGGATCTTGGATGTCATTGTGTGTGACTAAGACTTGACTTCACTGATCATGATTAAGTTTTTAGGGTGGGCAAAACAACCTGTACCATGAGCATATGCTATGCTATATCTATGCATTATATTCAGCAATTTTAGTCCTTGCTCTTATATGTGCATTGACGCTTCTTCCATTCATCTTTGATGTCAAGGGAATCAGACGTGGAAACCATTAGTGTTGTCAAGTAGGATGGTTCTACTAGAGATCATCTTAGACAGTGGTCCTAGTGATGCAACTATGTGCGGTATTGGGGTTGAGCCTCAAATAACTGAAAACATGATAGGCATTAGCCCTCTGCAAAGGCTCCATGCACACATGGCACTGTCGAGATGTTTGGATATTTTCCCCTAATTCTGCATATCTGTTTGCTGGATATGGGATGGAACTGAGTCCACAGTCCTTGAAATAATTTTTGCTGCTTTAAAAGGGGGAAAAAATCCTGAGAAGGTGAACTGCCACTTATTTTTCCTTGTAATGTTATAAATTCTCAAGGGCATGCGCTTGATGCACAGTTTCATGAGAGCTAGAAATTAGACTTCATTACTAATATTGCCCTGATAGTCAGCCTAAACAAGAAAGCTAAGCAATATCCCATGATTTTCTGAAATCTTTTGTGTTTTACTTATTGGTGTCACATATTTGACCATTTCAGTTATTAATCAAAGAATCTCCATTCTTTTCTGCTTCAATTTTGATGAGCGAACCCCATTTACTAATTGTGAGCAGGAGGGTAACATGCTTTTTCTGTTTTGCTAATTTGAATAGAATCTTAAGTTTAGAGTCACTAACTTCTTCATGACCTTTCCAAAATTTGTACTTCTAATCAGGATTTTAAACTCCATCCAGGCTAAGAAACTTGTCGGTGCAGCATTACTTGTAAGGGAAGAAGATAGACCAGAGCTTGAAGAAGGCGAATTCTATACTCGTGATCTTGTTGGCATGAGAGTTCTTCTCAAGGTTTGCGTGCAGTTTTATCTTATGTGTATATGTCGATGGACTATATATAGGATGGCCCTCATTTGGCCCATTTCAGGAATCTGGTGAACCTATTGGAACAGTTGTTAATGTCTACAACAGTGGAGCAAATGATCTTTTGTATGTCATGCTTGATAGTTCCACACATAGTTCTGACCATGTGGGAAAGTCAAAGCCAACAGAAACTGGTGCCACCAATCACTTTGTTTGGGTGCCATTCGTCGAAGCAATTGTTCCACATGTTGATATGGATAGAGGGGAAATGATGATCGCACCTCCAAAAGGGCTGCTTGAGTTAAATCTGCGCTCCCATGAGAAGTCCAAGAAGGAGAGGCGCCAACTTGTAAGAGCACCATCTTTTACACTTATTTGATTTGTATATATCAACTACTGATTAGACATCTGTTTTCACCATGTTCATAGCAGGTATATTATTGGGGCACATGAATATGCTTCTGGATGTTTACAGCTTTTCCTCTTCTTTCTGTTTTGGGTTTGGGAATTGGGGTCCTCATTCTCTTTTATGTCCATTTTCTGGAATGCAAATGCTTTCTCTTTTTGTGTCTTGATTGAATTTATGGCAATTAAAGCGTCCAAACAAAAGTTTGGTCTTCTTGTCAGGTAGGTGACTTGAGTCTAGTTGTCACTTTGATAACCATTAAAAAGAAATGGACGGCAAAGCTTGAAAATCAACTGTCAGGGGTCATAATATTTGAACAGCAAGGCAGTTCTAACAAGAAAGATCAAATATCGGTGGTCAAGGTCACAGATTCATCTACTTCTTTAATTAAAAGGCAGGACTATGATGGATGAAATATTAGATGTATAGACTGCATACTATAAAAAGGATAGCTAAGCTATCATATTCATAGTATAGCTTATTAAATACGAGAAAACAGACTGTTATCTAGGAGATATGCTCTTGTTTGAACTTTGCTTATAGTGAAATTATCTAACCAACATTTGAGCATATGGCAAATGGACTCGCGACATAAGTAAACACAGAAGTTTAGATCAAATTTCTTTGTTTATTTTTGTGATACATGAATCCTTGTGCTTGTATGGCTGCTGCCCGCCCAGTAAAATTTCTGGCTTTAGTTATTGAACATGGTGTTTGTTGTAATCAGTGTAAGTTGGAATGCTTTGATGCGTTTCAGGAATGGAAAGAGAGGAAAAAGTTCCAAAAACGCCTCATAGCAGCAAAAAAGAAGCTATGTGAACTGGGGCAACAACATGTGTTTCATGGGTTTAGATATGGTGATAAAACCCATACAAGCTTACTTTCAGATCAGATTATTGGTGTAAACTCTAAATTGCTTCAACAGGCTTTGCAAAGTATAGACCTATCCTCTCAAAGGTAAGCTATTGTGCATGTTCGAGTCAATTTTTAGAGGATGTGTAGTGTGCTTCTTTTTTTTTTTTTTGGCCCCTTGTAGAGAAAATGTATAGTTAACTGTTCATCATTCGGTGATAAAACCAACAGGCATAAAAACATTCCAGACACGCCATCTTTGTGTCTAATGGTTCTAGCTTAGATATTGTGTTGTCAATTTTGTTCTATGATTAAATAAGGACATTTAGCAACGACAAAACTTCCTGAACAAGTTTCTTTATTGTTATTTTGTTATCTACAAGTTTTCTCATTATATTCATGATTCCTATGCAAAGAATTGCTTGAAAAACTTATCTGTATCAAATTGCGAATGCAACAGTGTTTTGTGCTTCGACTGTTCATGTTGACATTAAGGATTTTTACCATTGTAATTGTGTCTCAACTATTTTTATCCCATACATTTTGTTTTGTCTCATGTCATGAATCAGATGGAGTGATGATGCTACAAGAACCGGCATTTATGATGCTCTGATAACATCAGAAAACTACCTCACTCCTTTGGCTAGGATGGATAAACAGTGTGTGAATTCCGTTTTTGAAGAGAAGGGTGTTCATCTGATCTCGAAGGGCAAAGTTGCCACTGTCTTGGTTGTGACTGATGGTGCTAAGGAGGCCTCTAACCCTGCTGTATTGTCTGAGTCTCTTATTCAGACATTAGAGTGTACTAATCAGAAGCTAGTGAAGGTGAGGTTTCTTTTTCCAGCTTCTTTACATATTGGCTGCTTCAACTTAATTTCTCTAATATTAGTTCTTTTCATTGCTAGCACAACTTCGGAAAGTAAGCGATGCTTTCATTTCCTTATGTACTCTTCTCTTACTTCTTTTTGTGTAAGCATTATTTGGTTTCATAGGAAAAATTGAGGTCAGTTAATATGAGAACCATCACACCAAAGTTGAAAGAGGTTGCTGCCTCCACCAGTTGGTTGAGATTATTGAGTAAAATGTAGGGGAAGATTCCCCTAAATGATTGCCATTGTCAAATGGGATTCAAGTAAGGTGAAATGTCGAACAGCTATTGCCATGTTTTCAGATACTGGTGCATTGCCGGCCTTTTCGGTTCTTTAAGCACATTAACACTCTATCGTATCTTTTGACTTAACAATGTAGGCATTCCTTGCTTTATCATTTTTATTAATATTTAGTGGGCTGTGTTCTAGAATGCTTACTAGCGAATGCTATTTGTTTGCCCATAAGCTGTTCAACTGGACCGGTCTGGGATTGGATCTTTTCTCCTTGTCTTAGTTTTTGAATCTTGAGTTCCATTACTTCATTCAGGCCTTCCTTGTTAATGTGAGTAGACCAAAGATCTATTCTGTAATAGTATAGATATTGATACTGTTGTTGACTCCTCATATAACAAGCTGCCGGTCTGGTTGATGGCTTCTCAGCACTAAACTGATTTCTTACACTTGACCTAGATCTTGCACCTGCCTTTGTTAAAGTTACTATTGCACTGTCATTTTTGTAGAGATGGCTTATGCAGTTTTATACCTAATAGGGAAGAATAGTATCGCTCTGATCTGATGTTAGTGTTACATCTACTCTTTAATATGGGTAAATGATTATATATCTTTTCTCAAAAGTTGATGACCTTGGGTTCTTGAGGATTTCAACCTATTTTTTGTCATCCATTAGAGATGTATGCTATGGACCATGTGAGATTTATGGAATATATCAAAAAAAGGAGAACAGGTATAGAACTATGCATGAGATTTGCCGGTATATTCTTTTGGTTACTGCAAGAATCTGAAATTTATTACTCTGAGAGTAAAGGGAAGTGAGGATGCTTCTTATGGCTTATTTTTCACCCACCAAACAGTGGGGCTATAACTTATTTCTATTTGGATAGGCTGGGTGTAGTCTCTATATGCTATTTATAAACTAGCTCAACAATTATGCGTCACTGCAGGTAGAAGACCGTGCGTCTATGCCTCTACTGATTATCTGCCCGGCTGGTGAAATCCCATCTTTCCAAGCACTGTTCTCGGAAAATGATCATTTTGGATTTGACTCTGAGAAGGTTAGCATGTCTCCTGTTCTATCATTAAATAGCTTAAATGTTTGAACTCAAACTTGCCATCGTGTTCATTTATGAGAAAGTAAGAAAGTGAAATTAATTGCAGAGCAGTTCAGATGGTGATGTCCTGTAATTCTATAATACTATACAGCGATATTTCACTGTAAATGGCTTTAGAAATCAGACACAAAGGCGACAGTTCTAGCCAGTTGTGGTGTCTTAGGTTTTCAGATCAGCCAGTGTATGACTTCCTGGACTAGCGAATGTCCATAGAGGTCACAAGGATTTTCTGATTGAGCAGTGTGACGCGATCATTGATTACTACTCTTGATTTGATGCATCTGATTTGGAGAAGTTTTCACCGTTTCCTCTGTCCTACAGTGCTGAATATGACTTTGTATTATTTTATATATTTGAAATGACATAGAAGTTAAGCAATTATATTTGATCCTATTGGACAGATTTGGTTTTTCGAAGAACAGATGCTGCCAGTGGTGATGCTGCCAGTGGTTAGCTGTCCAGATGAACAGAAAAGTCATAAGATTCTGATGAAATCTCCTTGGGAGATACTCCAATCACCAATAGGATCTGGAGGAATTATAAGTGTGATTTCATCAGAGGGTATTGCTGATAGTCTTGGTGAAATTGGTGTGGATTATATTCAGGTGTGTTGCATTTCTTAATCTCCATTCTTTGAAGTTCCATTTAAGGATGTTCTATATATCTCATGCTTTTTGAAGTGAATCGAGGACTTATGTGCTGCCCAATGTTGCGCTTTCAGAGATAGTCTAGAGAGTAAAAAAAAAAGGTGCATAGGTAGCAATTCGTACTGATCATCTTATCTGCAAATCCCAGTGGTGGTCAGCAATTTCTTTAAGGTTGCATAATATGAGCTCAAAAAGAATTGTCTTGCACTGGAAAGTTCCTTTGTCACAAAATGAATTTTGTTGTGTGGATTATATTAGAAATAATTTGACATCATACGTTATTTTAAAATGGATTACCTTGCAATTCTTTTTTTCCGATTTAGCAAATTATTTTCTCCTTTGGCATAATTCCATTTGAGGTTGAGTACCTATATTGTCCATGCACGTTTCCACGAGAATCCACATGAATCAGCATTTGCTGGGACATTCACAGATGGATCATCATAAATTCCGAGCCGCACTTCTTGCGCTCCTTTCACACGATGAGAATTATTTATACGATCCTCAATGTGAAAACACTGCAGATTTGCAGCCCCAATCGGCGATTTCTCGATACAAGGACACTGCTTCTTGGGTATGTTCATTCGAGGGAAGCAGACATGGGCATTCAGGTCTTAGAAGATGAACTATGCTCCGAGGAAAGTCCCGACATGATACTTTCCATGAGTTTCTTGAAGAAGTTGATGACCGAGACAAACAAACTTCAGTTCAACGCCACGTCGAAGCCAAATGCACATGTCGAGCTGGTTGACAAAGAGTGGGTGGAGGTCGTCCCTTCCTCTCCCAACTCATGTGAGATCCGTTGTTCCCTTCTATTCAGTTGTCTGAATATATGTTCCTTAGATAAGGTTTGCTTACTGGAGATCCCCGAATAACTTAATGCAATGATCAAAATGTGTTATAGCGAGTTACCATAGAAGAGGTTACGCATGAAATTCTCCATTTTCCTGCCTTTTCTTGTCATATCTTACAGACTAGTTAAATTAATTATTACTCTGGCTCTATATTTTCGTGGAAAATAAATGATTTGGAAAATATTTTTCGAAAAATAATTACTAGTATCGCTTGAAATAATTAGTTAATGCAAATATTATTATTATTGTCAACAATTTATATCTAAATATTTTCGTAGATGATGAAAATATTTCATGTTCATTCATTTTCAGAATTAGTACAAGCGATTGTTTTTCGGAAAATATTTTACGAATCATCATTTTCCGCGGAATAAACGGAGCCTCGGCTAATGGGAGTCAATTATGTGGTCTTGAAATTGTCTATACATAGGAAGAGACACTGCGCCAGCTCTTCTCCGAACTGATTAAGTAACAAAAACAAATTGGAACACAGGAGCGAAGTGCTGAATTTCCAATAGTTTTGACATAAATAATTGAAAATGGAAGGACTTGATGTGGGCTACAACTCTCAGCTCCTTATTGGACCTCGATGCCGCTTTTGCGGTTCCATAAGGCCCTTCTCGAAGAGGGATCGAGTTAACACTCCTTCCTGACCATGGCAAATTTTTGTGAAACAACTCTGATGAGAAGAAAAAAGGTGTTAAGAGACGGACCTGTTGGAGATGTATGGGGTCGGGTAATCTCTGGTCCTCTGCCGGTATTTGCCTTGACTATAAAAGGGATTAATCAAAAAGTTATTTTTCATTTTTGAATTCTAGAATCATTATTGGAGTGCGAACCGGGAGCACTATACTCATATAAACGGAAAATTATTAGGTACTCCGAACTTATGTGATCCTGGTCCTAGAAGGTCGAGCGCCCTTTGCCTCTTGGACAGAGCACAAAGCATGAAGATCCTCTCTTTCGCTTCTTGCTTCTCGTTTCTGTCGTGCGGTTTTTTCCCAAGTCAATCGAATGAGATTGATGGTCGTCCTGAGGTGAAATTCAGGATGTTCCGTTGCTTGCGACGCGCATTTCGGCCAATCAAAAGGGGAGCCCAACGAGGTCCAATAAGGCTCAAATTCCATGTTCTGCTTCGCGACATTGGCATAGCAAGGACTTTTTTTTATCGCTGACTGTTTCCTTATGGAGGGTCTGGTGTCGGTATTTCTCTATCTGTGGGTAATTACGATTGGTTTGATCGGATTCCTAAGATATACTTATCTGATTGATACGTTTTAGAAAATTCTGACTTGAATGGGCTTGACGCAAGATCCGTCAAGGATTGTATAATCCAGTCTCCTAAGATGGCGGCCCATGTCCTTATAACACGAGGCGAACCCTCAATTGGAAAGGATCCTCATGGCACATGCTAAGTCGTTATTGGTTTGTCTACATAGGCTTCCATCTCTTTGCATCTGGATTGTCACGTGGTAAAATCACGTCTGTTAATTACTTATCCCTCTCAGTATAAAAGCCCGATCAACTCATTCTTGGCATTTATGGACTTTTGGAGCGTGAACACTCAATCCTCACATATGACTCTTCTCCTTTCACATGACATTTGAGTCCATTAAAATCGCTTGCTCCTTCGCTCATATTCTTATCATATTCTTATTTCATCCTATTTCGAGGGTTGATCTTTCATGATGATACCCCTTTAAAAAGGGGATAGAACTTGGGGAGATTCCTCTCTCCAAATTCTTTCACCACAGAGTCATATTCCTTTGACCTTTTTTTCTCAATTTCTCCTCCAAATAAGGAAGCCATCCCTAAAGTGTTTGTGCTATTCAAATCGTCTAACCAATTGTTAAAAAACACATCCTTTACTTTAACTAAAGAGGTTTACTCATATTTTTATAAAATACTAGTTACTCGATAATTGTACTTGATTCATAAATGCCAACTTCATCGCACGATAATGTCCCAATATGCACTTATATATTTGAAGGCATTAGACCTAATCTTAGTAGTTGAACATAAGGGTAAGAAAGGTAAAGAAAAGAGAACCATGGAGGTGAAGAGAAGAGACATTAGATAATGCAAAACCTGCTTGGCAATTAATGTGGAGAAGGAAATGGTTCATAAAGTGCACAAATCAAACCTCCAGCCATCAGATCCATATTACTTCTCTATAAGTCAACGGATTTCTCTTGAGATTATAGTACTACAATGTTGATAAGAAAGAAAGTCTGAGCCCCCACCTCCTCCATCCTCCCATCTTGAATAGTACCTTTTGTTCCCCCACCATCACCAGTTTAGTAAATGTATTGCAGCCATAGCTAATCATCCATATGAAAATCTCTTTTGGTAGTTCTTTCAAGAATAGCTCCTTTATCTATTTCTCAAATAAGGAGTTGGAGGAGTGCCTGCCATACTTTTTCAGCTAGCCAGAAGAACCATGGACTCGTAAGGAAAGTGAGTGCATGTTAGTAGGAGATTACTATTGAGTAGCTTCCAAGACAGAAGAGTCATAGTTGCTTATTAAGCAACCCCACCTGATCTTCAATGACCCGACATTTCAGCACGAAGGAACTCTCATATCTGACCCGATCAATTAGCCTTTTGACAAGGTCTAGTATTGGGCCTTCCAAGCTGTGTAGTCTGAAAGCAGTAAGTCGAGGATAGAGATGGAGATAAAAAGGAAATATGAAGAAAATTTTGAAAGAAAAAAAGAGAAAGAAAACCTTTGTTGCAAGAACACAGCAAACTTTTACATTTCGATGGACACCATCAGATGATGCTTCATATTCTGAACTAAGAGTATCAAGAACCTTAACAACATTATCAATAGAGCCCCTGCCCGCTAAACTATCCCGGAAAGTGCGGGGTACATTTTCGGTGTATCCCCAAATAGTACTTGAGGTGCACTCTAGGATCACCAGTCCCATGGTACTTATTAACTCTTGGATCTTTGGCTGAGCGAAATAGGAAAGATCGTCCATGTCGTCTCTCTTCTCTTCCAATTTTGCGATTTGCTTGATACATTCCTCTTCCTTCCATAAGGCAATTTCTAAAGTCTAGTTTGATTATGGCTGGGGAGTAAAAGAGTCCTCAATCCGCATCGATTTGTGAATGAAAAGAAAAATAATATTCTGTACATTATCAATCACACACACAGATATATTAACCCACGATGGATATCGCATTAAAAATCTCATAGCATCTAGGGGTGAGCATGATTCCTAGTTTGATTATGTCTGGGGAGTAAAAGAGTCCTCAATCTGCATCGATTTGTGAATGAAAAGAAAAATAATATTCTGTAAATTATCAATCACACACACATGCACGCACGCGCACACATGCGCACAGATATATTAACCCATGATGGAAATCACACTAGACATCTCATAGCATCTAGGGGTGAGCATGATTCCCCAGTGGAATTTGGAACATGAGAATGTCCCTTAGAGTCCCCCCCCCCACACACACACACAGATATATTAACCCATGATGGATATCACACTAGACATCTCATAGCATCTAGGGGTGAGCATGATTCTCAGGTGGAACCTGGAGCTTCACACACACACACAGATATATTAACCCATGATGGATATCACACTAGACATCTCATAGCATCTAGGGGTGAGCATGATTCCCAGGTGGAACCTGGAGCTTCACACACACACACACACACACACACACACACAGATATATTAACCCATGATGGATATCTTACTAGACATCTCATAGCATCTAGGGGTGAGCATGATTCCCAGGTGGAACCTAGAGCTTGAGAATGTCCATCAGATTCCAAGATATACAGGGTAGATTCCAAGTTCCAAAAATTAGGAATCTATTTCGACGGATAGATTTCAAATTCTAGATAGGTGGAACCTAGAATCTAAAATAAGTTTTTGTATTTTTCTTGGTTTGTGTCTTTGTACCATCCTATAGTAATCCATGACAACCAAGAGTGTATAATCGGGATCCATTAGTCTGAGTTTTCATTTTATGATTGAGATTTTTATTTTGCTAATGTTTTATATTTTTCGTGTCTAAATATAAGATGTGAATAGTTGATTGTAGTAGTAAGTGGTAGTAACAAAAGTTTATGTTTGACCGCAATCATTCAACTAATAATAGATGTGGAATCTGGATAGACTCTAGAACCTATGAAAAGATAGGTTTCAGATTCTAGGTTTTAGGATATGCAAGGTAGCTTTTAGGTTTCAAAAAATAAGTAATCTGTTTAGAATAAAAGGATGTTTCAATCACATGAACATACTATAAAATTAATAAATATAGCGTACGCGAATCAAATGTGGCCATTATTAATTCAACAAGTGAGAAGATGTCTTCTCGTAAGTATCAATCTTCACCACTCTCCTCTATAATCCTTACAAAGGGTGTGTATTTTTCTCTCTTTAATTTTGTGGAATAAGTGGAAGCCTGATAATGGAATGCATTTATTCTCTACTGAAAAGAGATCTTATATAGAGGGAGTGATAGAACCAACCCTAAAGCTATCAAATCTTAACCTTCCATCAAGGTTTAAAATATGGATTCTATTTGCCTAACTGAATGTCAAAAATATATTGCCCATGATATATTTTACTAAATTGGGCATAAATAAACAATAGATAATAGATCTAATAAGCCACATTAATGGGTTGGACCTCGTCAAGTCCAACATTCTCCCACTTGGCTAAAGGTTCTATTATCGATCTAATTCATGAGGCTTAACACAACATAATCAAGCATATATAATATCCCTTAAGTAAGGTCATGTTTGACGTTTACGTAGAAAAGACTTGAAGTCAATATCTATGTTCCAATGCCCCAATACCGTTCTCCAGTTACTATCCTAGCACAAATATTAAACACAACATCTAATGGGTTAATAGTCATGAACCATAACGTTTCATAATATAAGAATGTTCATGAGGTCCATACATAATCGATTGTTTCAAAAAAACTTGAAAGGTGCACATATTATAAGAAGCAACAAATGATAGATCCAAATCCATTAGATAAGGTGATCACAAGATATAAATACTTCATACGTCCAAAACCATGGTCTAAACTAAAAGCTATTAACCAAATTAATGCTAGCAATATGTTCTCGAAAGAGATTGGGTGGTAAGCCTTTTGTCATGGGATTCGCTAACATGGCTTTCGTACTAATATACTGAATAGACGTAATTTGATTTTGGTCTCTTTCTCTCACAACTAGGTACTTAATGTCAATGTGTTTGGATGCACTATTCAACTTGTTGTTCTTCGAGAAGAAAACAGCAGCCTAATTGTCACAGTGAATCTTTAGTGATCTCGAAATAGTATCAACTACTTTTAGCCCATAATGAATTTCCTCAACCATAAACCATGAGAACTTGCCTCATAACATGCTACAAACTCAGCCTTCATAGTGAAAGATGTAGTGAAAGACTACTTTGCACTCTTCCATGAGATTGGTTCTCTAGCGAGCATAAATATGAAACCTGACGTGGAATTCTTGGTGTCAATGCACCTAGCATAATCAGAATTAGAATAACCAGTAACCTCAAGGCTATCTTTTCTCTTGTAGATAAGCATGAAATCTTTTGTATCATGTCAGTAACGTATCACTTTGTTAGCTACTTTCTAATGACCCATTCCTGGGTTTATTTGGTAACCGCCAAACATTCCAACAACATACGCTATGCCGAGGGGAGTATATACTTGAGTGTACAGAAGACTCCCCATAGCAAATGCATACGAAATATGCTCCATGTGTCCAAGCTCCAGTTAATTTCTAGGGCATTTTAGGAAGTTGAATTTGTCACTCTTAACAACAGGTGCAACACTGAGAGAGTAATGCATGTTGAATTTCTTGAGAATCTTTTCAATATAGGTTCTTTGAGATAATCCTTTGATCCCTCAAGATTTATATCTATGAATCTCAATGCCTATTACATAAGAGGCTTCACCAATGTCTTTTATATGAAAGAGAACTCTTAGTTTCATACAACATGTCCTTATCACTACTAGCAAATAGTGTATCATCTACATACAATACTAGAATGATGAATTTACTCCTATTGATCTTAAGATATATACATTGATCCACTGTATTTTCTTTAAAGCCAAAATTACTAATCACATCATGAAACTTAAGATACCATTGTCTTGAGGCTTGTTCCAACCATAGATGGACTTTTTCAATTTGCATTTCATGTGTTCCTTGTCCTCAACCACAAAACCTTATGGTTGTACCATATAGACATCTTCTTGCAAGTCTCCATCAAGAAAAAGCTATTTTCACATCTGTTCGATGTAGCTCTAAATCATAATGAGCTATAAAGCCATGACTATTCTGAAAGAGTCCTTCTTTGACAGAGGGGAAAAAGTATCATTATAACCCACTCATTTTCTTCGAGTGAAAATTTTTGCGATCAATCTGCTTTATACCTTTCAGCATTACCTTTATGGTCTAGCATAGTTTTGTAGACCCATTTACAGCCTACAACTTTGGCTCCTTTAGGCATTTTTACTAAGTCCCAAACATCATTAGTTTTCATTGAGTTGAATAATCAGTTGTAATGGCCTCATCATAAGAGATAGGATCTAATCCTATGCCAATATCATGGTTTGGCTCATCTAGATACACTATGTAATCATAGATATAGCCGATTTTCTTTCTCGTCCTGACCTCTTAAAAGGTTCGTCAACAGGAGAGAGAACAGGCTCCATAATTTGAGGTATTTTGTTAGGTACCTCCTCTGATGGACCATAACCTTCTAGTGAAGGTAATAGTACACTATATCCTTGAATAATAGGAACCAAAATATGATCCCGAGTAGAAGCTTGATCTCGAGTTTCCTCAAGGTCTAATAATCTAGTGGTACTATAATCAACCTTTTCCAAGAACACCGCATTTCTAGCCTCAGCCAACAACCCCATACATGAAAATATCCCAAACTCGTTTTCATTTGTGTCCATAGTTCATAAGGTATTTTAACTACAGATTTACTAAAGACCCAATTAAGGATAAGCATGGCTGTTTTGAGAGCTTCAACCCAAAGACATTCTGGAAGAGTGCTATGGCATATCATACTTTGTATCATATCCATTAGACTACAATTTTGTCGCTTAGCAACACCATTTTGCTGGGGAGTACCCACATTATATACTAAGTAACTATGCCACATCTCTTCAAAAATAAAGCAAAAGCACCGGGATTATGACTTATGTTAGAGAACCTTTGACAATATTCTCCTCCGTGGGCAGACCTTACAACTTTAGTTTTTAGATCAAGTTGATTTTCAACTTCGACTTTGTAGATCTTAAACATATTTAGTGCTTCACATTTATCACGGATGAGATAGAAATAACTATAACATGAGTAGTCATCGATAAAAGTGATAAAATACTTATGACCACTAATATTGGAAGTAGGGAAAGGTCCACAAATATCAGTGTGGATGATTTGGAAAAGTCTCCCTCCTTGTGGCACCGTGTCTATTGCCCTTTGGGAATTTTCCTTTAATACATTTAATATAGGTATCAAAGTCAGAGAAATCTAGAGAATGTAGAATTCCATCCTATACAACCAAAACGCTCATGCCATAATTTTGAGAAATTTTCGTTCTCTAATTTCCGTTTCTTATCAATTGTAGCAACTTCATCATTCCAATTCATTGAAACTAATGATTCGGTAAATGAAGAATTTAAACGCAGTTTGTAGAGGTTTCCCTCTAACAAATCATAATCCATGGTCTCATCATAACGAGAAATGGAACAACTTTTATTCTCTAACTTAAACGAATAACCATAAGCATCAAGTTTTGAAACAAAAATTAAGTTTCTAGTAATACTAAGAATATAAATGGTATCAACTAAATCCAAATTGAAACTACCCTCAACACCAAACGGAGAGTGCCAACAATTTCGTTCGGAACCTTTTCTCCATTTCCCATGATAATGTTACGGTCCCCTTTATTTAGATTTTTCCTTGAAAGGAATCCCCGCAATTAACTAGTTATGTATAGAGTCACACCAGTATCAATCCACCATGGATTTAAAGAAGCATCAACAATATAGGACTCATAACAAACATACTTAATAAAGTATTACTTGTCTTCTCCAACCACCATTGGAATTTTAAGCATTCTTTCCTCACATGCCCTTTGGCTCTACAAAAATGACATTTAGGACCACTTGATCCTTTCGAGCTAGAAGGACCTTCCTTGTCAATCATAAGGTTAGGAGCACCCTTGTTTCCATAATTGCGACCATTGCCACACATTTTTCCTTTTCCTTTATTTGAAACAGAGGTAATTACGTGAACACTGTCAAGTCATTTGGATTTTAGCCTCTCTTCTTCTTGGATAGACATAGCAATTAGCTTACTCATATTCCATTTCTCTTTTTGTGTATTATAGTTGATCTTAAAAGGACCAAACTGTGTAGGAAGAGATGTCATGATGAAGTGAACAAGGAAACCTTCAGAGATTTCCATGTCCAAGGATTTAAATTGAGTAGCCATATCATTCATCCACATAAAATGGTCATGAACACCATTGATTCCATTATATTTGAGGGTAATCATTTTGGAAATAAGAGCAGTAGCCTATGCCTTTGAAGTACCCTCATACTGCTCCTCAATGTGAGCTACTCCTTAGCATTAGAAGAGTCAAGAATGGCTCCCCAAATAGCGGTCTTTTTGAAATTTTTCATAATCATTAGAGATATACGGTTGGATCGCTCCTACTTTTCATGAGCAGCTTTCTGCTCATTTGAGCTTTCAACTATAAGTTCAGTGGGAGTGTCAACCCATAAGGCATAGTCCAGATTGTGACCCCAAGAATGAGAATTACTTGCTCTTTCCATTGTGCCAATCATTTGTTCAATAGAGGAAAGATAACTTGTAGCAAGAGGATTGTATGCTAGATCAAAAAAAATTAATTCATGCACATTAGTACCTTGAGGAAATCCACAAAAATAAATAAAATAATTCGATTCATCATCACAATAAACTGAAAAATATACACAAAACCTTACCAAAAGAAATTCAAGAATTATGTATAGCCTTCCGTTGGGCCAATTGTAAACACTTTAAATCAATTCTTTCATAATTTACTAGCAAATTTCATGAGGCAATAATAAATCAAATTAAATCACCATTGGGTAGAATTGATTTGACTTGCATGTCAACAATTTATTTGCTTATCAGATAATCATTATACTCAAAATTAAATATCTTAACTTTCCGTTTGGCTAGTTACGAATTTAATCATGAGTATAACGTAAGACAGTTTTTATTATTATCTATATCTTTTAAAACAATAAATTTTCGTTTGGTTGATTTTTTTTGTTTTTTGGTAAAAACCATCCATTCAATTGTAAAGTTCAAATTAGTAACCATTCTCGCTCTTAAGTTCATTTTCGATAAAAGATCTCTTCAAGTGCCATAACTTGGCACAAAGGGATACTTAAGTACCATAACTTACGAAAGGTACACTTAAGTGCCACATTTTAAGAAAAGTGGGACACCTGAATGCCACCTCCAGCAAAGCTGGCCGGAATCATACGTGGCATTAAAATATTAATATTTCTCGCCGAGGTGGCTCGCAGGAGAGCTGAGTCTGCTCTAATTCACCCAAAAAGTCGTCGTTTCGGGTGTTGGCCAAAATAGTGCCCTTAAATCAGCCAAAACGCCGTCATCTCCCCATTTGCCCTAAATCTAAAACCCTAAATCGGGCAAAATGCCATTGAAGCGCTAGAGCCCTAATCCCAAACCCTAATTCGATTTGCCCCAAATTCTACAGTCGAATATTGGAAATGGAGAGCAGGACTTTCAGCAGCGGCTCAAATTTCCCTCGCCGAAGTGAAGGAGAAGGCGAGCGTTTATGTTTTTGTGGGTTACCAAATCCAAGAAGAACATCGTGGACTCGAATGAATCTCGGAAGAAGATTTTATGGATGTGCCCAATACAGAGAAGGGTCGAAGTGCAAATATTTCAAATGGGTCAATGCAAAATTCTCTCACCGATCCACAGAGGTGATATTGGACCTACTTGATGGATGTCATCAACCTCCATCTACGCTTGTGGACGACTTTGACTATGTTAATTCAATGCAAGCTCAAGCATCTTTTGCTAACCATTTGAAGAATGAAGTTTCAAAGATGAAAATTGAACGGAAGTGTTACTAAACGTTTATTATGTTGCTGTTTTTTTGTCTATCCTACTTTATGATGAAATGTAAAGTACTGGAAGATGAGAAGAAGTTTCTCCGACTGCCATAGTTGTCAATGAGTGGAGAAATGTACTTGTTTTGAATGAAATGGAACTTATTTTGTTGGAAGATGAGAAGAAGTGTTGTGTTATTTACAAGATCGTTGTGGCAATTTTTTTTTTTTTGGGCTGTCATACGTATTATGTGTTACTTCTTATGCTTGTGGGGAGGTCAAGGAAATAAAATGAATGAATGAATGAGATACTGTTTGTACTATATTTTTGCTTATTCTCAAATATAAATCGGTGATGATGGAATGTATATTGGGTCGATGTGTTGTGGTGACTTTTTTGCTTGAATTGAATGTAAACCAGCAGCAAACATTGAATTAAATGGAATTGCCATAATTTGAATCGTATATATAAACCAACAGCTTCTTTGGTTTGCTGCAAACCACCATATACATAGAACAGACACAAGTGATTACTCAAATGCTATAAGTTGTATCTAATGATCACTTAAGTGCCAGTCGTGATAAAAAAGAGTCATTTAAGTGTCAAGTTATTATTAAAAGTGATCACTTAAGTGTCACTTGTGATTAAAAGTGAACACTTAAGTGCTAGGTTTTTTAGAATGTGATCAGTTAAGTGCCATTTTTTTTTGTACATTTCCTCTATAAATTGCACCAGCCATCAGCTACTACTAGCCACCACCATCGCCCACCACTGGCCACCATCGGCCTCCAGCCATCACCACCAGCCACACCAAGCATCCCAAGCATCCACTTGAGCCACCACCAGCCACCACTATGCTGGTGGTATGCTACCGCAAAAGTTGCTAGTGCAAGATATGCATATTGCACACTTACATCTTGCACCGGGTGCAGCAAAAACCTCCAACCCAACCCCTATAATAGACCCACCATCAGTAGGCATCAGCAGTCACCACTGGCCACCACCACTAGCAACATCAGCATCCCAGGTACCACACCAGCACGTAACCACCACCATAGACCCACCATTAACAGCCACTGTTGGTGGTGGGTCGTGGGTCTGTTGCAAAAGGGGCTCATGCAAGCTAGGCTATGCACATTGCACTCTTGCACTAATATTAGCTACAGTAAGAGGCCCCAACTCAACCCCCACAATGAACCCACCACCACCAGGCTTCACCAGCCGCCACCACCAGCCACACGAGCACCCCATTCACCACCACAGATCCACCACAGATCCACCACCGGAAGCGACAATAGTAAAACAAAATAAAAAAATGAAAAAGGCAAAAATGACAAGCAACAAAATCGTTCATTAATATTGAAATGAAGTCTCACAAACTCAATGACAAACTATTATTAAAAAAAAAAAATCCACAGTAAAACAACTGACTTCTCAGCTTGACAAACCATATCACATCCCATTTCATCAATCAATATGCACAATGCCTCCTGTTCGTGCTCCTTTTGATGGACCTTACGCTTGATTCATATTCCTTGCACTTTTTCTAACTGGACGTGAGACTTCTTCTTCTTCAACTGTCTCGGGATGCGTTGATTCTGATGTAGCTGCAATTGTCCTAGGCTGAACTGATTCAGAAGGAGCTGCAACCGTTGTAGATCGGGCGATTCGGATGAACCCGCAACCGGGTTCTTCTTACTCTTCTTTCTTCTTGGCACAGCCAATGTCTTCTTCTTTGTTGGTGCAGTCGTTGATTCTTGAGTTGGGCCTTGAGAGATAAGAACCTCTGAACTTCTCCCAGGCTTCAAAAAGAAAACTTAATTATCAACAAAAGTTTGCACTATAAATTAAATTAAATGCATCCTATAAAACTTACATTAAGAATAACTGTTTCAGAATGCTTATCTGTATAAAGGTCATAACCATATTGTTTTAGCCTCTTCCCAAGAGCCCCTCTTGTTCGAAGGGGAGCGTCACTTTTTGGTACTTGTGATTGGTTGGCTCTTCTTCTTGCATGTGATTTCTTGGGCTCTTGTTGTAGCTGTTCAGCTACAGTAGGGGCTTCTTCGACCAATTCTTCAGCTAAGCATCTTCTAGATGGCCTTCTTGTAGGTGGCTCTTGATTTGGCTTTCTTCTGGTTGTTTTTCTATTTAGTCCTTCAGCTTCAGTGACACCTTCGGTTGGCTTTGGTGGTGGCCCTTGTGATGACCCTTCTAGTGGCCTTTGTGGTGATCTTGGTGATGGATCTTGTGGTGGCCCTTCAGTTAAGCCCTCTATTGGCAACTGAGCTCTAGCTTGCCTTCTTCGAATATGAGAAAAAGGCAAAGGACATCATAAATATAACATCAGGCCATATTAGAATGTAAAGGAAAACTAAACTCAAATTATTGAACTTACTGGGTATTTTTTTCTCTGCTGCTTTTGAAGAATAGTCAACTTAACTGGCCCTCCAGTTGCTTCAGCCAATCCTGCAGCTGGCTGTCTTCTACCTTGCCTTTTTTGAACAGGCCTTTCAATGTCAGGTATAGCAGGGGCTTCGGCCAATCCTTTAGGTGGTTGTTTTCTACCTTGCCTTCTTTGAACAGGCCCTTCAGTTTCAAGTACAGTAGGGGCTTTGGCCAATTCTTCACGTGTCATTCTCATGACTTGACAAAGACAAAAACATTATATACATGTCACTTATATCTATGTACATATTGTAACAAACCATAAAGCAACATAACACAATTGTCATGACTTACCGGGTTTATTGTCGTCAACTGAAGAACAGTCAACTCACTTTGCCTTTTTGTTTCTCCTTCTCCAATTATCCCTTCACTAGGCCCTTCGACTGGCCTCAACTATTGCTGCTGCTTCCTTAATTGACAACCTTTAATATTGTGCCCTGCTATGTGGCAAAAAGAGCATTTTATCGGTACACCTGTCCTATTCATCCTACGCTGGCATTAGACCTCTCCCTCCGTCATTCTTCGTTTTCACTTTGGTCTTCCCATTTTCTTCTTTAGTGGCAAAGATTGAGGTGCTTCGCGATCTGTTGGCTCCCAAAACTTGCTACTTTTGATTGGCTGCAACATGAATTGATACGAAGCAAGATATTTCGATTTCTTGTACCAATCACCAATGTAGTCTTCTATGTTGTGGCCCTTGAATTGAATGGCACATATGACATGTGCACAAGGAATTCCACTTAGTTGCCATGCTCTACATGAACACTTCCTCGTACCTAAATGGACAATATACTTATCGGAACCCTTCATTATCTCATATCCTTCATCCCCTTTCCAAATGGGATGACAATACCTACTTGCAGCCAAGTTGTCATCCAATTTCTTAACAATCCTAGGACCACATTGCTTAGTCCACTTTGCAGCCTCATCTCTTTATCTGTGCAGCCGAGTCATGACCATAACCCGTATGTCTTCAAGCATCGAGATAATTGATTTGCATCTGGCATCTATTATCCTCCTATTGAATGCTTCGCAGATGTTGTTATCGATGTTATCGCACTTGAATTCCTCACTGAAGAACACCCTACACCAATACTTCGGTTCTGTTTGGAATAGTGCATCATAACCTTCCTTTGTCAATTGAAGCAGCTCTTCTTTGGCCATCCTAAAGTCAGCCATATTCGTACTCTTTGCTAGCTGCTAAAATTGCGACTGCAGCTTGTCCCCTTTATAGTTCTTTGCTCAATTGGCGTATATGTGCCGCGCACACATTCGATGTTCAGCATAAGGCAACAACTCAGCTATTATTGGAACCAGTCCTTGCAATAATTCAAAATAAAAAATGTAAGCAAATGACATGTTGATATCAAAAAGCAAACAAGTGACCAAATTTTTCAAAAAGCAAACATTATCTTTTGTTGGTCACTCATGAACGCCCACCCTGCCTCATTTGTTATCTCCAAATCAATCATCAAATTTTTTAGGAATCAGGACCAATTGTCCTTGTTCTCTAACTTCACAACAGCCTAAGCCAGTGAAAACATTTGATTATTTGCATCTCTTCCAATTGCGGCCAGCAATTCTCCCTTGCACAAGCCCTTCAAAAAACACTCGTCCAATCCTATAATCCGTCTACAACCAGATAAAAATCCTCGTTTGCATGCATTGAAGCAAACATAGAACTTATCAAACTTGGTCCTAATATCAGGAAGTGGTCTCTCCACGACCTCTACGTATACTCTACTTGAAGGATTTTGCAGCCTACACTCCCAAGCATAATCCCACAATTGTCCATATTCGCTGTTGTACTAACCAATGAGTATATTCATCACCTTTTGCTTCGATCTTTTGCATTGATTGCTCGATATATTGATGCCTACATGCTCCTTCACTAGCATCCTGAACTGAGTACTATTCATCTTAGGCATCAGCTTAATCAATTCAAAGAAGTGCTTGGACAACCATGCACTTGTTACCCTTTTTTTTTCAAAATTAGTGGAATAAGTATGTTCCTCTTGGTAGGCTCTAATCTGGAAAGATCCACTTCTCCTGACAAATGTGCCATAGATCTTCCATGGACAATTTTACTGCGAACACCTAGCTCTTACAAAGGTCTTAGTGTTTCTAATGAAGTCAATATTCCTCTGTGCAGCAATGGAGTTCTTCAGTATAGCTTCTCTAAATTGTTTCGCATCTTGAAATTTCATACCTACCGACAAAGTAGGAGAGGTAACGGATGGATCATAAGAAGGAATCTTACTTTTCCTTCTATGCTCAGCTCCTTCATCTTCTTCAAGCTCATCCTGGGAAGTAGCATTCTCGACGCTTTCTTCATAATTAGTCTCCTTGCCAGCAGCACCAGCATCTGCAGGGCCTTCGGCCTTGTTTGGAACTTCATCAGCTACCTGCAAAGCTGCAAACTTATTTGTCAAAAAATCCCTTCGCTGTTTTCTTGATTGTACAAGCTCCTCGTCATCGTTATCACTTATAAAATTTTCAGCAGGCAACCCTTCATCATCATCATCACTTGATTCTGCTACTTCCCAATCTAATCCAGAGATTGTAACATCACCTATGTCATCATCACTTTGATGAACTGCATCTGCGCTCCTCTCATGTCCATCATATCTATCCTACCCTCCTTCGACCCTAACGTCAGTACTACCTTAAATACCATCTCCTTCTTGTCCTACATGGGCGCTCTCTCCATCATCATCTTCGTCCTCACTTTCACTATTGTACTCAACATATATTTTTACCTCTTCACCATGAAGATAAAGGTATAAAACATCCCTAAAACCATTATCATCTTCTAAGCATCTCAAACCATCTCTTAAGCCTTTCCCAGGAATACAATACAAAGCAACTTCGAACTTTACAAGGCAAATAAGTCATTATATCCCTAAGAAATCCTATATAATATGCCTTCTTTATCTCCACAAAGATGGTGCCCTCATACTCCCACTCTTCCTCCCCAATCACAAATTTCCCACCGTAGCAAACTATGACAGCGACATAATCCTTGTCATAAGCCATTTCTGCACCAAGAACAAGAAAAAGAATAATTAGTTTTTGGGACCACATCCACAAAGGGCAATAGACAATTGCACATGGGAGTCCCCCACTCTCATGGACTTTAGTAAACAGAGGTCCCCACACTGACAATATGCCCCTATATGACAGCCAAAAAAGAGGTCGCCACTTTAATTATTTGCCTTCCCTTCCCTTAAAATATTAACAAAAAACAGAGGTCCCCACAACAAGCACAGGTCCTCACAACAAGCACAACCCTAGCAATTTTGTCTACTATCTTTTGTTGAACTAAACCTGCGATGTGAGAGAATGTACATCAACTTAATCAAATCTATGACCAATGTGAAAACACATACAGAAAATTAAGGAAAGCTCGATGTAAATAGGGTGAAAGTTCTGTTTCTCATCCAACCAAAAGAAATCATACCCTACTCTATGATGTCTGGCCATTAATATATTGTGTCAAGAGGTCATTACACAAACCAAGAGAAATTCAGAAGAAAATCCAAGCCCTGAATTTATCCATAAACTTTAAAAGGGAGGTACTTACATGTGGTTCCAAATATGTCCCTTGCAGGTAAGCGAACTTATATAAAGTATCAAAACAAATTTTGCACTCCTCAATGTTCCCTGCATATATTTTGACTATTTGATTAGAAACAATAATCAGGAAAGAAGAGTAAAAGAACCAAAAGATCATAATCAAGGGAACAAAAACAGATTGATAGCAAAGTTGCGTGCTCTTTGCAGAGCACTTGAGGGCCATTATTTCACACCTTCCACCTTAATCTATCTATCATATCCCACTTGATTCAATATTTCGTTTCACTCAAACACACTAGTTCCTAGTTCCACCTTATTCAATATTTCGTTTCACTCGAGCATCAACTGTAGAAATCATCGACCGAGGCGAACATCTCCACACAAGGGAAAACAGAGTGCACGCATTTCAACAGAATTTCCATCGGAGCCCTAATAAAATAATTGAGTGAGCCCTAATAAAATAATCGAGCCCTAATTTCATCACAGGGGAGGGGGAGAAGGGGCCAAACCTGGAGGAGCTACGATGGTGAGCGGTGACGACGACCAACGATGGTGAGTGGCAACGACAACCAACAACGACGAATGACGATGGCAACCGATGACCACCTCTGGGCGTGAACGGCAACGGAGAGAACGGCCCGAGATCTAGTGTGAACGCGAACGGGGAGGAACGACGACGACCAAGTGTGCTTAAGCCAAAATGACCTAAACGAACGTCGTTTAACACCAAGGAAAAACGACATCGTTTAGGTCAGCTCACTTAGTGTGGATGGATGATGTCGTTTTTGTCGTCCACATGGGTTTTTTTTTTTTTAAACATTTGCCACCTCAGTAAAAGAAGTCGCTGGAAAATGCCACAAATGTAATTTGGCCAGATTTTGGCCGGACTGGCACTCAAGTGATCCATTTTGCTCTGATTTTGGCACTTAAGTGTCACTTTCGTAAGTTATAGCACTTAAGTGTCCCTTTCTGCCAAGTTATGGCACCCCAGGGGTTCGCGTCTCGTTCATTTTCAGGTGAACTGCTTGAGTAAAGGCCTCAAAGCATTTCGTTTGGTTGATTACTACTCAAATAATTTAGAACCGCAATAAAGAATAATTTTTTTTTTGTTGACATCAGAGTCATACTTGACAATATTTACATAACCCAATCACCATTAACAATATTCGTTTTCCAAATACACGTGTGCCGAATAAAGGAGAAGGGAACAACACAAAATTAAGTTATTCAAGGGTCAGATCACAGGACGATAGCTAAAATACATGACAATATTTACCGATTTCTGACATTTTGTTAATAAAAACTCAAAAACATCCGAATCAAATACATTATTTTAATAAGGTATTACAAAAAATTAATAATCATTATATATTTATTCCATTATGAACGAAATACTATGAATCAATCATAAACGGGTGAAAGATGAAATAAAAATTATAACCATGTTCATGTGTTGAGAAAATAAATGCTCGATACCACACATTAGAATAAAAGGATTTTTCAATCATATAAACATGATATAAAATTAATAGATATAGTGTGCCTAAATCAAATGTAGTCATTATTAATCCAACGAGCGAGAGATGTCTTCCCGTAGGTATGAATCTTCAACACTCTCCTCTACAGTCCTTACAATGGGTGTGTATTTTTATCTCTTCAATTTTGTGGAAATAGCAAAAGTGTGATAATGGAATGCATACATTCTCTACCGAAAAGAGATCTTATATAGAGAGAGTGATGGGACCAACCCTAGAGCTACTAGACCTCAACCTTCCATCAAGATTTAAGATATGAATTCTACGTACCAAATTGGATGTCAAAAATATATTGCCCATGATTTATTTTACTAAATTGGGTGTATATCAAATATTAGATGATAGACCTAATAAGCCACATTAATGGGTTGGACCTCGTCAAGTCCAACAATTTGTTCTAATGGAAAGGTTTCAAATTCTAAGTGGAATATATACAGAACCTAAAACTACTCATCCCTAATAAAATTCACAAGTGGGCATATGTGGGTGTACAAGCATATACACACTAGACGTCTCCTGGTGTGGTCTTACGTAGACTCGCTCGTCCCATTCCGATTAGACTTCCGCAATTAGACTTTTTCTCTCTCAACTTTGACCTTGCTTCCACGATGTATTGTCATCCCGTTTACAATCCTTTGTCGGCAACCACCAATCCACTCGTTACTGTCCTTGACGTAGCTCTGCCGGTCCTTTCAATTAATTATAAGCCGACTGCCGCGATCGCCCTTCTGTCTCTCCATACATCGATCTCATCCGTAGCCCATAAAGTGAGAAATGAAATTGTAAGCTGAAATTAAAGCTGAAAGTGAGTAATACTACAAATTATTAAGGGAAAAAACCACCAAAAACCCCAAATTTTGTCTAAAGTGACAAATTTATCTCAAACTTTTTTTGTGAAGCAAAAAACCCTAAACTTTCATTCATGTGACACATTTATCCTAAATTATAGGGCATTTTGGTCTTTTTACTTTTTAATTTTCTTTTATTTTTTTATTTTTTTCTTCTTTGTCTTTCTTCCCTCTGCCGGCCATGGCGGAGCCGGCCGAGGGAAGCCGGCGTCCGGCGAGAGCTGCCCTCGGCGGCGTTGGGCGGGGTCGCCCTCGCTTGGGGCTGGCTAGGGCCGCCCTCGTCGGTGTCGGGCAAAGGCGGCCCTCGGCTGGGTCGAGCAAGGGCACCCTCGCCGGCGTCGGCAAGGGCACCCCTCACCCAACGCGGGCGAGGGCGGCCCTCATCGGCGTTCGGTGAGGGCCGTCCTCGCCCGACGCAGCGAGGGCGGCACACGTCAATGTCGGGCGAGGGCCTCCCTCGCCGAGATCCGGGAGGGCACCCCTTGCTCGACGCCGGCAAGGGTGTCGGATCTGTCGAGGGAGGCCCTCACCCGACCCAGCCGAGGGCCGCCCTAGCCAACCCGGAGCAAGGGCGACCCTCGCCCGACACCGGCGAGGGCAGCTCTCACCAAACGCCGGCTTCCCTCCGCCAGCTCCACCATGGCGGGCGAAGGGAAGAGAGAAGAAGAAAAAATAAGAAAAAGGAAAAACAAAAAGAACAAGACGAAAATGCCCTTAATGGGGTAAATGTGTCATAGTTTGCAAAGTTTGGAGTTTTTTATGTTAAAAAAAAAGATTGGGGTAAATTTGTTACTTTGGGTAAAGTTTGGGGTTTTTGGTGGCATTTTCCCAATTATTAAAGATATAGCGACGCTCAAAGTACAATGTTGAAAGAAACACGAAAACTAACATCGAACAAAATTAAACTTCAAACGAATAATTAATCTGGCTGAGGTATGCATAGGCGAGCTTGTCTTCTTCCATTGTTTGTTGTAGCTATCGCCCTCCGAGGCTCAGCGACAGCTTCTCCTTCTTCGTTCTTCGAGTTTCTCCACATTTTCTGTGATTGCTTCCTCAACCCATCTCGTTTTTAACAACTAATAACTTCCTTGAGTATCACATTGTAGCTAGTTCTCGATCTTTAGATATCTAATCATAGTCGCTCCACCCATTCAATTGTAAAGTTCAAATTAGTAACCATTCTCGCTCTTAAGTTCATTTTCAGGTGAACTGCTAGAGTAAAGGCCTCGAAGCATTGTCGGGTCACTTGATAAAGCTTAAGTTGTCAGGCCAAACTCAAGAGACCACTCTGGAAATTGGATGGCTGGATTTGTTAGACATATACGAAGAACCAAAGCCTTCACGACTGAAGTATCAGGGCCTTAATAGATGGTTTAAAATTAGCCACGGATAAGCATGTGGCTAAACTGCACCTTAAACCTGATCTACATCGGCCATTCCAGTTCTTAGAGCCACAAACTGATGGCAATCTGCTAATTAAACCCATTGTGGATGATTGCAGGAGGCTGCTAGGATGCTGCAGCAGCTCCAAATCTATGCCTTTTATCAATCAGCTTAACAAACATGAATCACTGCATGTAGAAGACCGTGCATCTATGCCTCTACTAATGATCCGCCCGACTGGCAAAATCCCATCTTTCCAATGGCTGTTCTCAGAAAATGATTATTGTGGGACGCTGAGAAGGTTAATACGTCTCATGTTCCGTTATTAAATAGTTTAATTATTTGAACTCAACCATGCCTTCATGTTCATTTATAAGAAAGTGAAATTAATTGCAGAGTAGCTAAGATGGTGATGTCCTTTATATCTACAATACCATACAACGATATTTTCATTGTAAATGGCTTTAGAAATCAGATACAAAAGTGACAGTTCTAGCCAGGTGTGGTGTCTAGGTTCTCATATCAGCCATTGTATAACTTCCTGGACCAGCGAACAGGTGCTGCCAGTGGTTAGCCGTCCAGATCAAGAAGAGAAAAGGCGGACTGATGAAATCTCCTTGGGAGACGCTCCAATCACTTATAGGATCTTGAGGAATTCAATGTTTGATTTCATCAGAAAGTATTGTTATAATCTTGGGGAGATGTGAATTATATCCAGGTGTGTTACGTTTCATCTCCAATCTTTGAAGTTCCATTTTAAGGTATATATATTTCGTGCTTTTTGAAACATATCGAGGAAAGACGTGTTCCAAAATGGATTACCTTGCAAATTTGTAGTTTCTGCTGATTTAGCAAATTGTTTTCTTCTCCCGCATTATTCCATTTGAGGTTGTGCGCCCATAATGCATGCACGTTTCCGCGGGTATCCACATGTATCAGCACCCGGGACATCCACAGGTGGATCATCATGTACTCTGATACGCACTTGTTACGCTCCGTTTACATGTCAAATTATTTACGCAATCCTTCAACAATTTTCCCTCCATCCAAAAAAGTATAATTATCAACGGATAAAGCCTCAAGACTAAATTTGATCGTCTATATTTCTAACTAGAATAGGACTTGCTATGATATGATATGAAATCTAGAATGAATAAAATTATTAGGATTGACTATAATAGGATATAAAATCCAAGGATGACAAAATAAATATTTTTGGTTGAGAGAAATAAAATTCCTATAATAAATATTAGAAATCATTCTCACCTCCCTCATGGGATAATTTTATCTGACCTATATTCTAACCCGTATTAAGCAAGCATCAAACGCAGGATAGGGCAAATTTTATCATGTATCCTGAATTTTATCTTGATCGCCAAATATAGCCTAAGTCTTTTCAATTTTTTCAAATCCAACAAGTGGGCCCATTGATCAAGCCAACTTCGAAATAACACCCGATAGTCGATAGGTTTATCAATGCTTATTTTAATCTTATTTCGAAAGTGGAAGTTTTATCTTTCTCCTTTGGGATGATTATCAAGAAAAAACGTATCCTCAAACAAATTTCCCTTCATCCAAAAAAGGATAATTATCAACGCATAAAACATTTACTCTTTTCCAATCTTTCGAATCCCACAAGTGAGCGGTCAAATTATTTGTTTGATGAAGATGGAAAAGATGTTCTCTTTACATTTAAATGAAAATTAACCCATAAATGAAGGTTGAAACCAAATCATTATATTAGCAAATGAAGATTTTCCCAGAGTCGTGCATCTATATAAACAACAAATCAAGATTCCTGCCATTTGTCAAACCTCAACCGACCTTAATCTCTAACCGAATCATTGCTCTCCGTCGATGACTAGCACACTTTGCCATCGTAGTACACAACGAGAGTTACAATGCAGATCAAGGGCCCGTTTGTTTCTAGGAAAGCGTTATCACGAAATTAGTTTTCCGAACTTTCACTTATTTGGTTTGTCAAAATGTTAAGCCTCGCTAGCTCACCACGGCGAACTCAAGCTTGCCAAGATTTGGTGAGCTTGACCTCAGTCGAGACTAG
The DNA here is from genome assembly GCA_014182365.1 of Eucalyptus tenuipes. NCBI lineage: Eukaryota > Viridiplantae > Streptophyta > Magnoliopsida > Myrtales > Myrtaceae > Eucalyptus > Eucalyptus tenuipes. The sequence goes on from CM024540.1 coordinate 10,745,809, forward strand.
CGAGGCTCAACCTCACCAAATCCTAACGAGGCACTAGCTCGCCCAAGGCCAACTAGGTTGACCCCTACTAGGCCTCAGCAACAGAGCCAGTGGCCTATCACGGCTATCACCGAGGCCCAACGATCAACTGAGGAGGAAGAAGGAAAGAGTAAAAAAAAATGAAAGATATTTAATAATATGATTTTTTTTTCTTGTATGAGATAAAATCGTGAAATTGAAATCATTTTTTAAATGAAATCCAAACACGAGAAAATATTTTCGGTCACATATTACTAAACAAAGTAAAATTAACCATTTTTCTGAAAAAAGGATTTCCCAAAAAGGATTTTCTTTTATCATAAAGTTTTCCTCTACAAACACACCCTAATAATCTTCCTCGATTTTTGACTTGGAAAGCCCAATTCATTGGCCATCTAATAATATCTCCCAAAGCTTATTCTTCTAGTTTCCAAGTAAATGCACCCACTCTACAGTAGGGAATTAATAGATTTGGCAGCATTATTATCCATTTTTTAACTCTATTTCCTACTTTCACTGGACAAGAGTGCTTGCAATGATTTATTTATTTTTTTAGAAGAATCAAACGAGAGCTTAATCCATTACTTAGGCTACATTTGGCGGTCGAGATAAATTTAGGATAGGATAAAATTTATCTATCTTGGGTTTGGTACCTATGCAAGACGGGATAAAGTTGGATATACTTTGAATAAACCTTTCTCTGTGAAGGAACGAAATATCAATTTATTCCTCTTCAATATCCGATGTAGGCCGAATACTATTATCTCATAGGGGAGATGGGATAAATGTGGATAAGATTTTTAATATCCATAACAGAAAAGTTTTTTTCTTAAATAAAAAATTCTTAAATTAAGAAATTATTTTTTATATTTCAATATAAATAAGTTTGGAATCCTAATAGAAGAAATTCAAAATAACAAAAAAATATTTTTAAATTTAATATTTTTTTAAATATTCTAATTTAATTCTATCTTATAATAAATAAATTCAATGTATAAATATATTTATATTTATTACGTATTTTAGGTATTTCAGTATTTTAGGTATATTAGTATTTTTTTCTATTAATAAAATTTTATTAGAGAATAATGAAAGGGGAAGAAAGAAATAAAAAATTAATTAAAAAAGAGAGGAAAATAAAATAAAAATAAAAATAAAGCCATCTCCATCTATAAAATTTATGATTAATTTACATTGATATAATGTTTTAACCAAATAATATATATGATGCGATGTGAATATACAATTTTATTACCGCAATCGCCAAACAATGGATAAAATATAAAAAAATCCTCTGAATTTCATATTCTATCCGGAAGAATTATCAAAAAAGTCATAAACCTATTACAATTGTGCTAATTTAGTCCCAAACTTTTTTTGGGCCAATTTAGTCCTAAACCTTTTGTGCCGTTTAGTCAATCCGACCAAAATTGGCCGGTCGGCGCGACGTGGACATCGGCCTTCTAACGAAAGGCGACATGGCAATTTTTGAATTTTTTTCGAAATTTTAAATATTTTTGAATTTTTGAATTCTTTTTTTTCACCTTCTCCTTCCTCGGCTGGCCGGCGCCGGCTAAAGGCGAGGGCCAGCGAGGCTGACCTCGCTAGCCAATGGCGAGGCCGGCCTCGCCGTTGCCGGGCGAGGCCCCGCCAAACCCGGCGAGTGCCAAGCTCGCCGGCACTAGCGAGGTCAACCCTCACCATGGGCGAGCGAGGCCGAGCCTCGCCGGATCGGGCGAAGGTGGCCTCACCGTTGGCCGGCGGGGACAAGCCTCCCCAGCGGCCGACGAGGCGACCTCGCTTGCCGAGAGAAGGAGAAGGTGGAAAAAAAGAAATAAAGAAATAAAAAATTCAAAAAATATTTAAAAATTCAAATATATATATTAAAAAATTGCCATGTCGGCTTTCGCCGGACGGCGGCGTCCACGTCGGCACCGGCCGGCCAATTTTGGCCGGATGGACTAAACTGGCACAATTATAAAAGGTTTAGGACTAAATTGGTTAAAAAAAATGTTTAGAACTGAATTGGCACAATTATAATAGGTTTAGGACTTTTTTGGTAATTCTCCCTATTCTATCCGATTAAAAATCCAAACGACCAAACGTAGTTTTAATATATTGATATCTTGTCCACCTACTCTCAGCATAAATCAGGAAAAAAATCAATTGCGATTCCAAGCTTCTCCAATACTGACGTGGTAATGGACTGGTTGAGTTGATCCAATCCATTGATTTGAGGAAGACAGATAAGGTTTTGTCTTTCTCATTTATTGATGATCAGGCTCCTCTAAATTGAGGAAGTAACTAAAGAAGTTGCCCCAAAAGAAAAAAATCAGCCTATGAGCCTATAATGAACACAATCCTGGGGTCATGCGTCTCTTTAAATACTAAAAATCATATCACTCCAACACCAAAATCCAGCAAGAAGCATCCTACAAGTGAAAGCAAATCAACATGAATGCCAAGAGCTGTACTGCATTGGTGGTGGTGATGTTGGTGGCGACGATGGCATTGCAGGCGTCCGTCGCGAGGGCGAATTTCTGGTGTGAAGCTAAATGTTGGACGCTTTGCGCGCCAAACCCACCTGCGTGCCTTAACGATTGCTTGAGGAAATGCGGCAGTAAGGTTGAGACGGCCCAGGGCCAATGCAATCTCGGTTGTTTGATTTCCAAATGTCTCAACCCACATCTTGGTATGATCGGAAACCTTCACCTTTGGATTTTTCTGGTTTTTTTAGGGTTTATAATAGCGATGGCTATCACGAATTGACTCTCTACAATTGATCTGTTTACATGACAAATCAGACATGCGCCCATATAATCTGTAGAGGCTGCTCACAGAAAAGAGTTTTTTCGGCTAATAGCAATTTTATGTAATAAAAGTCTAGTATTTTAATTAAACCGATCTAGTATTTTCATCATCCTTACTTTTGAAATCCATTAGTCACAGATGATTTGATGTTTCTAGAAAACGAATGCAGAGGAAATCAATCATCAAGGAAATTTCTTCCGTGTTGGCTAGACCTACAGTTATGTCCCTTAAATTCAATGAAGAAACTCCACTTCTACAGAGGTTCTGGGGCCTCAAATTGAATAGTTTCTTCATAATTATCAATTGGATTTCCAAATTTAAGTATTTATTAGTTTTTCTTTTCTTCTTCCCCTTTAAATTAGCCCTTCACTTGTTTTTATTCTAACTTTTTTTAATAAACGGTACGAATTGATGTGATAAACTTCTTTTCCTTGTCATCGATGCACCTTAATTTAAGTGGATATCGACCATTTTTAGGTAATATTTTATTAAAAAATTTCAATTTTAATAAGTAAAAAGTTGACTATTAAATGACTGGAGGTCACTTCAACTAAATTTAGACGCACTAGCCATCACCTACAGTCAGAAATCTGTTCTATTCACTTGCGATTTACCTAATAAAAAATCATTTTAATCATCTGCTTTACTCTATTTCAATCTTTGGAAATATAAAAATGGATTTTTTTGTACTTTCTTGTGTCACAGATGCCAAGGAAGCCTGTGCAAATTCGTGCGCGGAAGGTTGCAAGCAGTCCTATGCTAACTAAAGTTTTGAGATGTCCCGAAGAATCACATCCATTAGAGGAGCGAAATAAAGGAAATGTGTAAGTTGTGGGACAAAAAACTTAAAATCAAGCTGCTCGCGTACTTTTCTGAGTTTTTATATAAGGCTCATTGTGCCGAGTTGGGTTATAAATGACATGTTCAAGTATTTGCATATGTGCATATTTTTTCTCAAGGACTTTACTTAGAGCTATGCCACTATTTTACTTTTGTTCAAAAGAAATTTCCATTCATTACAAAAATGATTCATGAAATGATTCATAGGAAATCTCAAAAGTATCATAACAATGCAAGCCCACGAGCTCCAAAACAAATCAAAAACCAGAAATCAATGTATATCATTAAAGGATGGTTGGTGGAGATACTCACACCCTGTCCTTAAAGGAAGGATTGATAAAGCATCCAAGTAAAAGGAGTAAGCCGATAACTAAATCACACATCATCATCAGTGACGAGCACATACTAGACTCTCCATCTATTATTATGACTTTGTCTTTCGATAGTATATGTCTAGGTTCGAGTTCGGCATCCCCAACGAATCAGGACCTCGAAATAGGGGAATGTTCACATTTTATACATCTTTCTGTATACAACATTCCGCAGAAAAAAGAGGGTGGACGTGTGCTTAGCTTTATGATAAGAGGAAAAAGAGGCTAACAATAAAATGTGATGTTAGATGGGAAGAGAGTTTGCTCTAATTTTTGTGATTTTGGGTTCAAGCCTCATTGGAAGCATTCCAAGAGTAAAGGCTTGACACCAGCCCAACGTGGGGGAGTACGCCCCAAAGTTGCCGGGAAGGAGGATTAGTCGAGGTGTGCGAGAGCTAAATCGAGCACTACTTGACCGCTGTAAAAAAAGAAAAAAAAAAAAGATCAAAGGTTAATTAAAATTGTCTCGTTAACAAGTGCACCAAGGTACTAGCTAAGACTATTAAATTTGTATGAACTGCAAGTCAATACATTTGCAAGAATGCCTTGATTACCCAATTAGTGGAAATAAATTCCAAAGGATTTATCCTTGGGGTTAAGTTATTGAAGTACCCAAAAAAAAAAAAAGTAAGCAGAATCGGCCTTATACTGAGCAAGAGTGCCTTGATTTAGAAACGAAAGATTCTACCTACCTATTGGCGAAAATTCAGCCTCTTTTTTACGCTCCGTTTGTCGGGATAAATTCAGTTTCATATGAGTAAATTCAGCCTCTTTTTTTTCATTAGATAGACAAATCTTCTTCCATTGTTTTCATATTTACACAATTCCCTTACGTTTAGATATTTGCTTATTATGAGTTTTCTTCAAAGATTAACGTAACACTGTTTTGAAAACAAAAATTAGCCTCTTCCCTGGGGTTGCTTTTATACAACTCATCTATTTTTTTGGTCGCTCTTATTTTAAAGACTCCCCTTTATGGTAAAATTGTCATTTGCCATTTGGTTAGTCGTAGAATATTATGTCAAATGGGATGGATTTAGTTACATGGTGAATTGAAACAGACTAAACAAATGCCATCTTCGAGATAACACCCAATAGTCAGTAGGTTTATCAATGCCAATTTTAATGATATTTTGGAAGTTGAAGATTTATTGTTCTCCTTTAGGTTGATTACTAGGAAAATACATTTCCACAAATAAATTTCCCTCCATCCAGAAAAGGACAATTATCAACAGAAAAAATATTAACTTTTTTCGATTCTTTCAAATCCGTCAAGTGAACCCCCCGGTCAAATTATTTGTTTTTTGAGGATGGAAAAGATATTCTCTCTACATTATATGAAAATTAAATAAAAAAAATAAGGTGGAAGCCAAATTTCTGTACTAGCAAATGAGGATTATCCCAAGTCCAGGCATCTATATAAACTAGCAAAATCAAGATTCCGGCCATTTGACAAAACCTCAACCGACGGTAGCATCCCTATCGAATCATTGCTACCTGTCAATGATTTGCACCCTTTGCCGTCGTAGTACACAACTTCGATTTACGAGAGTTACGACGCGATTTTCTTCCGAGTGGGACAATGTGGGAAGCTCAATTCATTAGCCATCTAACAATCTTTCTCAATCGTTGTTGTTCTAGTTTCCAAGTAAATGCTCCCACTTGCGATTTGCCTAATAAAAGTCATTTTAGTCTTCTTCTACTCGTAATCTAATTCAATTTGCAGAAATATTAAGTGGGTTTTATGTACTTGTGTTGCAAATGCTAAGGATCTATTTGGTAACACTCCAATTTCTTTTTTTTTCTTTTTATTCTTTTGTTTCTTGAAAGAAAAAAGAAACAGAAATTTGTTTAGTAACATCAGTTAATTTTTCTTTTTTTCTGAAATAAAAAAGTGGCCAAGGAAAAAAAACAAGAAATAAATAAATCTATTTTTTTACTATCGAGAACAATTTATGAAACAAAGTCATTTACCGACCGACCAAAAAAAAAAAAAAAAGGAAACAAAGTCATTTTCTTTTTTTCCTTTTTTTTTCATTCCTTCTCCTTCCTACTCTAGCCGGTTGCTGGGCCTCGACAATGGCTGACAACCAACAGGACTAGCAAAGTGGACCTCCACACCCTTAGGCAAGCCTCGCCCACCACTATGAGGTCGATTTCGCCATGGTCGGACAAAGCCGACCTCGCTCAATCACAGTGAGGCTCAACTTCGCCCAACCACCGGTGAGGTTCACCTGAGGTCGGCAAGGTCCACCACACCAACCCTTGTTTCTAGCTGGTCGTTGGCCATCGCCAAGGCTCGGTTGACTAGCTAGAAGAGGAAGAAGAAGAGAGAAGGAAAAAAAAACGAAAAAATTAGAAAAATATCAACAAAAATATTTGAAGATCATAACAAATGTTTTTCTATTTCTTTTTATTTTGAGAATAGAAATTTTAGGATCGTATCAAACACGTTTTTTTAACTTCGTACTTTTAGTTTTCACTTTCATAGATACTTGGGCATGCAATATCCTTACGCATACACAATGGACTAATTTTTCAGTGGGATACGATGTGGATCATGATGCCTAGGGAGTAGAGAAATAGACCGCCTGAGATGATTGCTTGCCAATATTTACTGCTAGTACTTGTATGCTTTACATAGATTTGGAGAAACATATTATGTGTACATTATAAGTAGAGATGAGATAATTGCTTGCTAATTTTTACAACTGTTATCTCAGGATTGTTGACGATTTTTTAGCAAATATCTTTACGTCCAGTGGGACCAAATGTCTATTCAAAGTAATTTTTTGAGAATTGTTTTCCCTAAAATGGACGTCCAAAATGTAGAAGGGACTTGTTGAAAATATCTCTCATTTCAACTAGTGAAGGAAACTCGATCCAAATTGTTTATTAGTTTAAGTGAATTTCCCAGTTGAGTGGTTCTCTAATTTCAGTGATTTCTTAATTTAAATAGGATCTTTATAAGAGGTGCTAAGAGGTACGTCTTTTCGTTAATGCATACATGAGGAATTTTGATGTTCAAGCTGGTAAATCTTGGGAGAATTGTGAATTTATTTGTGAGATTGAGATATTATTTGTGAGAAATTTCAAGTGTGTAACATTGTGCGTTATTGAATGTAATTGGGAATTGAAAAATGCTAAGAGTGTTCTAGTGGCTCGAATGTGATTGTAATTTCTATTGTGTCGTTTAATTGGTGGGATTTTATCATGTTCTCCTCTTGAGGTAGGTTTCAACGACCGCATCATGTAAATCCAGTATCCGATTTATTTCATTATTTATTTTTATTTTTATTGTTCGATTGTTTGATTGGGGGACATCCTTATTAAAGAGAAAATCTTCGAAAGCAAAGAAGAAATGGCCAAGTCGACGGTGAAAGGGTCATAAAGAAATTCTCAGGATTTGCGTATCTTATGGTGCCAGATAGGACATGTTTTATGGGCAGCTACTCAACCGTTCACGATGGCGGGAGGGGCTTAATAATTGCATCCGTCATCCATAATGTGTGACCAAGGAAATCGAACGCCAGAATTGAAACTGAAAGCGAATAAAATGACAAATTATATGAGATCTATTGACCCTCAAAAGTACAATTTTGAAAATTTGGGATTACTTCGGGTCGAGTCCATTCGTTTTGCGAAAAATATCACGTTTTCAGAAAATATTTCCCAAAAATCCATTTTTCAAGAAAATAAATATATTTTCCGGCATTTGGCTAAAGCTTGAAATTTGAGTGGAAAATATTTTAACTGTTCATTACCTAATTTGATTTTTTAGGAAAATTTACCAAAAAATTATATTTTAATATTTTTAATTGACCAAAAAAGTAATTTTAATTTTCATATTTTTTAAAAAATTGAATTTTTAATTATTTTTATTTTTTTAAAATCAATTATTTTTATTTTTTCTTTCTTATTATTTTTTCCTTTTTTTTTCTTTTCCTTCCTCCTTCTTCCTCATCCTTCCTCCACCGCCGTGTGCCTCAATGATGGCCGGCTGCCTAATGACCGACAAAGATGCGAATAGATGGATCCAACTAGCTTGGGGCTCAGCTAATCCATGCGAGCCGCGAGCTTGTTGGTCGACGAATGCAACTCACCCAGTCCAAGCAAGCTTGAGGCTCGGTCGATTCAAGTGAGCCCGAGCTCCACCGAGGCCGGTGAGCTCGCAACTCACCAAATCCAACGAGGGTGATCCGACAAGCTTGAGCCGGCCCTTGCTAGATTTGGCCTATGGCTAGTCGTCGACTACGGTCATGGCTGGCAACCGACCAAGGACAAAGAAAAACATAAGGGAAGAAAAAGAAAAAGAAAATTAAAAAAATCAATTTTTTAAAAAATAAAAGAAGAAAACATAAAAATGAAAAAAAATGCGCTTGGTGAAAGAATGTGAGGTGGAAGACTTATTGAAAAATGTTTTTCATTATTCAAAAAAAAAAATATTTTCCTCATTATTTACAATAGTGGAAAACGTTTTTCTTGACTAGTTCATTTTCCGTAAAACGAACATAAGAAAATTCGAAAAATATTTTTCTGGAAGTTATTTTTCATTAAACGAATAAAGCTTTTTATGTTTCCTCTCCACCCAAGATCGATTGAAATTTTGCCTGCCCGAGCACAATAGAGCCCAGTCCGAGTCTTTATTTGCCTATTATGCTTTACATCTTAATGCCAGAGAAACTAACAATTGTTATGATTATTTGGGCTCAAACCGAAATTGAGTTTTTAATATTCATTTATTTCATAAAAAATAAATAATTCGAAAAATATTTTTCTAAAAATGATTATTTGTATTAATTGGAATGATTAGTCAATAAATATGCCAATTGTCGACAACAATTTATAATTAAATATTTTTGTGAATGATCATTTATTCATTCAATTTTGAAAGCGATATAATCGATTATTGTGACATCTAAATTTCGCTTGACTGTGTGTTTCAAATACTTAATAGTCAATGCTATACCACCAAGTTGATCACTGAACCATGTCATTAACATCCTCATTGCACCACCGCAAAGACTTGTCACTTCATCCCGTCCCCGTCATCACCAAGCCACCTCAGTCCATGCGACCGCGTCACCTCATCAACCGAGCCATTACGTCAAGTTACGCCACATCACCATATCCCAAACCACAGCCAGCTTCTTCTCTGGCCGCCAAATAGGCCTTACGTGGCCTTCCTTTAAGCTGCCACCAATTATGATAAGGTGGCAGTTTACTATTAACTCAAACTAAAACAAAGCCGCGTTTACCTCTAGATCTCTCTCCTTTGGGACTGCCACGAATTGAAGAACTTTGACTCATCTCAGCAAAAGCAGTCGAACAAGAGAGCATAAAGAAAAACCAGCGCTTTTCTCTTCATCTCACGGCCTCACTGCATTCATACAGCATCTTCCTTCTTTCTTTTAGCCCTACCACTTCATCCTCGCCAAACCCTCATCAGATCATTTCATTTCCTCACCGATCGACGCCACGAGTCGCCAGCGACACGCCTTCATGCCGCCAGTCGCTCGTGCCGCCCCATCACCCTCACACCGTTGACGTCAGGCCACGCCTCAAGCTCACCAGCAGCTCACGCGTCGCCGCCACAACTCGCCACACCAGCCACGACCTTGGACATCGGAGACTCCTTTGAGCCGTGCCGACGCTTTTCTTGGACTTGAGGCAAATGAATTACTTCCCATTCATGCTATATAGGTTGATTTCCATACATCGAGATCGATTTCCTCGAATTGTTATCGCCTCGGCTGTTTTTGCACTTGATCATGTTCATCAACGGTTTTGGAATATATGCGTCGCAAGTAGTATTAATATTTTAGTGCATTTAGTATATTAATATGTTGTGATAATGCTGGATATTGAAGTGTGCATTGTTTTGAGCTTAATTGACACGAGTTGTGGACGAACCTGAGGTTACGATGATTTCCGGGTCAATTTATTGTAGACCAAATTTTGCTAATTTTGTGCGGGTCTATGGTACAAATTTCATAAGACTTTCTTCACAAAAGTTGTGCATTATGCCTTATTCTACGACATACTTTAATTTCATATTTTGTAGACTTTGTATGTACAGAACATACAACTATGCGGGTCCAATTATAAGCCATTTCTGAATCTTTGCTCAGTTTCCATTTTTTGTAGCATTTTTTATAAAAAGAATTTGGACTAGTGTCCTTCATAAAAGCTTTAGGCCACATCTTAAACTATATTTGGAATTTTTTCATGATTTTTGGAGTTTAATTAGGCATCCAAAATGCCATTTTCTGAACCTGTTGTAATATGGCTTTGCGCCCTATTTTGATCCGAATTACATAAAATTATTGGGACACGCACTAGCTAAATTGGACTTTGAGTTCTTCAAAAAAAAACATTCCTCAGAATCTCATCCACGACTTGTTACGATTCCATAATTTTTTGAATTGATTTACTTGGCAATGCCGCTGATTTCTATCAAAGGGCGAGCTGCCCTTTTTCTATAGATTTCGGATAAATTCTCGTTTTGTAACACATTTTTTGAATTGGTATAGCCGAGTAAATGTTTGTATCACTTCTCTGATTTACCAAATATATTTTATGGTGGATATTGAACTACTCCTATGCATTTTACTTGGTGGATGTCCTATTTGAATCGAATTATGGAACTACTGCACCATTGGATAAGTGTGTGAGTTGGGAATGTCATCGGTCCTTGGGATGATGATGCCCCAAGTGGTAGTAGAGATGCTTGGAGGGATAATTGGGTTCCTTTGGATGTCTGGAAGTGTAACACGATTCCCCCAGATGTTCTCGCGATGCTGGATGGGTGCAAGATGCCCGGGGAATAATGGGGTTCTTTGAAAGATGGTGGCAATCAATTCACAGTAAAGATAATCAAGTGCATTTTCAAATTTTGTTTAAGTATTATTCTGTTACTATTTTCAGAGGAAACGTTGTCTATTTGCTTTCCTAATTCTAAGAAATGTTCTCAGGCAAGTTGATATCATAGTGGTCATCTGTCCCTTAAACTTCCTTGTATGTGCTGTTATTGACTTATGTGGTATAGACAGGTTAGTAATTTGTTTGTTGAGCTTTGTGCTCACTCATGGTTGATCATTGTTTCTCATATCAATAGCATTTTGGGAAGATTAGGCCAAGATTTTAGATGTACTATGGGTGGGAGACAAATGACATGGTACATACGTAGTATATAAGTATGGATGATGTAGCTGCTAGAGCTTTTGGGTGTAGTACGGAATAGTGGTACCTTTTGCTCATCCCCTAGTATACCCGGACCCTGTCACCTAAACATATATAAGTAAGAAATGAAATGAGATTACCAAGTTTGCAAGTTCGTGTATGTTCTCTTGAATTTTTATATGTTCTGGGTGTTCTTTAACCATACACACTTGTACATGCTTAAAAAAAAAAAAAAAATAAAAGGATTTTAGTAAATGCATTAGCTGTGACATACTAGAGACGTCACAATTATTTTAGGGAAAATATTTTTCTAAATTATTACCATGAAACAAATAAAAAATAATGATTGGAAAACCATTTTCCTAAAATTGACTGCTTATATCGCTTGAAATAATTAGTCTCGTGAAAGATGTTGTCATTATCAACAAATAATTTATGTCTAAATTTTTCATGAATGATGAAAAAACATTATTCCTTTCTATAAGCAATACAAGTAATTATTTTAAAAATATATATATTTTCCAAATCATCTATTTTCCACGAAATAAATGAAGCCTTAAACCTAACAAATTTTACTTTTTGCTTCATGTGATGGGTTGAGTTCAAACTCTTGAACACCATGCTTTGAGTTCTTGTCATCCCATCTCGCATATAAGGATGAGCAACTTGCGGGAAAAGTGTTAAAAGAGTCGAAACCTTTTGCATTTATTCCAATTTAGTCATAAACTTTTTATTTGTGTTGATTTAGTTATAAACCTTTTGACTTGGTGCTAATTCAGTCATTTTTTGCTAATTTTGGCCAGATTTTTTGCCGACCGGGCGTCGATGGGCGACGTGGCATGATCGACGCGACGTTGACCACTTTTAATAATTTTTTAATTCTTTAATTATTTTTCTTTTTCTTTTTCTTTTTCTTTTTTCTTTTTCTTTTCTTTTTTTTTTTTCCTTCTCCTCCTCCTTCCTCCAACCGGTCTTCGGACTTCAGTGACCGGCCAAAGGCGACTTGACCTCGCCGACCACTGGCGAGGCTCAAGCCCTTGTTAATGGTCGTAATGGCGACCTCGCGCGAGCGGACAAGGCTCGTCCTCCCCGAATCTAGCAAGGGTTGAGCCTCGTCGGCCATGGGCAAGGTCGCCCTTGCGGCTTGGGCAGCCTCGAGCTAGCCTTACCAACCGTGAGGCCACCCTCGTGACCACTAGTGAGGCTCGAGCCTCGTTAGTGGTCAGCAAGACTCGCCGGATGAAGGAAGGAGGAGGAGAAGGAAAAAAAAGAAAAATAAAATAAAAATAAAATTTTAAAAATTTTAAAAATATTAAAATATTATTAAAAATTATCTAAGTCGGCACCCATCATGTCACGTCAGCCCGGCTAGCTCCCAAACAGCAAAATCCGCCCAAAATTAGCCAAAAATGAGTAAATTGGCACCAAGTAAAATTGTTTAGGACTAAATTGGCACAACAAAAAAAAAAAGGTTTATGACTTTTTAACACTTTTCCCGGCAACTTGCTACCCTTAAAACATTTTGTCATCCGAAATAAAACAATATGTGCCAATAGTTTTTTTTTTTTTTTTTAAATCGTTATTTTTAAGTGATATAAGCGATTATTTACTTACATAAATAAATATTTATTTTTTAGTCCAAATTATTTGGTTGTGCAAAAATATGTCTGGATAAATAAGAGTGGACGCAGAGCCGGGGGTGGTGGGGGTTGCCACCGCGTTCCCGCTTCCATTGTCGTATGTGGTTTTGTCCATTTGATGAAGTTCGATTTTCAATGGTGCTTAGTTGGAAGTTTTCAACACTCCTCTCACATCCTATATGAAATTATCCAGCACTTGACCCTATTTAATAAAAGAAAATACTTTTTTATTGTATTATAGCATGGCACCACGCAATTTTGTGACCTCGAGATGTTTAGATACTCTTGGAAAGAACTATTTTGTTTGCTCTAACCAATCACCAAATACAAAGTATTATCATTTTAAAAAATAAACAAATTCATAATATATGACTGCACTACAATTGGCTTGGTTGTGTGGAATGTCATCCTTTCGGATCGATTAAGGAACTCCTCGTCTTAACACAGGCCTAAGCATATGCAAAGGCTCGAACTTTCAGCCATCGGATGCCTTTCCGCTGGCAAGGAATATCACTTTCCTCCTGCAATTGAAGAGCCAATAATGTGCCATCTGAGGAAAGAATTCCCAAGATAAAGCCAGGAAAGAATCTGCCATTATTTCTGGAGTTTCCTTGATGGTGAAGCATTCCTGTTTACAGCCCCACAGATCCCTTTCGAACCAACAGCCTTGCAAGAAAAGAACCAAAACCTTGACCCCCACAGTTTAGGAACACATTAGCTGTCAGCCGCCGCCGCCGCCGCCGCCAATGCTCATTCACTTTCAATCCTCCTCTTTTGGACATTCGCGTTCCGTAGGTTTCCAAGTTCTATCTGGAACGGTACTGATGACAGATGGAGGGCGGTGAGCAGATGAAATCCATCGATTCACTGCTTTCAGTCCTGAATTTTCGTACGATTACCATTGTTCTGGGCAATGGTGCATGGGCCATGAGCAAAGCGATTGATCATGTTTTCATCATTGGTAACTAAACATCTCACCCACATTAAGCCATTTCTCGTCGGTCGCTAAGTTTTTCCATCATTCGAAAATTTTCCAACCTGGAATCTACCGTATCAAGTCTTATAACATATGCTATTAGGTGTTGCGACCCACTTCATTGAGCCTAGGAACTATTCTAAATTTGAAACCGGGTAGGTTCTACGAGTTACGAGGCATTAATATAATGTTTTAGGAAAATTGATAAACGAAAAAATGCCACAATTTCTTTCATTACCTAGACAAATTTCAACATAAAAGTTCAAATGCGTTTCCTAATGAAATACAAGTTCAAGAATTAAAAATAACATCATATTGTAATAACATTGAAAGTAATATGAAGAAAGATAAATCTGTTCTCTCATCAAATCACAACTCTAAAGGTGAAAAGTCTTTTAAGAAATAACAAATTTATGAAGAGTTCAATACATATATGTTTACTTAACTATTGTATAGCCTATACCCTCTACTTAAATAAGCGCCACAGTGTATGTCACCCAAAACCCAAGACAATTTATAAGTACCGATTCTGAAACTTGAAACTTGGAACCTTCTTGAAAACTCTGCTGGAATTTGTTCCACCGTAGTTTCCATTGGTTCTCTTGCATATCCTTATCCGCCATCAATCAAATAGGACGAAGAAAGGAGGATCACACCCCATCAATGGGTTGACATTTGATCCACTAGAAAACGTTGAATTGTTGTGCGTTTATTTCGCAGAAAATGAATAATTTAAAAAAATTAAATATCACTTACAAAAAATAAACGAACCAAAAGTAGTTTATCATCCATAAAAATATATAAACATAATTTGTTATTTGTAATAAAAATATTTTTCATTGACAATTATTTCAAGCAATACAAGCGATCATTTTTAAGAAGATAATTTTCAAATTCTTCATTTTTCACGAAATAAACGGAGCCTTAGATTGATGAATTTGAGAGAAAAGGTAGCATACTCAGAGCCAAATTAATATCAACAAATCCTTGGATCCGCAACAATGGTACATGACAACAGACTAATAGCTAGGTTTACAAAACAAGGCTAACGCACCACATATTCGACATTAGTGTTTGCTATCATGTCAAAATCATTGAATGACGCAAAACACATATTTCACATGAAATGCATGGTCATGGTAGTTTTCCAAAATTGAATCAAATTCAAATCAAGTTATAATAACCATCGACATCTAATCATTCTTATAGAACATGAAATATCTATTGAGTTGACTCCACAATATATAAACTATATACCATACAATAACATTTATTATGCAAAACTAAAAATAAATCGCATATCACACGTTGTCTCAGATATCATGACACGATAATCTCATACAATAATCTGTATGTCCTCTTCTCAAATATTCACGTAACTTTGCAATAAAGATAAGGTCTCCCTGCTTCTATGGACTCACTTGTTTGACCAAACGTCATTGTAGCCATTGACCGTATGGTCCCATCGTAGAATCTACACAATTGAGTATGACCATGTCGGTCTGCATAGACCAAGTTTATCCAAGAAATGGCCTTGTCCTTTCCGACAACATCACATCGGAGGAGAAACAAACAGAAGAAGAGAGAAGAATATGCTAAACAGCTTTGTGGACCTAGACTTTGTGACATGAACATAAAGTCATTCTTGAGCGGATTTGAGGTACTTCAGCCTAACAATTACTTTTTTGGTTCGTTTATGGATAGGATTGGGACAAGCTCAAACTCTACGACACTTTGCAATCTCTCCCGATATATAATAGGAGTGATCGGTATCCAGTCCGATTTGATTTGGTTCTAAGGTAGAACTGAGAACCAAACTGGGAGAACCAGTTCCCAAAATTGGGAATTGGGGACCGAACTAGTTGGTCCTAGGATCGGGAACCAATCCAGACCGATTCTAGTCTAGTCCAATAGAACCGGTCATTCACCGGTCTTCTATTATAAAAAAAAAATAGAAAAATTGGTCACTTTTATTTTATTTTTTGAAGAAATTTAAAAAAAAAAAAAAAAAAAAAAGAGTACGTGTAGCTGGTCTAATCTAGTCCGGTCCGATTCTTCCTTGAAATTGGGAACCAGACCGACACTTCTGGAACCAGACCAAATCAACCAGTTCCCAATTTGGACGGCCAGTTTTGCACACCCCTAATATATAGGGACAACTCACATTACCTTAAAAAGTTTACACAACGGTGGCTCCAAGGAATGATTCAACGATTGCTGCCTTTTAACAGAGGGAAAAACCTAATTACTAGATTGTTGAAACAATGAGTCTTTCTTGAGGTGAGCGTAGATGCCTCGATCTACTCTATGCGGACGGATCGAAATTGAGATTACGTTTCCAGCATTTTACAGAGTTATTGTAGCTGTCAAGTTTTCTGTTCATGTGATCTTTGTTTCCCTTCATTCAGCTGGGCAGAAGACAAATTTAGGATGTACCGAGAGAGGTGTAGGAGAGGAGGATCAATGCTGTTTATGGCGACGAGACTTAAGCACTTCGTTGTAACGTGAAGCATTTCACTGTTCTTGTACATGGAATAAATTTTGAGATGCACTGTACAGATTCACAGTACAATAATGGGGTTTGTTCTCGACTCGAGCTTTTTGTAAAAGGAGTTGCTCGCCCTTATCTTTCGTGATGCAATGAAATGGATTTACTTGTCGTATTAAAAAGAAACAACGAGTTTTTCACTTCATAAAATCGAAACAATGCGCAGTGAGCATGACACCTCATAAAATTTCTAGCGATTTTCTGATATTTAGGTACTCCTAGTCTTGGAATAAATCATTCTGTTCATTCCAGAGAAATCATTATGCGCGAACTGTTGTCATCTCGAAAGGAAATATAGAAATTCATGGCGTTTTGGGAGGATCGACTTGGAACTTCTCGTCTTATTTTCAAAACACTCAAGTTTAACTTTAATGTAAAGAATTGAGGTTCTTCCATCAGATGTCTTTTCCATAGGCAAGGAATATCGGTTTCCTCCTCCGATGGAAGAGCCAAGAATGTTCCATCTCAAGATAAAGCCAAGAAAGTATCTGGTATTCTTTTCTGCGGTTTTCTTGATTGTGAAGCATTCCTCTTTACAACCCCACAAATCCCTTTAGAAACAACAGCCTTGCAAGAAAAGAACCAAGACCTTAACGCACACAATGTATATAAGACCCCAGCCACCACCGCCAGATCTCATGCACTTTCAGTACTCATCATCTTTTGCACAATCGCGTTAGCGTCCGTGGGTTTCTGAACATTCTTTCGCCCCTTTTTAATCCTCCCTTTTGCTTGTTTGTTGAGCTGAAGCGATATTCCGACGATGGCCGGTCCACAAATGAAACCCGTTGCTTCTCTGCTTTTGCTTCTTAACTTTTGTATGTTTGCCATTGTTCTGGGCATCAGTGGGTGGGCTATGAACAAAGCTATTGATCATGGTTTCATCATTGGTAACCAAATTCTCACCTCCATAAATCCATTACTCAATTGTCATACTTCAAAAATTATAGGGTTTCTTTTGCATCTTATATGTTTGCTGCTAATTCTGGGGGAGTGCAAATTGCAGGACCAGGATTCGACCTTCCGGCGCATTTCTCGCCGATTTACTTCCCTATGGGAAATGCTGCGACCGGATTTTTCGTGACATTTTCTTTAATAGCCGGAGTCGTCGGAGTCGCATCAGTCATTGCTGGAGTCAACCATCTCCGCAGTTGGAACTCTGATAGTTTGCCGTCTGCAGCTTCAACCGCTGCGATTGCCTGGACTCTCACTCTTCTAGCTATGGGGTAACATCTACTTTTCTAAAATATCGCCTTTAATGCTATTAATGAAGTTCGATCCAAAAAGAGATAATCAGCTTGAATAATTGAATAACCTCTTGCCTGACCTCCAATTCACATAGAGCATCCGTTGCTCCAAATTTCGAACGCCAGTTCAAGCCTTATCATCATGCTAATGGTTGGGCTTCTCTCGTCTTTGCAGTTTCGCTTCCAAAGAAATAGAGCTCCGCATCCGAAACTCTCGCCTGGTAAAGAATATTCCACACTCGACATACTCTCTTTTCGATCATCGTACATGTTCTGACAACACTTTCTACCATTATGCAGAGAACGATGGAGGCATTCGTGATAATCCTGTCGGTTACTCAACTTATTTACATTGCAGCAATTCACGGTGGAAGGTCGAGATGAATCACTGAACGTCAGTGTCGTGTGAAGGTCTGAGTGCTTTTGTTTCGCATTTTTTTTCCTCTCTTCCTCAGGCGTCTTGTAAAAAACAGGGCATGGGATTGTCCCTGTCGCTCGATTTATTGTGTTCATATCTGATTTGTGTGAATGAATAAGAGATCACTTTCAATCATCAAGAACTTTTCACCTTGGAGAATAGTCAAATAGGATGGTAAGTAAAGTGACCAACTCGCAGTATTCGCCACGATAAGGATGTCCCTCATGATGATTTCGACATACAAAAACTGGGGATACGAATTATTACCTGTTCGATCTACTTATTTTAGTCAATGATGCCCCGACAGAAGGAACACAGTCGACAGCTCTCAAATCTGATTTAGATAGGGCTGCGGTGTCGAGCTCTACTCACGAAAATGACGGCCTCATGATACGACACATGAACAAGGAAACCTAGCTCTTGAATAAAAATATCTACTGGGTTTCTTTCCTCGTGATCCGCATCAACCAAGTAGAAAGTGAATACTCTGCAAATAAATTATCAAGCGACATAGTAGAAGCATACCAAACATCCTATGTCGACAAACAAATCATCAAATCGGTCATCGGACGATATCGATTTCCTTCATTGGCTAAGGGAAGGCGAAATTATTCCTAAAGAAGTCGCACAGTGCGAATCCTGAAATCCTGCCCTCCAATGTCAGAACTCATAGATACCCATTATAAAGTTCTAATTAACCTTATCCCATACACAAACACATCCTCCTCTTCTATGTAATGGTCCTATACCACAGAAAGGAAAAAGGACAGACACGGCACACGATTTCAAGTGAAAAAAAAAAAAAACCAAAATGCAAAATTCATATATTAAAAAAAAAAAAAAAAAAAAAAAGTGAACTGCCGACGAGGACCAGACAAGGCTTAACAAAGACGACGCAATTCCCAGCACAAGACTCAAAAATGAATTTTTTTTTTTTTTTTCCTTATTTCAGTCAGGTCTATCAGGAAAAGGAGAAACCTCGGATTGTCTTCAAGATGAAACCTCCTGAACTTCAAACAAAATCATTCCTAGCTTTCCCAAACTTCATCCCTTGCCTAAAGGTTCGGTAATATTGTAACTCTGCAAAGAACAACACATCAGAGAATATCAGCTTGAGGGATACGAGATTAACACATACACGTGCACATGCAAATACAGAGTTGGTCAAAAACAGATAATTCTCCATTTCAAACCCTAACAGCGATTGAAAACAGATGTCCAGAATTTTAGCAATGCTGGAACTGGAACTTGAATGCTGAAAACATTAAAAACTGGGGAATTTGCTTTTAGCCCCTTCATCAATGGAGTTGCACTCAACTAAGCTTAAAAATGATGCACCCTACACCCCCACTTCCATTTTGTTGCACTGTAATATTCCCATCTCAACTGTTAGAAGGACGAGCTGTCCCAAGAAATTAAAAGGTAGTGATTAGTAAAATGCAACATTTTCAACTTTCAGCCCCTACATGCACCTTTCCTTATTGGCAGGGAGGAGGGGGAAATAGAGAACTATTTTACCCAAAAGAAAAGATAATAAACATCGTCAGAATGTCATACATTAGTGACCTCCAAGAAATTTCTAGATTTCCAAGCCATTGCTTATTGCGTGCATCACTAGTCTCTATTTTTCACTTCAAGGTATGATCAGTATGTGAATCTAAACCAAGTGCATCCCTTGTCTTAGTAAGACGAACAAGGTGATTTTTGCACAGCTTGTATAGGCATAAGGGCCACAATAGGATAACCACAGGATATTATGACTGGCAACTGAACTACAGATATGAAAATGAAACAAACGAATATTCTCCAAAGCATGTACATCTCTTTGTTTGTTTCTTATGAAAAAAAGGTTGCTTCAAAGCAGCAAAATGATGTTCAAAGCATTTTAATTTATATGGTAACTTCACTGATCATGTTAAAAGTACAAGACAATACATGAGAAGCATAGAGTATGTGAAGAATACAGATTAGCCACCAGAGATATTTCGATTCTCGCATACTGCATATAATCTCAAAAAACGAAAATTATAAATGTTGCAACATCCCCTCTTTCCATAGTTCAAGTATCAGATTCTCAATCACCATAGAGAATCTGTATGTTTTACCGTCTAGCAACATTTCATGGAAGCACAACCTTGTATTGTTAGAACAGACAACACTTCTTCTAGAGAGAGGACAGTGAAAAAAACTTTTTATTTGGCCTAAGTTCATACCTTTCATCAAAGCCACAGCAGTTTCATGCCAGTTCATGGCCAATTCAATGCCCAAAAAGTTGAGAACTTCATTTACTTCTTTAAAGAAAACACAACCAACCACATCAGTCAAGATAAAAGAAAAGAAAAGAAAATCCCGCAAAGATAATGTCCACATTTATGTATATATAACAAGTTCGGGTTTGGTCAGACATTCCCCAGTCAGTCTTAGAATGAGAAATGACCATGTAAAGTCATTTCTTATTGTGCCACTAGAAGGATTGACAATTTGTGTTCGAGGCCACATATTGGTAATGGGATACAAATAATTATTTAACAGGTTAAGTGAATTACAAGACACATATATCGCGTCTTCTAAATAGCTTATCAAACATAACTGTATTAATGCGTGTATAAATGTGTACAAATGTGCTGCGTGTTAAGGTGAATGTCACATAAATCTGCACAAACAAGTTAAGAAAGTCAACCCGCATTACACCCATTTCTTTTTTTCCTGTAAGTCTTAACACAAACACAAACACAAATATGCCAGTCATAAACATGCTTAAACAAAATACTTTACACAATTCATCTAAACAAGTTGTGTTATCAATTGCCAGTCCTACCCATAGGCTGTTCCCTCTTAGATGTTAATAATGCATCAATATATTACTTTAGGTCCGACACCCGTTTCTCCATATAAATGGAAAGGAAAAAGAAAAACTATGGTCCAAGCAGTAAAAGCATCAATACCTCTCTGCATCCAGAATATGATCAATGTGTGAATAAGTCCTTTGGACTAGGCGCATGGCCTATGTTGACAGAGGATCATGCAATTTCATCCTCACACAGAAATAAATGCATCCTACTAATGAGAGAGAGAGAGAGAGAGAGAGAGAGAGATAGCACTGAATGCATGCATGTACAAGCTGCTGGTACAGATGGTTTGTAAGTGTGCATGCATGTACCTGTATGAGTACGTGTGTAGGGTGCACGCATGTGTATAGTTCTGCTTTTATTGACTCTCTACCTTTAGTCATCTACTGGAGCCCATAAAGATATCAAATAGTCCGCAACAGCTCATCCAGGATGTCTTTTCCACAATTCTTGGAGCCGGCGCCACCAATGGCTGCAGGTAAACAGAAATTACTATTGATAGTCACAGCCAAACCATTTTTTTTTTTTTAAATCAACAACCAAAGCTCCAGAAAGACATAGAAGTTCAAGTTAGACAGAGGTAATACCTGGTCCTCAGAGGATTCACAAACCTCAAAATCCTTGGCCTTCTCCGTACTATTATGAGTCTGAGCAACCAAAACTCCTGGAGGCGGCAACAATTCACCCTCCTTTTCTTTGGAGACAGAAGCTACAGCAACAGATTCAATGACAGAATCTTCAACTGCAACAGGAAACACTTCAGCCCCGACATTGTTTGATGCAGACTCCAAACCATTGTTTGGTTCACAAACCTCAAAATCCTTGGCCTTCTCTGTACCATTATGAGTCTGCACAACCGAGACTCCTTGAGTTGCCAAAAATTCACCCTCCTTTTCTTTTGAGACAGAAGTTACAGCACCAGATTCAACTCCAGAATTTTCAACTGACACAGGAAACACATTCGCCCCAACATTATTTGATGCAGACTCCGACCTGTTGTTAAATTCAGAAACCTCAAAATTCTTGGCCTTCTCTGTGCCATTGGGAGTCTGAGTAACCGAAACTCCTAAAGATGGCAACAATTCACCTTCCTTTTCTTTTGAGATAGAAGCTACGGCACCAAATTCAACTCCAGAATTTTCAACTGACAAAGGAAACACTTTAGCCCCAACATTGTTTGATGCAGACCCATTGGATGCAACTTGTTGGACCTCATCTATTGAGGTCAACAAGTCCTCTTTTCCACTAGAATTAAGTCCAAAATCTGCTTTATTTTCAGATGGAGCAGCTTCCGTGAAGTCAATAACTTTCTCGGACAGAGAGACCACTGGTTCAGCCACATTTACACCCTCACCCGGGCCACCATCAATCACTTTGGTCAACTTTTGAGGCAAAGATTCACCTGGCTTTTCCAAATCTTCAAATTCAGTCATTTCCAAATTTTTGCTTCCTTCTTCGGCTCCACACTTTTCCTCATCAGTGACCAGAGACTCACCATCAGGCCTAATGATGCTGGATTTCTCAGTGCCCCCATAATGTTGTTCCTTCACAGGCTCAACACACTCAATGGGAATGGGAAAATCATCTTCAAACTTCAGTTCCTTTATAGTTTCAACTCCACCATTGCCCTCTACTTCAACTTTTTGCGCAGCATTGGAATCAACTTGTATGTCCACTGGCTTGTTCTCAACATCAGCCGATGCAACAGGCGATGGATCACTCTTAACCAATTCTTCACTCCCAGGCTCAACACACCCAATGGGAATGGAAAAATCATCATCAAACTTCTCTTCCTTAACAGTTTCGACTCCACCATTGCCCTCTACCCCAATTTTTTGCACACCATCGGAATCAACTGGTATGTCCACTGGCTTGTTCTCAACATCAGCCAATGCAATAGGCAATGGATCACTCTTTCCCAATTCTTCACTCACAGGCTCGACACACTCAATGGTAATGGGAGAATCATCTTCAAACTTCACGTCCTTAACAGTTTCGACTCCACCATTGCCCTCTATTTCAATCTTTTGCGCAGAATCAGAATCAACAGGTATGTCCACTGGCTTGCTCTCAACATCAGCCGATGCAACAGGCAATGAATCACTCTTTCCCAATTCTTCACTCCCCGTTGAATGTGCCATGGTGGTCATGGGATCCAGGGAATTGGGCTCTCCACCTTCGCTGTCTTTCTCATCCTGACTCCTCACTTCATCATTTTCTATCATTTTTAAATTAAAAAAAATCAAAGAAAGAGACAATCCAAGTATGGTTAACGTCCTTTGATAGGTAAGCAGATTACTCCACAACAACAGTTCCAATCAGAATCAAGCCAAACTAGGAGATACGGTTAACTACATAAATACCCATTTTCAGATCAAAATCAAGGAGAAAAACATCACATTAAGCAACACAAACAAAAGGGTTGATCTCTCTAGCAGTGAACAGTGAGGTTCAGCAAAACCCTCCAGCACAAATTGACAGGCACACCCATCTCTTAACTGGAAAAGACCCATCTCTTAACTGGAAAAGGCAAAGTCACAATTGAGGGACGACAGATGGGTCGTCAGCAGAAAAGATGAGAGAGCAAAAGTACCTTGAGCGTTGCTGCTGTCGGCGTTGGTGGAGGAAGGATCACTGATTGGTGCCTCCTTTTCCTTCTTTTTCTTGGCAGCTTTTCTCCTCTTCGAGCCCGATGGCATGATTGATTAAAAGGTCTCCTCCCCCAACACAGATCGTCCTGGGTTGTCCCTAATCAGGCCCCTCCAAACGAATCTTCCCCCTCTCTCCCTCTCTCTCTCTCTCTCTCTCTGGGTAGATTCTGTTTCTCTCTCCGAGAACAAACTTTTTGGTTTATTTAAGCCAGCGCCCAACACTAGGCAGCGCACTGAGAAGGGTAGACAGAGAGAGAGAGAGTGAGAACCAAGAAGGTAAGATGAGAGCGCAAGATCCTTCCTTTTTCTATTATTTTCTTGCTGAAAATGAGGCTCGTTTAATCTTCCCAGGAGGGAGGGAGGGAGGGAGAGGACAATGCATCAAGAAGGTAAACCTTTCTTTTTCCTAATTTTTTTCCTTGTTTGAAAATGAGACTCGTTTAGTCTTCTCAGGAGAGAGGAGGATAATGCATCATCGCCGGTTCAGACCTGTACCGCACGAATCCTCGTCATGTGTCCTTTAGTGCCGAAAAGCGTGTGAACGTCTCAAGATGTCCCCAGGAATCCGAAATCTGGAATTTCAAGATGGGGTGGGACGTGTGTTTTCCTTTTTGGATGAGACAGAGAGAGGGAGTGGTGGGTCGTTTGCCAACTCAGTGGAGATTAGCGTTCGGCTTTGTTAGCGCTGGCGGGTGCGCGTGTGAAATGATTAAGGAAATACATCCTTTCTAGACTCGTTCAGATGATTCATTCTGCATCTTTTATTGCCGACTTGTCCGGGTTCCGGACGTGCCAGGTTGGAGCATTGAAAGCCACGAAAGGTTGGAACTTTAAGGGGAAGAAAATCTCTTTCCTTTTCTAAATGCATTGATGACCCAATTGAAGTGTGAAGGCCAAAGCCGAAAATGAAGTCGGCAGAGGATGAACGAGTGCACCTACGCCTTCTTTAGGGGAGGAAAAAGAAATGGGTAGGAATGGTGTGGACTCTCTTTTTGTTTGCCATGGGTGAAGTATGGATTTTGATCAGAAACTTCC
Source organism: Eucalyptus tenuipes (assembly GCA_014182365.1). Classification (NCBI taxonomy): domain Eukaryota; kingdom Viridiplantae; phylum Streptophyta; class Magnoliopsida; order Myrtales; family Myrtaceae; genus Eucalyptus; species Eucalyptus tenuipes. The sequence continues at coordinate 10,770,395 of CM024540.1, forward strand.
AAAAAGTAAAAAGGTAACCCTTCTCTCTCTCTCTCTCTCTTTCCATCTAAATCTTGAGTATCCTTTGAATTGAAAAAAATTATTAATAAATAATTATTGCCATGAGATAAAAGAAGTTTACTACCAGAGTCTAAAGGAACACCTTTAGCTAAGAATAAAAAACTTCGGGTTAGAAAAAGTTCACCACCGAGACCTTAAAGAAACCCACTAGCTTAGAGGAAATGACCTCTTCATTCACCGCAAAAATAAAAATAAATAAACAAAGAATCGAAATAAGGAATATGCTCATTTAAGAAAATTTTACATATATTCAAATGCAAGTCGAGTCTCCATACAAATGGGATTACGCTTCTATTTATAGAGAGATTTTGCTAAACAACAGAACACGGCTCTTAGAATCCTAACAACTAAAATGGTTGAGTATTCACATAACTAAGACTCTTGAAAATGCATTTAATTAAGACCAAATGCATAGTAATTAATATTACCTCTACAAATATGTCCACTAGCATTGGAAGCAAAATGATCCCCTTAGAAGATCAATAAATAGTCAAGGAAATCGATCAAAATAGCCTTTAGTCATTAGGCAATCAATTGGCAATTTCAAAATCGACAATAAACTTATAAATCGACATCTTGATTGTCGATCGGCAATCATGAAATCAACAACTTCCCTATAAAATCAGCATCTTCAACCTTAAACTTATCGAATCAAACTATAGCCAAAATTGGAGTTCCCTTATAGGAGTAAGGATTGTGCTAGATCAATCAACAAGACTAAAGTTGAGCTTGAGAGTTGTTCGATAGGACCTTAGCTTGATACAAAGAATTATGTGTACACGGAAATATCTCTTTCTTCCATGTTTGGAACCTTAGCCTCGCAAAACAATATGTAATTACTGAAATGAAGAGAAATTGAAAAGGTTATTTTATTACAGTTTGTATGTAGTGAAAGTATCAATATCTTAAACTTGAAATTGTTGATACAAATAAAAATCATAAACTGGTATCCCATACGTGTTTACCCAAACATAATTTTCATCCCACAAAAAAATTTACAACTGATATTCTATGACATATTTATCCAAAACTACTTTTCGTTTAGTAAAAAATCTCAAGCTAATTGATGCCCATAACCCATATCTACCCATTTTTCACAATGCATTTGTATCAATGCACGTGGATATTCCACATCCAATCTATCATTCTCAACATCAAATTATATTCATCTTATAATGGTTTATCGTGTGTATTGACACGTGTATATATTAAGGGAATATAGGACGGAGTGCTAACATAGGATAAATTTGAGTTCGATGTACCAATATGCGTTTTCCTTTCCTTTTTTTCTTTTTTTTTTTTTGGGTGAGGCAAAAGCTAATTTAGGGTAAATGTGTTATGGAAACACAAACTCGAGGTTTTTCATGAGAAGAAAATTAATCGGGGATAAATGTGCCATGAGGTATATTGATTTGGAATTTTTTATGGTATTAACTCAAGTAAAAACGAAGTTGAAGTGTACGCGCCATAATAGTAATAGGAAAAAAAAAGGTAAAAAGTGAAAATTAGTTATTCCCCCACCAAGATGTGATTCTCTTCAAGTAGGGATGATCAACTTACGGGTGGGCAGTTCCCATCTTGGAACTAGGAATCGCTCACCAAGGACAGATTCCACATATTCGAAACATTGAAACTAGTTGAAAAGCCCCCAACACATTCATGCTAATATATGGAGTTATAGGTCCCTATCTAGAATATTCCATTATCATATAGCCAATCAATTGCAAACCAAAATGTACGAACAAACATTTGCTAAGATGTTTATATGATGTTGACCACATATTATTCCTCTCTCTTGCAGGGCGCAAATCGGCAATGCAACTATTGGTAAGGCAATGTGGAGTGCGTGTTTGAATCGACAACCATGATATCTCAACTTGATTAGGTTTGAGCGCAACGGTAGCTGCTTAGGGTCACATTGGGTGGGAGTAAATTCTCCCCGAACCCTTATGAGCTCTAGTAATTCATTGCATGAAACGTCACAAAACAGGGACGACAAATATGTGGTGTTCTTCTCCCATGTTAGGGTTTTGATCTAAATATATATATATATATATATATATATATATATATATATGTGTGTGTGTGTGTGTGTGCGCGCGCGAGTGTGTGTATTGGTCGATTCGGTCGGGGTGGGGCAAGTGAATGTTTCCACGCTTGGAACTCGTAACCAGGACTAATACTCACCGGTTCCAATAAATTGAAACCAGGAATTGAACCGGTCTTCATAGGAACCGTCGCATCCGGGTCGGTTCGGTTTGGTTCTAGGCCAAACAGCCACCTTAGAAGATTAACAATCAGCAATGAAAATCGATTAGAACATCATTCATTTATTAGTAGTCAATTAGTAGCTTCAAAATCAACAACTTCACTATAGAATTAACATCTTCAACCTTAAACCCACTAAATCAAATTGTAGCCAAACTTGGCCTTTGCTTAAGGAGTAAGGATCGTGTTGAATTAACCAACAATAAAGTTGAGCATGAGAGTTATTCAATAGGACCTTAGTTGCATACAAAGAATTTTATGTAAACGAAAATATCTCTTTCTTCCATGTTTTGAACCTTAGCTTCACGGAACAATATGTATAAATTGAAATGATTAAAAATTGAAAAACTTATTGTATTAATGTTTGTATATTATATTGTAAAGGTTTCAATTGCTTAAATTAGAAAAGGTTAATGCTAATAAAAATCACGAACTAGTATTCCATTCATGTTTACCCAAAACTAATTTCCCTCTCACAAATATTCAAAATTGATATCCCATGACACATTATCCAAAATTACTTTTCATCTCATAAAAATCTCAACCCGATGCCTTATGACCCAAATCTACCATTATTTAACATGCATCCATATCAACCCATATGGATTTTTCACGTCAAACGTGTCAGACTCTACGTCAAATCCATCAAATTATATCCATCTTATGTTGGTTTATCACGTGTGTTGACTTGTGTATATATTAAGTATGTGTATGGTAACATTTCTATTTTTGGGAATAATTTCTATTCAAAAATAATTTTTCTATTTTTGTTCCTTAGACAAGTTTATGAGTAGAAGAAAGCGTTTGGAATCGCACAAAATTTCTATTCCCGAAATAGAAACGCATTTGGTTCGACCCTCAAATATTTTTGTAACTTAGAATTTCTTTTAAATTTTTAAAATAATTTTATTACATTTTTCTTTTTCTTTTTCTTTTTTTCATTTTCTTCTTCTCTTTCTTCCTTTGGTCGGCGACCTCGTTGGAGCATCGTCGGCCCCGCGAGCCAAGCCTCTATTTGGGCAAGGTTGACCTCTTCCGGTCATGGCGAGGTTCGGGGTGACCTCGCCAAGGGCCGATGAGGCTTCGACAACCGGCTATGGGAAGAAGAGAAGGATGAGAAAAAAAAAAGAAAGAAAAGAAAAGAGAAGAGAGAAAAAAAAAAGGTTGATTATTGAGTTGTTCCTAGGAATAAAGATGTAATTTTATTTTTTATTTCTTACTTTCTTTCAAAGCTATTACCTTGAACAAATATATTCCCAGGAAAAAACCCACACAAATGGATTTCTATTCTGAAGAACAAACAAAAAAGAGAGAGAGAGAAACGGGAGCGTTACCAAATGCCCTCTCAGAGAATACTAGATAGAATGCTAATAGAAGATAAATTTGGATTCAATGTACCGGTCTTTGTTTATTTTTTTCCTTATGTGAGGCAAAAGTTAGGTTAGAGTTCGTGGAGATTCCAACTTAAGGTTGTTCATGACAAGAAAACTAATTTGAGATAAATGTGCCCTGGCACGTTGGTCAAAATATTTTTTGTTTTTTGGTATTAATCCAGTTAAAAACCAAGGTGTACCAGCCACGTCCCCCCCCCAACCACAAAAGATGTGATTACTTTCCGAGGGAGAGAGAGAGGGAGGGAGACAGACCTGGGTTCAAATTGTCGGTTTTGCGATCGCCTCTTTGCTTGGGCTTTTTCCTTAAAGAATCCGAAAGTCCAAGGGCCTTCTTCTTCTTTCAAGCAGTTCGAGAGAGGAGAAGCAGACCAGAGCTTCGATCCAGCTTCCCATCTCCATCTCCATCTCCATCCGTTCTCCCCCGCTCGAGACACCGGAAGGAGCGTCAGCTCCGTCTCTGCCGCCGTGGAGCGCGATGGACGCGCTGAGGAAGCAAGCTAGCAAGCTCAGGGACCAAGTCGCCAAGCAGCAGCAGGTCTTTCCCTCCGTCGAGCTCTTTCGATTTTCGGCTCCCGGCGCAGCTGAGTCGGTGAAGGAAGCGACCCATCGACGATCGCGGCTGCATTTGCGGCTCCCGGGGAAGAGAGTTCCGGGAATCGCAAAATGAGCTGATCTTTTTGAGTCTCTTGTTCGGTTCTCGCGATGTCCTACCCTGTTTGAATTGGAGTCAGAGGCGGTGTGGGCAGCAGTCAAAATTGCTAATTTCTGGGTCGTAGTTCATTGGCATTACGCAGTTTGGATCCAGCTGCGTAGTGCGAGTGTGTTGCCGTACTACTTCGGCTAGCGAATTCGTGTGCTATACGAGTCTGTTTTTCCTGTTTAAATTGAAGTCAGAGACGGTGTTGGCAGTAGTCAAAATTGCTAATTTCTGGGTCGTAGCTGATTTGTGTTACGGAGTTCAGATCTAGCTGCGTAGTGCGAGCCTGTGGCGGCACTACTTAGGCGAACGAATTTCTGTGCGATACGAGTCCCTTTTTCCTATTTGAATTGAAGTCAGAAACGGTGCTGGCATTAGTCAAAAGTGTTGATTTCTGGGTTGTAGCTAATTGGCATTACAGGTTTAGATCCAACAGTGTGTTGCGGTACTACTTCGGCGAGCGAATTTGTCTGCAATACGCATCTGCAAGATTTATCCTCTTTTTTTTTTTTTTTGCTTTGTTCTTACTGTGATTCCGGTGTTGATTATGGTTTTGCTTGTGTGTTTCTAGGCTGTGATTAAGCAGTTCAGTGGGACTGGCTATGAGAGCTCCGATGTGATAGTTATAGATGAGGTCGAAATGCAGAGACATCAACAGCTCGAGAAACTTTACCGGGCTACTCGTGCTTCCAAGGTAAAGATGGTTTTAGCTCCTCGATTTTGTCATCCTATGTCTGGTGATTGTAAATGACTTAATTCGTTATTGAACATTTTTAGGGGATGGGTGGGGAGTATGCTCTCTAAAATGGTTGAATCAATCGTGGAGTTTGGCTGTAGTTGATTAGGTAGATTTAGTTTCCTTGGAATCTCGGAAATGAATGCTTCGACTTGGTATTGTGGCGGGGCTAATTTCAATGTAAAGCTGCATCTGTTCTGCTATTATGTACAGTATGACTGTGTATTTATTTAATTGTGGTGAAGTGGAATGACCTGGCTTCATTATGAGAATATATAAAGTTTTCCCCTGAAGTATTATGAGGAACTGTTGATCGAAAATGTAAAGCATTTTTCAAGACCAGCACCAGCCTTCATTGTCTTTGAAGGTTTAGCAAACTAGTGAAGCAATCAAGATGACCTATCACAAACGTGATTTACAGTAGAAGCTTATGGCGACCGATGATATATAATTACCTAATAAATTGCTATCTATTAAAGTAATTTGATTGTGGCACATGCTCTGCTGGTGGCATTACCTCCCTCAACTAATGAAAGTGTTGGTAGGACCATTTATGCCTCCCAAATTGTGCACGGAGAGGCACGAGATGGAGACATGGAATATAATGATGCGTGAACATCTTCCAGTGATTGAGTTCGATGTACTGACCATTGATATATTCATACAGTAGCTAGTAATATCTGGTGGTTTTTCCTCCTACATGCTTAACTTACCCATTTGAGGTACTATGTTCATATTAATTACAAATAGTTTACCTTTATTGGTTAAATGCTCTATAGTAATACGGCTGTTATAGTACTATTAAGCGGTTTAAATTCACCTACACACTGTAATTAACAATTTTTTTTTTTTGTCGGTCACTGCAATTAACTATTTGATAAGTTCCAAACTTAAGAGAAAATGAAATAGAGAAAATAATTGGTGTGACATGTGAGCATGTGCCCTTAAGCAAGAAGGTCATAGGTTTGAATCCATGCCTGGAATGGTAGAGTTACCTTAGAACTCCATGGGACTGTCTTAATGGTTAAGGAACATGCTTCTGTATATGTTTGATTCTCCACAATAGTAAGTACAAATAATCTTTTGTTGGGCCCTCTCCAAGCTTTGGTTCTCATATCGCCTGATCCATCAGGTCGGTAAGGTATTCATGGGATGGGATCACAGCAGGCATGATAAAAGAAAAATGCAATAAATAGAAAGAAAATGGTGTTGATGATAATGCATTGACTGCATTTGTAATCCACTCATAAATGCATTGCTTTTATTGGATGAATACAGAGAACTGGGTGATTCATTTGATTTACGTTACTTGTTAGCTGATTTATTATGGGACTTCAATGTGTTCTAACCAATTCTTAATTTGTCTGACAGGACTTTCAGAAAGATATTGTAAAGGCTGCGGAGGCTTTTACAGCTCTAGGATATAAGCATATCGAAACAGGTATCTCCTCGGTCACTGCTTTCCTCAAAACAGGTTGAGGTTTTCCATCTTTTATTCAATCATACGATTCTTCTGTCTGTATATATCCTACTGTATAGTGTGATGGGGCCATGACTCTGAATAATTAAACTATCAGGAACCAAATTATCTGAAGACTGTTGCAAATATGGAGCTGAGAATATCCATGACAACATTTTAGCTAAGGCAGCAGCTGTATATGGTGATTCTCTTAAACATGTCGAAAAGGAGCAAGAAGAATATAATAAGCTATTATATTCACAGGTCAGCTTTCTCAGATTCTTTTGGATGGCAAGTATAAAGACTCTGTACTTGCCTTACAAATTCTATACTTCGTCCACATGTACAAAGCATATGCACCCAAGTCTTGTATCTCTCTTGTTTATTGCATTTTATGTGAACTGAGGTTATGTAATTCAATGACAAACACATAGCTTCATATATTTAGTTTGGCAAATGGCCAGTTACCCCTGATATATCTTCAAAAACTATAACTTGAAACGATAACTTATGATTTGCATTGTGTGTGATGGTATTGGCTGGCATGACCATGAATGTTTGGAGGTGACATAGAACTGCAAAAGGTCATCCATGTAGAAAGCATACCCTTGGTTTTTGGAAAGGTATGTTCTACGTTAGCAAGGAGTGACATTTTCGGTCCTCATCTTTCGAGGGACTAAACTTTTCCACAAAGAATTGAGTGATGCAAGAGGATTTGTGTGGTCACCTCTACGTGGAGGAATAGCAACCTTGATAGCTTTAGTAGTGTGGAATCTAATGATGTCAAGGGATTTAGTTCTCACAGCATCCAAAATGTGCTTCGTCCAGTGAAGCTTACAAACCAATTACCTTTTTGCTTATGTGCTAATAAATCTGTTATTAAGATCAAATGTCAATGCTTATTTGGATTGCAGCTTTATAAGCTCTGTGAAGACAACATTTTCATGTTTTAGTTATCACTGTTCCCCTTTGTCAGATCTTAGAACCCTTGAGAGCTATGGTTATTGGTGCTCCCTTGGAAGATGCTCGTCATCTTGCTCAGCGTTACAGTCGAATGAGACAGGAAGCAGAGATGCAGGTAATGAAAAGCCAGAATTTCATAGGTAGTGTTTCAGCAGATACTGATTGTTATGCTGGAGTCCTCACTTCCTCATACCATTATGATTAATTCATGTGAAGCTGTGATTCACAATTTACCTGAAAAGCTCGCAGGCAGCAGAAATTTCTAGAAGACAAGCTCGAGTCAGAGAAACTCCAATACCTGAAAATGTTGCTAAGCTGCATGCAGCTGAAGCAAAGATGCAGGAATTGAAGGCAAATATGGCTGTTCTTGGAAAAGAAGCTGCCACGGCACTGGCAGCTGTTGGATCTCAGCAACAAAAAGTTACTTTCCAAAGGCTGGTCTCAATGGTATAATGATTAAACAATATCTAAACTGATGAACTTACTGTCAGCTTGTACCATTATTGGATTTGTAATGTATCATGATGCTTACCAATTTTAAGGTTGAAGGAGAAAGGACCTACCATTTGAGAGTAGCTGCTATTCTTGGCGAGGTTGAAGCTGAGGTTGGTTCTATGCTTAGATTTTGCAGGGTTAAATTGTTTACCCTCAGGCACTGTATAATTAGAAGTTTCTTGAAGTTTTTTTTTTTCAGATGGTTTCAGAGAAACAGCGGAAGGAATCTGCTCCTCCTGTGATTTTATTAGAAAATAATTCAGAGAAAACAGCGTATTTCTTGGCTGAGGTTTGTAATGCATTCTATTGGTTCACAAGAACTATGCTGTAACTGTTGTTTGCTGCTTCAACATGTTTCCTGTTTACACCAAGGGCGCACTTACTCCTGCAAAAGGTTGCTGTAGGAAATCATTGTCTGTAAGTGGACAATATGTAGTTGAATTTCAGGGCAACCCAAACTCCTTTCCACAAAACTTGCATAGCTTATTAGTCTCCCTTTCTCACCGCTGTCAATTAGATACGCAGCATTGTCAATTAGATGATCACCTTAACGGAGTACGGGTTCACCTATTGTGGCCATTGCCACCATTGCCATTTCCAGCCAGTTGCTGGTCAGACGCTACTGCTGCAGCCACTGCACTTCAAATATTTTCAAGAAAACATCATTATTTTCATGCCATCTTTGAAAGTAGGTTGGCAAAAGAACAAAGACTTGCTAATTAGTAGGAAATTTGAAAAATCTTAAGTGTCAGAATGAAGGACAGATTGAAGCTACATTCAGGCATTCATTATAATACTCTGCAAAACAAGAGTATCAAGTTAGGAGGGACTCTAAGTACAGCCTTGTATTCTTGAGTTTTAAACATTGTTGTGGAGAGAGAAAGAGAGAGAGAGGGAGAGGCAGAGGAAGAGAATATAGATTTTAATTTTTTGTGCCAATTTATCTGTTTCCTTTCAAATGGGTGTGCTGAGATATATTCTTCCTGAAGGAGTTATTAATTTTCTTCTTTTCTGTTGTCCCTCCTTTTCATCTGCTGGGTTACTGGTCAAGATAATTCTTGGGCTTGTAATCATGAATCATCTATGTTTTAAAGCTCACTAAAACAGACTACAACAGCTTTTCCCTGGTGTTTGTGGCTTCTAATGCAGGCAGTGCATAATTTTGATTCTGAATCAGAGAAGGAATTGAGCCTGGCAGTGGGTGATTATGTTGTCGTGCGAAAGGTATTTGTTTTCCTTATGTATTAATTTGATAATACTTGTTTTCATGCTTAATTGCCTCATTGAGTGATCATCTAGCCAGTGAATGTTGATGCATGTAGTTAATAAAAATGATCAAGCAGTGTCATTTGCAAAGTAACAACTTCAATTCTCCTTTAATGTGTAGGTGATGCTCTTTCTGAAGCATCTAGAAATTTTCCTGAGAATTTCATCTTTAGCGAACCAGTATCACTGTTTCTAGGAAAAGTCTTCAATTTATTAGAGATACTTAAAAGATCTAAATATGCCAGGCAATGCGGCAATATCTGTTTGTGTATTACATCTATTGAGTGTCTATTTTCGTATTTCCCCCCTCACTTTGCCATCATCTTGGTTGATTTAGTATGATTTTCCTTGAGGTAGCTATACATATTGTATCTCTTCCCATCTAAGTTGTGTTCTTCCTTGTCTGTGCTGGTGATTGGAAATATATATATATTTTTTTTCCCATTGAGTAAATATTTTAGGATCTTCAAGAGACAGGCAGAGAGAAAATAAATTCTACATTTTTACTTAATGACTTGAAAAAAGAGTATGTAGATGGCTCTACTTGGAAAGCATGAGAGACGCTAACAAAATCCTAATTCTTTTATTAATGACCGACGGCCTACTTATTACTGACTAGTATTTATATATATAATTCAAAACTCCCCCTCAAGTTAGAGCGTCTAGCTTGCATGTCACACATGTGACTTTCTTCAAAAGACTGACCAAAACACCATGTAAGCTAGACCATACACTAGATAAGGGATGTGAACATGTATATTCAAATTTGAGACAATGACAATAGTGTAAGCCAGACCTTACACGACAAAATTGAATGTAATCCACATTATCACCAGATCTGACAAATGCTGAGGAAACACATGATCAAAAAGTTAACACTGCATTCTCACACAACCTTGATAAAATCTTGTGGAAACTCGACATGAATTGTGGCAAACTAAACCGCATCACTCTACGGCACTCAAGTTTGGCTACTTAAATAAGGTGTGCTGGATTCTGGCGGTCATAGATGCCTGAACATTCAACAACAGCGCCTGTGCGTATCAATGACGCTTGCAATTGAGAGAGATGCTGACAATGACTTAACATCCCTAGAGGCATATTGTTGAGTGTTGACCAAACTCAAGGGAGTCTCTGAAGATGAGGTGCTGCAAATTGGAGCATAACGGTACCCTAGAAAGTCACTTTTCTTTTCCCTTCTTTTAGAATCGAAAAGAAAACGAAACGAAAGAAAACTAAGACTAGTACCAGCAAACCAGCAAGGACCACAGCTTGATTTTGATGGAGTTGCAAATCCTTCGACCATGATTGAGAAGGATGCATGTCAGAATGAAGGTAGAGAACAGACATGCTTGACTCGTGGTAGACTTAATCGACACAATGATGCCGGCGACAAAACTGACGAGGCTGTAGCAAATGATAACCACTCCCCTGATGACAACATAGAGACCAGCGACTCACAAGATCGCATAGCTCTCATAGACAATCGAAGGAGATCTGAGACAGACAAGTAGAGGATGATGTTGTTGCTCCTGAATACAACTTGTTTTGGCTTCTTTGAGGATCAAGACCAGTGGACAAAAAACGAAGGACTTTGAATGACAATTGGTGGTGGTCTCAGTGTGAGAGTAGAAATGATGATGGATGAATAGGATACTTTTATTTATTTTTAAGACTAACGACAAGAAGAAAGATAGAGCTGGGGTTGTGATTTGGATCACACTCTCTTTGTGGCTCTAATACCATGTAAATATTTTAAGAACTTAAAAAGATAGGGAGAAAGAAAATACTAAGACCCTGTATCTTTACTGATAGACTCGATAAAAGAGTACTTAGATTGCTTTACATAGAACACGAGACACATTAACAAAACCTTACTTTTCTTTTTATGACCATCTAGTATCTCTTACTTATTTTCACCAATATGCTTCAACACTTTTTAGTATAAACAAAATCTCACGATTACTCAATTACAGCATACTACTTTTAGCATGTCAACTCAAAAAGACTTGACAACTTTTCGGGCAGCGGAGTCAGGGTCACGATGGTGATAATGAGGATTAGTTTGTTTTCCTTATGGTTGTGATCAATTGGTGCTGCCTGAAACATGCACCTCTATTTGAGACATGATCCTAGTAATGGTTTGCTTGTCACTCTCGATATTTAAATTGTATATGGATGAAACACATTCTGTTTGCTCAGCTGTGACATTAATTCAATATATCTTAGGTGAGTCCATCGGGATGGTCGGAAGGAGAATGCAAGGGTAAAGCAGGGTGGTTTCCATCAGCATTTGTGGAGAAGCGCCTGAGGTTACCCACGAATGATATGGCTGCAGAGGTTTACTGATCCATACCAATCTCTCTACTTATTGTTCACCTGTCACCGGCCATGTAACAGTTGCTGTTCATATCATATCTGTCGATAAAAACACCTCAGTGCAATCTTTTTTGAAATTTGTTGCAATTCTCATTTCCTAGACAGCACGACTCTTAATCACGATGGGGATCAATTAAGTATTGTTTGGATGATTTATCTCTTCCTGCATGTATTGTTTCAAGCCTTGAGTTTCTCATGGATTGACTTGTTAAGCAAGAGCATTAGTATCCAAGTATTGGATGTGTTGCCCTAGTAGGTTTCATAATATCCAGGACTTAAAACAATTTAATCTTGCAACAGTAGCATTCAGTTTGCCGGGAGATGAACTGTACAAGTACATATTCATTTCTCGAATGAGATTGGAGTTGCCACTAACCTATTATAGGTTAGTTAGGGCTGACCCTGCAGTAAAAGATTCTTTTAACATCAATTGGGTTGATACTAGATAAAAAAAATGGTTACTTCAACAAATTCCCCTCATGTCCCTTAATAATAATTATTTTGTTTCTCTGTTTTTCTATTTTTTTTTTTTTTTTTGGGAACAATTCACTTAACAAAAATTCATTTGGTAATGCGATTTTAGTTTTCAATTTTGGAGCAAACTTTTAGCTTAGAAATAAATTTTGAACAAAAATGAGAAATACAAATTTATGACCTGCCTGCCCACCGGAAAGGGAGATATTTAAGATAGTTTATCAAATGAATTTTTATTTCGAAAACATAAATATTATATTGTTATTACATGAGTATTTTTGCTAAGAAAATCATTTGGGAAATAAAAATAGAAAATTCTATTTTTGGCCTTCAACAATATGTGGACTCGTGAGATCTCTCACGTGGGAAAAAATTCAATTTTACTTGGCCAAGTATGTAACGATCATACGACAAATAGATCTGGAGTTCTCACCCAATTCCATTCACAACTCACCGTTTAAATCTCCAGAAGAAAGATGTGTCTTATCTTGGTGGAATTTATTCAGTGATGGTAAATGAACACCGTCAAAGCAACAGTGTTTTCTCTATGAAAGGAGGGCATGCGAGGTGGTCGCGACTAGGCGCAGCAACAGGCAATGGCTCGGGGCGGAGAATTACGATGGATCATGGAAACTGTGAGGCTGCCACAGCACAGCGATTCTGTGACAAAGTGTCGGCTTGACGACGACTCAGCTTCAAAGGCGAACCGCGACAACTCAGCTCTTCTATGACTCGGTTTGAGAAAATACACAGAACCGGAACCGGCGAGTGATTGGCAATGAGGTGGAGTAGAAACAACAAGGAGGGGATGAGTTGGACGATTAGAAACAGCAATTGGCAAGTAAATCTCAAGCCGACGAAGCTCCAAAAGCGATGATCTTGGCCTGAGCTGCAAGGACTGGTATGGACAGACGAGGTAGATCTAGACAGCAGCTCAATGAACACAATGGACCACGATGTTGAATCAGTTGCACAGGCAGTAACCGGCAGTTCTAACGGCGGCTCTAACAAGAACGGGACAAGGCGGCCTTGAACAGCAAATGGTGACAACGGTGCAACCACGACAATGACCAGCAAGGCTACACTGATGGTTCTGGCACAGCGGACAAAGGACACAGACGCCGGCACTGTTTTGGACCGAATTTTGGTGGTAACTTAGACCGACGAAACGCAAAGTTTGCAGCGGAATGGTCAGAGAGGTCGTGAGTGCAGATGATAGACCAAGCTTGAGGAAGATGAGCTTGGGATGAAGATGAAAGGTGGAAGATGACTACTGAAGAAGAAGGTGAAGCCGTGAATGAAAGAAAACAAATAGGAGGAGGAGAGAAGGGTTCAGCCGGACGATGCCAAAGTCCCCGGTCAGGAGTTTTATAGATCCTCGAGTTCCTCTGACCGGGGCATCTACATTGATTCGGAAACCCTTCATATATTGATCATGGCTGAAGAAATTTGTGATTGGAATTCAGTCATTTCCGATCCACTTACCAGCTAGCTGGAACCTGGTCACCCTCCGATGCAAATTCTCGAGAAGAGATGACACAAGGCCGTTTAGGCAAATAGATCAGAATCAACTATATAATCGATTCGGAAGTCTTTAAATCATAAAATAAGTTTTTCTCATAATCACCCCGACCCGATGCATAAATGACAATGTTTATTTTCCTGAAAATATGGCGAAAAAACCTTCGGGCAAAAAATTGAGATGTCAACGTTGCTCCCTTCCTCTACCGCCATTTCTTGGTCCTGTCTTCACTTTGACGCACTTGCGTGAAGTGCCATCAGCGACGCATAAGCGCCGTCAGGTATCTTCATCAGAGTGTCGTGCCTTCCCTGCTCGGCAATGGCTCCATTCTTTACAACCGCAATTATGTCCGCATTCTTTATCGTCGTAAGGCGGTGAGCCACAACTACAGTTGTCCGATTCACCATAACCCTGTCTAGTGCCTCTTGCACAATGCTCTCTGATTCTGCATCCAACGCACTCGTCGCCGTCAAGCAGAAGTACCTTAGGATTCTTCACAATGGCCCGAGCAATAGCTATCCTCTGTTTCTGTCCCCCTGATAATTGCACTCCTCGCTCCCCAACTGATGTATCATAACCGTGAGGCAGGGAAGATATGAAGTTGTGTGCATTTGATGCCTTTGCGGCGGCAATGATCTCATCCTCAGAGGCGCCGCCTTGTTTACCGTAAGCAATGTTGTCACGGAGTGTTTCGTTGAAGAGTATAGGCTCTTGGCCTACCAAACCCAGCTGTTGTCTCAGCCAACTCAGCTTGAACTTTTGAATCAGCACACGATCTAAGAACACATGGCCAGAATCAGGATCATAGAATCTCTCTAAGAGACTGATCACTGTTGATTTCCCACTGCCGCTTTCTCCAACTAAAGCAACCGTCTGTGAGAAAAAGTTTCACGGTTCAGTTTATTAAGGTGTACTGGAACTTTTAATGTTATGCAACTGTGCAAAGTGTCTGAGATATTAACAATAAATTCCATCTTCAGTCTAACATAAGCATGTTCAATACCTATAAAGTAGATCATTTTCTTCTCCATGGAATTCTACTGTTTCTGAAAAACTAACACAGAGAGAGAGAGAGAGAGAGGCTTGTTGCTGACACCTTGCCGGCGGGGATGGTCAAGGACAAGTCTTTGAAGATTTGGACGTCGGGTCTTGTTGGATATGTGAAACTGACATGTTCCAACTCTATCTTTCCAGTTACATTCTCGAGCACAATTCCTTCATCGTTGCTAGAGTCTATCTGAGGCTTGCTATCCAAAATTGAAAAGATAGAAGCAGCCGAATCTTTGGCCTTGTTAGTGTCTGGGGCCAACGCGCTGCTCTGGGAAACCCCATACGCCGAAATAGTTAAAGCATAGAACACCTGCAGGTCTCGATTGTTAGTATTATATTAACCTGAAAAGGATTATCACATAAAAAGAGGGCCCCAAAAGAAGAATGTAACCCCAAAAATTTTGACCTTGAAAACTTCTGGAAAGGTTGCTTTCCCATGTTGCACCAGTATAGCTCCGATGTAGAACAAGAACGCATTTGTGCAGTAGATCGCAAGGAAGGAGAAGCCATATCCAATCCCACTCACAAGCCCAAGCCGGACTCCCTGCTCCTTTGGGCCATCACATTTCTCTTCATACAAATCCATCACCTTGCTCTCTGCACAAAAGGATGCCACCGTGCGGATGCTACCGACCGCATCGTTTGCCACTTGACTAGCTTCCTCGTACTTCTCCTGAAGGTGGGAATACAGAAAAAGTCATGTGAAATCATACGTGACATGTAAACAATCGGGACCATTGGAAACGCCAGACAGACCTTGGCATCTGCACTGAACCCCTGCAGGAATTTAGCTTGGATGAATCCTTCAGTGAGTATAAAGGGCGACACTGCAATAACTATGAAAGCCAATATCCAGTTTGCTATGAATGCTATGAGCAATCCGGCCGTGACTGTTGCTACATTTTGGACAATCAGAGCTAATGCATCTCCAACTATAGTCCGCATTGTTGATGCATCAGTAGACAATCTCGCACCAACTGCACCACTACAGAGTTAAGAGAAAAGAAGAAATAGTTAGGACGTTTCAATGGTGCATAACCTCTGAATTTGTAGAGTACATGATAATTAAAACAAGCTATAATGACGGAAGGGCAGAAGTATGATGGTAAATCTAGCATACCTTGAGTTAGCAGGATTATCAAACCAACTAATTTGTTGGTGTACAACTTTCTGAAAAGTCATGTACCGTATCCTTTTAATTAATTTGCCACCAGCAACTCCAAAGAGATAGTTCTGAATCGGCACGACTACGAAAGTGATGCATCCCAGACCGACATAAATGAGTGCCCAGAATTTGGAATCTTTCTTCAGTTGGTCAGCAGGTTCATAGAACATTTTAATAGCAGAGGACAACAGGAGTCCGAATATTGGAAGCACCACTCCATGTACTGAGGCAGCAAGGGATGCAAGAAACAGTAACGGAAACTCGGGCTTATTCAAATATGCAAGACGTCTGATGGATACATTCCGACGCTTCTCATTGCCCAGTTCAGTTCTCTCATTCTGTTCCTCCTCTTCGCCCGTCCTGATGAGAGTAATTGGACCAGCAACATCAAAGCTGAGAGCAAAGGAGTGGCGGCTTCCTGATGAACCTTTGCTTATAGATCTTCTCATGGATGGTCTACCGGATGCGTTTCTGCTAATGGTTCTAACCGGTGCCTTGTCAACTTCAAAACTTGCGTCCAGTTTAGTATCTACTGGGCCAAGTTTCTCTTCAGCGGCTTTATTTCCTTTTTGCAAACGGATAAGCTGCGAATAGCCCCCCTCGGGGTCTCTGATCAGCCCTTCGTGAGTTCCTGAATGTCGGATTTGAGCATTTCAACGTGAATTAATTGCAAAAGAGATGATAAGAATATGTTAGATGAGTTGAATTATTAGTTTACCTTGCTCCACTATTTTGCCACGGTGCACAACTGCAATGATGTCTGCAGTTCTGATGGTTGTCAAGCGATGTGCGACTATAACAGTAGTTCGGTTTGTCATAACATTCTCCAAGGCATCTTGAACGACTCGTTCAGACTCTGCATCAAGCGCACTTGTTGCTTCATCAAGTAGGAGGATTTTCGGGTTCTTTAGAATGGCCCTTGCTATGGCGATTCGCTGCTTTTGTCCACCAGATAATTGTGTTCCATGCTCTCCTACCATTGTGTCAAGCCCCTGCAGACATATTCGACCGTCAAAAATTCCCCTCGAAACATCTCATCGGAATTTTACAATAGAGTTATGAAATGAAAATAATCTTTCTGTTCATCTGCTTGATGGCTTTCCTGATTATCATGATCAGTGAAAACTTAGACGAACGTCAGTTGTATTGTATGACAAAATTCTCTACCTTTGTATCGTTATGGAGGAATAAGGGCCTGTTTGTTTGGGTTTGTTTCTGTTTTCCGGAACACAATTTTTGTTCTTTTGTTCCGGGGAACAAAAAAGAACAGAAATGCGTTTATTTACACTTTTGTTCCTGGGAACAAAAAATCTATTTTTTTGTTCTCGGAAACAAATTTGGAACAGAAACAAGAATTTTCTTGTTCTCAAGAACACTTCCGAGAAACACTTCTTTTTTTTTTTTTTTTTTTCTGTTTTTTCCTTGCTTTTCTTTTTCTTTTTTTTTTTTTGGCCGGTCACCGGCCTCGGCCATGGCCGGTGACCTCGCCGGAGCGTTGCCAGCCCCTAGCTAGAGGTCGGCCTCGCCTTGGCTGAGCGACCTCAAGCTCGCCCAGATTCGGCGAGGCCGAGCTCGCCCAGCCATCGGCGATGCCGACCTAGCGGTGGCCCAGCGACGCCAAGCCTCGCTGGATTTGGGCGAGCTCGACCAAGGTGAGGATGAGCCTCACCCGGCCACGGCGAGGCTCTCCAGCCGCTAGCCCTCGTCGGCCGATTGCTAGCCATGGCCGAGGTCGGTGACCGGCCAAAAGGAAGAAAGAAAAAAAAAAAAAAAAATAAAAAGGAAAAAAGGAAAATATTTAAAAAAATTATACAAGTTTACCAAAAGTGTTTCTGTTCCTTTTCAATTTTAGGAACAAAAATTATACAAATTTACCAAACGCGTTCTTCTGTTCAAAAATTGTTCCCTCGAACAAAAATAGTTTTTCTATTTCTATTCCCAAAAACAATTTTTGAACAAAAATGTTACCAAATGCAGCCTAAGCATATTGTAAACATATCTTTTTTTTTCACCAAAAAAAAAAAAAAACTTATTTTCGGTGCCAAGTCGAAGCTCTGTTTTAAAGACTTCTTTTCATTGCCTATTCTTGTATAGCCGTTCGAAGTTCAACTCATAAGAACAGGTACCTTTGGCAGCTTGTCGGTAAATTTCGCAGCATTGGCAAGTTGAATCGCTTGTCTGATTTCCTCATCAGTTGCATTTTCCTTTCCATAGGCTATGTTCTCTCTTATCGTAGTTAAAAACAAGACCGGTTCCTGACCCACTAATCCAATTTTCTCCCTGATCCATTTAAGCTGAAGATCCTTCAAATTGACGCCGTCAATAAGTACTTCACCAGAATCAGGATCATAGAATCTCTCGAGCAAGCTGATCACTGTGGATTTCCCACTGCCACTTTGACCGACTAGAGCTGCCGTTTTGCCGCTCGGGACTTTCAAAGAAATTCCAGCAAAGATTTGTACATCTGGCCTCGCAGGGTACCTAAAATGAACATTCCTAAGCTCAATGTCGCCTTTTATATCTTCCAATATCATTCCCGAGGTGTCATAGGAATCAATAAGTGGTTTTCGTGCAATGGTCTCAAACATCTTGTATGCCGCGGCTTTTCCTGATGCAAATGCATTCAGGCAAGGAGATGTCTGGCCCAGCGACCTACAAACCAAGAAATGTTCATCCCAGAAAGATGAGAATGCCTTGTGGATATTTGCCAGCTGAAATAAAAGGAAACAGTAAGAAAGGAAGTGCTCACATTCCTCCCACCAAGAGGGCTGTTATGATATTGATGATTTTCCCACCATTGTATCCTTTCTCTATGATTAATTTCGATCCATACCACACAGCAAATGCATAAGTGCAGAACACAATTAACATAACAACTCCAAGTCCTATGCCTGAGACAAGCCCTTGGTTCACGGTAGATTTATATGCAACTTCCAGCTTGCTGTCATACTTTTCTAGCGCTCTCTTTTCACCCGTGAAGGATGCAACCTTGTGATGAAAAAGAAAGTAGATTAATACTGGGACAAAAGGTATATCCTAGCAATACCTAATGGCATATAATTTATTTGGGTTCATAAATCTCTCTACAACTTACAGTCCTAATGGCCCCGACTGTCTGTTCCACAACATTTCCAGCTGCTGCATAGGCAACCTGTCCTTGACTTGTCATTTTAGACATGATCAACGAAATAGCCCATCCAGCAAACACAATGAGAGGAATGCAAGAGAGAAGAACCGAGGAGAGAAGCCAGCCTCTCGTAAAAGCAACTACAAAACCTCCTAAGAATGTCGTCATGAGTTGTACAAATTTTCCAACCTATGAGTTGCAAATGAAACTTCACAGTCAATTTAGGGCATATGACAATAGTTTAGCAATCATCCTGTTATTCCCAGTACAATTAAAAAGGAAAAGAAAAAGCATAAACCCTTTCTCTACCTTTTCCCCCATTGCATCCTGAATGAGAATGGTGTCTCCTGACATCCTCCCAATGACTTCTCCAGTCGTTGTTTCGGTGTCAAAGTAGGCAATGTCTTGTCTGAGTATTGTTTTCAGGTACAAGCCTCGAATCCGCGTCGCTTGCCTCTCTCCAGTAATCATCCAACAAGCTACCTCTGCGACACATACAGTAATTAAGCCTTTAATTGCAGATCTTGCGGAGAACTTAGATAAGGTAAGAAACATCAAAGAAGAAAACATGACCAAAGAACCCAAAACTAAACAAGCATTACAGAGAACTTTAGGTGTCATGCTACACCCTATGTTACTGTCAGTGATGATTTCTGCCTAAACCTGCAACAATATGGATAAGATTCTGAAATCACATCAAAGAGAGCATAACTTCCTTTTGATTCTCCACTTATGCAATCAAGAGAAAAACCAAGCAAATTGACCTTGTATAGACATAAGTAATATTAAAGAACAGTTGTGAAGAGAGAATCAACTGCACTTACGGAGAAAAGAAGCGACCGCCGAACCGAGAGCCAAGTACAAAAACCGGACGGCCACCTGAAAATCAATGAGGTATTATCTTTGATCATTAGTAATATTAATTAACATAGAAAAGGGAAAAAAAGACTTTTCTAGTATCTAATCTTGTGGCATCCTGGTCAGGATTGTGCATAGAGTTAGAAAATGTGGATGGTAACTTTGCTGCAATTCAGAATCAAAACTTTTTCTTCTCAGCCATAAGATTAATTCGGTGGTGGTGAAATTGACTGAAAGAAGCATACACCAGCAAAATTTAAACAAAAAAGCCACGCCATCATGATAATTTTTTTTTTCAGATAATATAAATAAATGTGTATTAAATATGTACCAATTTTATGTAATCAATGAATACATTCTTGTTAATCTGCCAAACCTAGGACTAAAGAACTAGAGCTAAAGACAATATGAATATACCTTCGAGACTTCCTTAACAATGTGATCACCGTTGGTGGAGCCGAAAGATTGGATGATCTCGCCGAATATGATTGTCAGGAGAGGCTGCGAGAGCCCGTTTGCTATGGCAGCCACACTACCGACCACCATGTAAAGGACATCCAAGCGGTCCACGAAGACAAACAACTTATAGAAGGGCACTTTCTGCTCATTCCCTTTATTCCGATCACCACCTCGTGTTAGCTCCGATGAATTTTTGTCTTCGTTCATGGCTTCTCTTGCTCTACAAAAATGAACGGCCCTTTTTGTTAAAGATCGACAAAGAAGAAGAAAACCACCAAGAAAAAGAAAAAAGGAACTGAATGCGGCAATGCAGACAGAATGGAAACTCGGAAACACAAAAACGACCAGAGTAACATGGAACAAGCAAAACGAGGGAAAACAAGATTTCGGATCTTCCACCAAAAACAT
Organism: Eucalyptus tenuipes; assembly: GCA_014182365.1. Lineage (NCBI taxonomy): Eukaryota > Viridiplantae > Streptophyta > Magnoliopsida > Myrtales > Myrtaceae > Eucalyptus > Eucalyptus tenuipes. Next base: position 10,791,175 of record CM024540.1, read on the forward strand.
TCCCGGTCTCATTCGAATCAATTCAAGGTGCTCGTCTTCGGAGCGAAAGAGAGAACTATGACGGCCAACATGCGTTGTCGAAATGGAGAGAGAGAAATACATACCGATTTCACGAGGCAAACGCGAGAGAGAGAAAGAGAGAGAGGGAGGGAGGTTCTTCTTGTTCTTTGGTTTGTGAGAAGAGAGTATAGCGTGTATATATACATAGATAAGTTTGTGATCTTATGAAGACGGTCGGTGGTGTCCATCTTGGTGCGCGACAGTCCGTATCCCCTCAAAGCTTTCTTTCCCTTTCCATCTTCACTAAAGAAAAATTACCCAAAAAGGAAAACTTCTAGAAGGTCTGACCCTTTTCGGGAAAAAATATGTTTCTGTATCAAAGCCCTCAAAAGTGCAAGCACTCTCTTTCATTTTCAAGTATTTATATACTTGCTGAAATTGAGCAGAGATTTTTGCAGGTTTGAAGCATTTATAGTAAGATGAATCCCCATTGGCTTTTTAATAAGATCTCCATGCGTTAATGCTTTATTTTTTGGAACTTTGCTTCTAGAAGATGATCTTGATATATTAAATTCAATTTAAGTTATTGCTTCTAGAAGACGCTCTTAAGAGAAATGTAGGGTCTTGAATTGGCGTGCAAAACCTAAAAAATTGCCGAAATGAGGATCGATGCAAGGTCCACGTAACGATGTATGTATACAGCATAACGTTTGATAAGAAAACCCAAAAAGAAAATGAAAAAAGGATATACATCTTTTTCGAGTCTTAATTGATAAGAAAACCCAAATATTGAAAAAAGAATGTATGCATATAGTATAACGATTATTAGGTCCCTTCACGAAAAGCGCACTTCCCAAAAGCACTCGAAAAACTAATTTTCGAGTAGTAGGACTAATGATTGGTTGGATTGTAAAAAAACGGATCTCAATCATTCGTCGAAAACCTTTGAAGTATTTATATAATACGTACGTCGTCGTGTTTGTGCAACAGTACGACAACATGAATTATTGTATGAGATTTTCAGGACGATAAAATTCTTGAGAGATCATAAATTCCTTTGGTTGAATATAAAAAAAAAAATAGATACAAAATTCCAACAAAGAGTAGGTAATTTATATGGGGCTCTCGAGAGATCATAAATTCCTTTGGTTGCGTATAAAAAAAAAAAAAACGAAATTCCAACAAAGAGTAGGTAATTTATATGGGGCGGCACTATTTCCACCCCATCTTAGCTAAGACACTCCTTTTTCCTAGTTAACTTATTGAAATACCCTCTTTTCTCTCTTAAATTTATTGTTTCTTTTTTTATTAGGCTAACTCACGAAAGTGCCTTTATTTCTATCACGTCTCACATCAATTTCACAATACAAATACTCCATCACGCCAAACAAAATATCATTTTACAATGCATCTTGTTATCACTCTGCGTAGTATATGGTCTCATATCTTCAATTACAAGATATTTCTATTTAAGACAGCTCATGAACACGACTCATTGCCTTTTTTCATCAAATGGTATGAGCAAAACTATATTTCAGAGTCGAAAATTAAAATTCAATTTAATTATTTAGCCGATCTTTATCAAAGATGGTAAAGAAAAAAGAAAAAAAATGATCAAAATATGAAAAAGGTTAATTTGTTAGAAGCATGAAAATGTCAAACATATTTATCTTTAGATCATTTTTGAATATTAACACAAGATAAGCTTAGAAAGGAGAAAACTTGCTTGCCGTTCTAACCCTACAATGAAGAAAGTAATCAATATCGATTGAAAATTCAATTTCCTATCAAGTTAATTAAAACTTTAAAATATTCTTAAAACTATCTTATGAAAACATTTGATGTAACTTTGAAAGTGAAGAAGGTGTAAATAAATTATCCACTCTCATCTTGCAAATTTTATTTAAAACATAGAAAGCTCAAAAGAAAGCACGAACTAGTGATGTTTACCTTTAAAAACCGACAACCATTTTCCAGAAAAAAACACTCACAATGTCAAAATCGGCTAGATAATTCGATCGAATTTAAATTTTCAACTTTGGAGTAAAGTTTCCCTCAAACTATTTGATAAAAAATACAATTTATAAGCCGTCAAAGCTAAAAATTTCTAACATTCTATGTAATTTTTGTGATTAAAAATATGAGATCATAAAATAAAATTAACTACATTCTCTAAACAAAGTGATAACGGAATGTAGAACAAAATAATATCTTGTTGGGTAAGATTCAAATTTATGTTGTGAAGTTGATCAGATAACAGAGATTATAGAAATAAAAGGCATTTTTGTGGATTAGCCTGATAACAAAAGAAATGGGTTAGCCTAATAAAAGAAGAAACAATAAATTGAAGAGAGAGGGAGAGATGAGGGTATTTTGGTTAGTTCAATGGAAAGAATAAGTATTTTAGCCAAGATAGTAGGAGAAATAATGCCGCCCTTTATATGGAAGGAAAAAAAGGGAGGAGCAAGAGAGTTCGTTTCATCTTTTTGATAAAATGTATGGCTAGCAATCGTGCTCTCTCCCATGAATTGCATTGGCCCTAGAAATTTGTCTTTCAAAAGAGAGAACAGGAAAGAATCTCTTCGTCTTCTCCTCCAAGAGAAAGGGAACAGCATTTAAAGATCACGTACGGAAACAGAAACGCCGGTGAACGAGGAGGAATAGGGTCAAACTAGTGTTGACGCGGGAATGTGAAGAAAGTGTTATAACCAAATCTTGACGACTTAGCCAGTCAAAGACGTCGATGACATTTTTCACGTAGGTTTCCCAATCTTAGGACCACTTTAGCTGGTTTGCACTCTCTCTAACACCCGCGCATGCATGCTACAAAAAATCGGGGAATGAATATGTTGAAAATTATAAAAGAAACCTTTTAAAAAGTACAAATAAATCTTAAAATTTATCGAATTAATTCAATCAAGCTCTTTCATTGATTATATTTTTGAAAATTTAAGGACTCAAACAAACTTTTGTAACAAGTCTTGGGATTTGTTATATTTTTTGAAAATTTTATGACTTGATTACATTTTTGTGCAAATTTTAGGATTTTTAATAAATTTATCCTAAAAATCAAAATATGGGTTGTTCGAGAGAATATGCTTAAAGGTACAAATTAGTGAGATGAGGCTTCTGAATTCATTTCGAGAAAGCGATATATTTATGGGATTGGTAGATTATTCTTTGGACTTTCGAAATTACAATCTTATCGATTTCATTATTACAATATTATATTGTTATGCTTGAGTCGTATGGTTCGGACATACCATCTTCGCTCCACCTTGCACCCTATCTCTACCCTCGACAAAGATCAATAAAAGTAGCGAAGATGTATGGGCAATTCCTTTTTAATTCTCATGTGCATAATGATGGCGAAAGATACAAAACGATAGTAAATATGAGCACATGAAGTGTCACGCTCCGAATCTCGAGCGCGTGCACATCCTTCGGTGATCAATAAAACTTGCGACATCCCGGGACGCGTTGCCGACCCAATCGATTATGCACATGCGAAGCGTATAATAATCCCCAGACAACACTCAACATGGGATAGAAAAGCAGGACAACAAAATCACAAAAATCACACTTTATAAACAGACTGAGTTTATATGCAAAAGTCTACACCAAAAAGAGACTACTAGGCTACCCTATCCCGGACCCTATATGCTTGGGATCCGGGTCTATCACGACACCGTCAAGGGTGTCAGTCTCCAGAGGTTCAGCTACCTCTATTACAGGCTCCTCACCCTCGAGTCCCTAGTACACCTCGATATAAGCTATGAGCTCGGCGTCATGCATGGGGTCGAGATCCACCAAATACTCATCCTTGACGGTAGGTCTGTCAAAGCCATCCAGGGGGCCTTCTCGAACACCATTGGGCCCGTGGTGGAACCACGCCTTGAATTTATGAGGGGCCAACTGAGATAGGCCCTCATCGACCCAAATAGTAGTAATCACAAGCTCACGGGTCCAGTCGAGATTCCCGTGGATAGGAGTACTGAGACGTTGAGTCTCGGCCTCCCACGGTTACCCAAAACGATCCAGCCTCACCGTCATCTAAGGACTGAAAAGATTGAGCTAACGATGGGGTGAGACAATATCTCAGCAAGTTCACCCCTAAACCCCGACTAAGAAGGAAATATGCCTAGAGGTAGTCTAACCACACATCACAGATGACTCACCTTGCCTCGGTTCCTTCCTTCATGTCAGTGCAGTTCATATCACAGATGCATATAATAAATGCACACATCAATTGGAACGTCTCACTCAATTTCAATCAATCATAGGGGTCCTAATTATAAGGCTAAATCATTATGACACGTCTCATTCCGTGCCACACAATTTTGTCCCATCATCTGGCACATCTATCTCAATCAATCATGCGTTCCAATTGATTACAGCCCCTAGGGCACGGCCTACTCGACGTTCGGCGGTCTTCTGGCATAACCAAATATCGTCTTACTCCATTGAGCACAGCAACATCTACACGAGATGGCAATCCCGAAGGAGCATCGGTCCAGCCTCTACTGCGATCGGTATCCGTTGTCCAAGGGCATCCCATATAGGGGCAACATCCATTCGACGCACTTTGGGGACGGGTTCTCATAACCATCACACGATCACTCAATTTCAGTCAAGGATACCGTGCATTGCACTCAAATGTCTCAATTAAGATAATGCACTTGACCTATTTTCTTCGTATTAAAAACAACCGGTGAAAATAATTGTGTGTGGATACACGGTCGAGATCAAACTTTAAAAAATTGATATCCTTCCTTTTAAAATCCCACTACTTGATATAGTATTTAAAAACATTTTCGAGTGTCAAAACCCGACACCCGGTATTTTCTAATTAAATACCAAAATTTCATAATTTTGAAATAATAACTCAAAATCACAATCACCACTCAATTTGTACAAATTAACATTCAATTGCATAAACTAAAAACACCACTGCAATTAGCACGAAATTCTGGTCATCGGCTATCCTGGTCTAATTTTCGAAAAATATTAAATAATTAAATAAATTAGAAAATTAATTAAATAAATGCAAATTAATCCAATAAATGCATACTTAGGACTAAAACACTAATTTAACCACCTAAACGGGCCTAGAAAAATAATGCACCTATCTACATAAATAGTACATTCTATCTAGCCCTTAATTAATCTAATCTAACCATCTAACAATCTTAATTAACCAACTAAATCACTAATTACAACTAACTAACCACCTAAGCCATACTTAGCCTAACCTAATCAACCCTTAAGCATCATTAACCTCCTAAGCAAGGTTTAGTGAGTAAACTCATCGAATTAACGAACCGGTGAGTCCACGGCGACGGCAACGCGACGGCGAGCGACACTCGGGTCTACGGCGACGCCAAGGGAGGTCCGGACGGCCCGGAAAACAGCCCGCAAGTCTCAGCTTGGGTTGAGACTCGGCTTATGTTCTTGGGCCGAGAAGGCTAGCCAACAGCTTGAACGGCGAGGAAACGATTAAACGGGACGACGACGGCTGCAAAGGTGGTTCCGGTAGGGTGATGGTGGCTCGGACGGACGACGGGGAAGTCTCGGCTAGCTGGACGGAGGCTTGAGACGGTGACCCGGGCTTGTGGGGACGGCAAGCGGCGCGAGACGAGTGAGACGGCGTGTAGGCGACAGCGGGCTCGGACGGCAATGACGGTGCACAACGGGCGACCGGGGGCGGTCTACGGTGGTTGGCTGGCTCCCGCTTGCTTTCTCTGGTTTTCTTGAGCTCCAAAAACAACAACAATGGTAGAATAGAAGCTGAGGAAGAGGAAGGAGTGAGCTGCAGCTTGAGGGGGCCCCAACATGCTGCAAAAGTCTTCAAAAAAAATCACAAACCATCATCACAAGCCCCCAAAGTCCATGGCCATATTCCTTCACAAATCTTCCCCAACAAGCCTCCCAAAGTGTCCAAAATGTTGCAGCCCCATGGACCTACGAATTTTGCAACATTCCCCTCCAATTTCAATTCAATTCCAACTCAAATCAACTCAATTGATGCCCAAAAATTCAGCCAAGGTGTCCACACTTAATTCCGCATTTTTCCTTGCCAATTAGTCCAACATGAACACCAAAAATGCAACCAAAAACGGTCATTTAATTTTACCGGTCCAAAAAAACCCAAATTTGATTTTTTGCCAAAAACTCAAGTTGCAGAAAAATCTTCAGAGGATGAGTCGAAGTTTCTAAAATAAATCGTGACATGACATAACTTTTAATTTCTGAAATCGAGTTCAATTTATCGGTTAATTTCAACTGGACCCGATTTTAGCGTGACCTAACCTATTGGGTAGCTGTTAGGAATTTTGAGCCCATTTGACCCGTGATCAATTATTTTCGAGTCACATTGTACACCTCCGATACATTGGCGACTCTCGGTTGTCGTGAAAATGTCTAGATTTCAAATACGGCCACAACGTACAAAAATGACAGAAAAATCAGTTTAGTGCCTTTCGACGAGAATTTTGCAATTAGATGGAATCACCCACACTTTAATCACATACCTCATTCGAATCAACCTATCTCCAATCTCTGATCGATTTTGACAGTGTCGTATTGACCCTTGCAGATTAGCACGGCCGAGCAGTCGATTTCTAATCGAATTCTCAAGTCTATTGCGTTTAAATTCCTTAACGGCTTCACCTGATAAATTAGTTAACTCGTGAGTGATCAGCTCAGAGAAAAAAACTATAAGCGCGTCGATAAAAAGCCCAACTCATTCAATCGAAAACAGAATAAGAAAATCAAGCTGTCATATGAAACCTCGCACTCACTTCCAAAAACGACTGGCAATAGCAATCAAGCAAATGAAATAACATTGATAATTAATTTATGAGCTATTATCATGTCTACTACCAGTGTAAATTTATATTTTTGTACATTCATTAGTGGATCAAACTAAACGAAAGCCACATTCTTCCCTGTTCATAAGGGAAATCGCGAAAATCATCTTGAGATTGACATTTATCAAAAGTGACTTTCAATAGCTGATGTAGAACTTACTTTCCTCAAAAGGAGCAAGAAGCCTATAATAAGCCATTACATTCACAAGTCAGCTTTCTTAGTATCTTTTGGATGGCAAGTATAATTGACTCGTACTTAGCCTTACAAATTTCTACATTCCAAGCAACACGGACTCAGCATACGCACTCAAATTTTTTGTTTCTCTTGCACATTGCATTTTAAGGCGAACCGAGGATAGGTAGTTCAATTAGAATTGCATCGTTTCGTATATCTAGTTTGGCAAACGGCCTAGTTACTGATGAAAGTAATTTGAAGATGAAATGCTCACAACTCACACATGGAAGAGAAAAAATAGATAGACTTGTAAACTTATTTTACCTTCACAAAAAATAATTACAAGACTCCCCTATTTATAGACTTGTTACATGGCATTTACCTCTTCCAAATAGATAAAGCTAGCGTTCCAAATAAGATCTGGAAACTAACATTCTGAATAAGATCTAAAAACTAACAAAGCAGTCACCATATCTCACCTTATCTCTAAAAACAATCACCATACCTAAAAATACGAACAGACTCATTAAAGATAACGATGAACAGACTCATTAAAAATAACGATGCATTCTCAATGCAGATACCGAATAGTTATTGACATCGATGAATTTGATTTAATTTCTAACACTCTCCCTTAAACCAAATTCTCTTCCATTGATCATTTCAAGCAAGCTTTTTAACTTTCGAAAAACATCGATCTTGAGAGGTTTGGTAAAAATGTCTGCCACTTGATCTCTCATCTTCACATGCAATACTTCAACCTCATTCTCTTTAACCTGTCTCGAATAAAGTGATATAGAACATCAATACGTTGCTTTGTTCATGAAAAACTGGATTTTTCGCCAATGTAATGGTAGAAACATTATCAACAAAAATCTCAGTTGCTTTCTTCTGCTCCATAAGAATATCCTTGAGTAGTCTTCCCAACCAAATTGCGCGACAAACATATGAGAATCCAGCTACATATTCAGCTTCACATGTCGATAGAGTGACATTGACTGTTTCTTTGATGATGGTGTTGATGTTGATTCAACATATTATAGAAGCTTGATTAGGAGTTTGAGATATTTCACATGCACGAGACCGGATATTATGTATAGCATTGGAATTGCGAGTCGATATATGGAGAAGCCGAAATCTTCTCATCTTAAAGTTGTAAAGAGGATATTTCAGTAATCAAAGGTACTACTTCTCATGGCCTACACTACTATCACTCTGAATCCTTCCAACTTGGTGGAGATATCAACAATCGAAAAAGCACTACAGGCTTTGTATTTTTTTTTATGTGACACTGCTTTCATGTTGTCATCAAAGTGGTATCAGAGCTTACGGTTTGTGATCATGGCGTCAACAAGCAATCGGCTTCATCTTCAATACCCTCGTCTTACCAAAGACAACTATGGTAGCTAGGTCGTTAGAATGAAAGCTCTACTTGGCGCCTACGGTGTGTGGGAACTTGTCAACATTGGCTATGATGAGCCGGAGGATGAAGCTACCTTGAACCAAAACCAGAGAAATGCCTTGGAGAAGGTTCGTTCGAAAGATCAATATGCCCTATCAATCATCCATCAAGCTTTAGATGATTCCTTATTTGAAAAAGTTTCGAATGCTGCTATTGCTAAGGAGGCACGGGAGATTCTTCACAACACACATCAAGGAGTATAGAAAGTTCAGAAGATTCGCATTCAAATCTTGAGAGGTGAATTCGAGGTAACTCATATGAAAGAATCTAAATCGACATTCGACTATTTCACAAGAGTCTTGGTGATCGTCAACCAGATGAAAAGAAACGGAGAAGACGTTTCACATGTTCGTATTGTCGAGAAAATACTTCGGTCCTTAGCCAAGAAATACGACCATATTGCTAGGGCAGTTGAAGAATTTAAAGACTGGGATGCCATGACAATTGATGAGCTTATGGGTTCATTACAAGCTCATGAAGAAAGGTTTAGAAAGAGAAAGATTTAACCGGTGGAAGAAGTTCTCCGAATGCGGTTGGCCATCCAAGATGAGAAGGAGCAAAAAAGAGATCTCGTACAAACTCGCACAACAAACCAAGATCGTGACCATGGTCAAGGCCGAGGCCACTTTCAAGGAAGAGGTCGTGGACAAATGCTACTCGAAGTGACGGTAGATACCAATATCAAAGAGATGTTCATGGAAGAGGAAAGAACTTGACAGGCCAATGGTATGATGAATCTAAAATTCGATGTTATCATTGTAATAAACTTAGCCATTATGCTTCTGACTACTAGAACAAGGAGAGTAGTAGAGCTGATGAAAAAACAAATTTGGTGAATGATTGTGATCAAGTTTTATTATTGGCGTTCAAAGAAGATGAAGGAGGTCAAACTGATACGTAGTATCTGGATACCGATGCAAGCAATCACATGTATGGGAGAAAGGAGATGTTTACCGAGCTAGATGAGACCCTTAAAGGGAAAGTCTCTCTTTTGGTGATAACTCCAAAATTCTTGTTGAAGGCAAAGGTGCAATCCTGATTCATTTGAAGAATGGTGCACGTCAATTTATTTCTAATGTTTATTATGTCCATAAAATGTCAAGAAAGATTATACCGTTCATACGAAAAATCTTAGTAAAGGTTATACTATTCATACAAAAAATCTTAGTCTTCTGCTAAGAGATGGGAATAATAAACTAATTGTGAATGTGAAGATGTCGAAGAACATGATGTTTACTCTCAATATAAAGAATGATATGTCTCAATGTCTGAAGATGTGCATGGATGATCCTTCATGGTTGTGGCATTTGAGTTTTGGCCATCTCAATTTTGGCGGACTCAATTTGCTTTCTCGCAAGAAGATAGTTTATGGCTTACCACATATTGATCATCTCAATCAATTATGTGAAGGGTGTGTTTTCGGTAAGTATTCCAGAACTAGCTTTCCGAAGGAAGCGACTTATCGAGTGAAGAAGCTACTCAAGTTGATTCATTCTGATGTGTGTGGCCCAATCACTCTTCACTCATATGGTAATCATCAATATTTTGTTACCTTTATTGATGATTTTACTCAAAAAACTTGGGTGTATTTTTTTGCTATAAAAGATAGAAGTGTTTGTTATGTTCAAACAATTCAAGAATCTGGTTAAAAAGGAGAGCGGCTATTTTATCAAAGCTATGAAGACTAATCGTGGTGGAGAATGCACCTCGGTCATATTTAACAAATTCTGTGAAGATCATGGTATTCGGCGTTTCTTGACGGCTTCGTATTCTCCTCAGCAAAATGGCATAGTTGAACAAAAAAATAGAGCCATCCTTGACATGGTTCGAAGCATATTAAAGAGCTAAAATTTGCCCAAGGAGCTTTGGGCTGAAGCTGTTTCGTGTGCGGTCTATCTTCAAAATAGATGTCCCACATTTAGACTCAAAGGCGTAACTCCGCGGGAAGCATGTACCAGGAGAACACCAAGTGTTTCACACTTAAGAATTTTCGGGAGCATTGCGTATGCTCATGTGCCGGACCAGAAAAGATCGAAACTAGAAGACAAGAGCAAAAAGCTCATCTTTATTGGGTATGACTTCTCATCCAAAGCCTATCGATTATTTGATTCTAACACTTTCAAAGTGTATATAAGAAGAGATGTCAAGTTCGATGAAGATGGCACGTAGGAAGACAACCCAAAAAATGAAGTGAATACTCATAGTGATACCCATCAAATGGAGTCGGAGGATCATTGTACACCTTCTTCTCTAGTATTTTCTTCAAGTTCATCATCACCAACCTCTTCAAATGGTGTCGATGAACTATTAGTGCCAAGATCAAAGAGATTGTCTAACATTTATGAAGTTACCGATGAGATTCATCTTGTATGTCTTCCTACAGATTATGAACCACTTATCTATAATGATGTAGCCAAAGAAGAAAAATGGAGAAAAGCCATGAATGAAGAAATTGATGTCATTTAGAAGAATCAAACATGGGAGCTTGCTAATCTACCAAAGAATAAGAAATCGATTGGAGTTAAATGGGTGTACAAGGCCAAGAATAACGAGAAAGGAGAAGTGACAAGATACAAGACTAGATTAGTCGCAAAGGGGTACAAACAAAATGCCGGAATCGACTATAATGAATTTTTTTGCCCTGTCATCCGCATGAAAACGATTAGATTAATTATTTCTATCGTTGTTCAAAGTAATTGGCGAATTTATCAAATGGATGTCAAATCAGCATTTTTGAATGGCATTCTTGAAGAAGAGATTTATGTTGAACAACCTGAGGGGTTTGTTGTGAAAGGTCATGAAGATAAAGTGTTGGAGTTGAAGAAAGCTCTATATGGGCTTAAACAAGCACCGAGAGCATGGAATTCTAGAATTGATGCATATTTCAAAGCAGATAGATTCTCTTAATGTCCATATGAGCATGCACCCTACTTAAAGCAAGAAAAATGTGATGTTCTATTTGTCTATTTATATGTCGATGACCTTGGTTTTACAGGAAATAATCCGGCAATAATTAATGGTTTTAAGGCATCGATGGTGAAAGAATTCGAGATGACCAATACTGGTCTCATGAATTATTTCCTTGGGATCGAAGTGAAGCAAAGTGCCAATGGGATTTTTATTTCCCAAAAAGGATATGCATAAAATATCCTTGAAAAATTCAACATGAAGAATTGTACTTCGGTCAATACACCAATGAAGTGTGGAACCAAGCTTTCAAAGTTTGATGATGGTACTAATTTGATTCAACATATTATAGAAGCTTGATTGGGAGTTTGAGATATTTGACATGCACGAGACTGGATATTACGTATAGTGTTGGAATTGTGAGTTGATATATGGAAAAGCCAAAGTCATCTCATCTTAAAGCTGTAAAGAGGATACTTCGATACATCAAAGGTTCTACTTCTCATGGCATAAACTACTATTACTCTGAATCCTTCCAACTTAGAGCTTATTCGGATAGTGATTATGGTGGAGATATCGACAATCGAAAGAGCACTACAGGCTTTGTATTTTTCCTATGTGACTCTACTTTCATGTGGTCATCAATTACACCCTGATGTATCTACATAAACTTTTAACTTGAAATGAATGACTAATAATTTGCATCCTTGCTTGATGGTGTTGGCTGACATGACCATCTATGTTTGGAGAAGACATGGAACTGTGTAAGGTCTTCCATCTAGCGAGCATACCCTTGGCTTTGGAAAGGTATGTTTAAGCAAACGAGGAGTGAAGTTTTTGGTCCTCAATTTATTTTTATAGAATAACTCAAAATGAAAATGCTTACAACTCATACTATTCAAGGAAGAGAATGAGACGAGTAGATTTTTTCTTTTCTTCTTTTTATTTCGCCTTGTTCAAAATGATCTTATCTAGCATTTCAATGAGATATATCCCTGACAATTTACAAAACATTAAGCTTGCATAGAGATACAAACAAACTCTTGAAAGTAACACTATAATAAAGATTCTTAAATCCGTGCACCAGTCTTGGGAGTCGAACAAACATTGACATTAAACTTATAAATCAACAACCATGAAATTGACAACTTGCCCTCTACATCCATAACTTTTTCGCATAATCGGCAACTCCAATTCATTAAATGATAGCCGAAATGACTTTGGTTCAATTATTAACACTCCCTATTATACCAAATTCTCTTCCATTAATCATTCCTAGCAAACTCTTGAACTTCCAAAAAGCATCGATCTTAAAAAGTTGATTAAAATTATCTACTACTTGATCTCTTGTCTCCACTAGGGGTGATCGGGTTCAAGGTGGGTAGGGTCTAGACTTGGACCTTGTATCCGACCCCGTTATAACCAATTCCTCTTTTCTGGACCCTATACCTGATCCTGTTTGTATTGGACCATGTACCCAACCCACCCTATTTTTCCGATCCAGTTCTAGGGTCAACCATGTTTCCACTGGAACCTGTTTTGCAATCTCTCGATATTCTATACAACTTCGACTTTTATATTAATAAGCGAGAAAATAATATAATTCTCCTAATTTATATTGAAATATTAAGCATTGGTAATAAATTAATACATGAACTTTTTGACTAACGAAAAATTAAGGATCCATAAGGTTAATTATAATAAATAAAATCATAAGGAAAAGAATTAGCAACAAAAATGGGTCTAATATTAGTCTTATTCCCAATACTACTACATGAAGATACTCATTTATGCAAGCATAACTCCTCCTACAAAAAAGAAATTAGGCGAGCCAATCTATGTGATGCATAAGAATTTGGCGGCAACAAACACCGTCCGTCCATCAAATGATGCAAGAGGGAGCCGGTGAGGGAGGGAAGCAAGTGAGGAAGAGGAATGATAAAGGAGGAGTGTCATGCGTGTTTGAGAGAGCCAAGAGGAAAAATATCGTGTGATTCTTTGGAGTAAGAATAGAAATCAGGGAGAAAAAAAAAGGTTTAATAGAAATCAGGAGAAAAAAAAAGGTTTTTGACCTCTACTTACAAAACCAGTTCGGGAACCGTTTTCCGGGTGGGTAATCACTCGGAACCTATTCTCGGACCGGTTTAAACCAGTTCCGAATTTTGGGAACCGGTTCCCGGACCGGTTTCAATGGGAATCGATTTCCGACCCTGTTTTTCGAGTTGGCCAGTCCGAGAACTGGGTATACCGGTCCAATTGCACACCCCTAATCTCCACATGTGAAATTTAAATTTCCTTCTCTCTCACTTGCTCTCGAATGAAGTGATATCGAATATCGATATGTTTGCTTCGTTCATGGAAAACTAGATTTTTCGTCAAAGCAATAGCAAAAATGTTATTGACAAAAATTTATATTGCTTTTGTCTGCTCCTAATAAAAGTGTATGGACGAAGCATGAAAGATAATAGCTATTATTTATAATATGCTCTAACGCTCCACCTAATCTGGAGCTTCCAGCTTGCATATCACGTGTAACTTTCTTCCTAAGATTTACCAAAGCGCCATGGTAAATAAACCTCACACTAGCTGAGAGATGCCCCATAAGCCGGACCTTACACAACAAAATTAAATGTGGTCCACATCATACCAGATCTTACAAGTGTTGAAGTAGTACATGATAATAAACTTGACACCACATTCTCACAAAATCTTGATAAAACCATGTGCAAACATAATTTGAATTGTGCAAACTAAACTATATCACTCCATCACACTGAACTTTGGCTGCTTCTTGAATGTATGCTTGACTACGGTGGTCATAGTTTCCGGCACAATTGACGGCAACCTTGATCGTCACTCAACGCTGACTCTCGCAATTGAAAAGGAGTTCCATAATGAATAATGTCCACGTAGGCTTTTTTAAGTGTTAATTTAAATTTCTTGAGATGAGGTGCTGCAGATTGGAGCACTAAGGGCACCGATCGGGGATTGTGACAGGCGGAGGAGGATGATGCTGTCCATGAAGACAACTCGTTTTGGCTGCTCTCAATGGCGAAGACCGGTGGTCTCAGTGTCAGAGTAGAAATGATATGGTAGAAACATAGGGTTGTGGTTTTTAAGACCAACCACAAGAAGAAAGATAAAAGATAAAGGATTTCGATTTGGGTCTCTCTCAGTCTTTCTTAGTGACTTTGATACCATGTAAATATTCTAGTATATCTAATAGAGAAAGAAAAGTGTCAAAAAAGTCTTAAATCTATTTCATTTATGTCAATTTAATCCTAAATCTTTCATTGGTGCCAATTTAGTCCTATTTCTTTTTTCTGCCAATTTAGTCCTATACCCTTTGATCTAGTGTCAATTCAATTATTTTGATTAATTTTAATAGAATTTTGCTAATGTTGATGCCGGTTTGCTTACGTGGCTTGGTCAACGTTAATGTGGATAACTTTTAATGAAATTTTATTTTTCATTCCATTTTCCTCTTTCCTTTTTTTTTTTTCTCTTTCTTTTGATTTTCCCCTTCCCTTCCTTCTTCCTCTCGTCGGTAGCCGATTAGCGACTAGTTAAAGGCGAGGGCTCACAAGGTCGACCATGACCTCGCCAGCCACTAGCGAGCTCACCAGGGGCTGTGAGGGTAGCCTCACCCATGGGCTATGAGGGTCAAGCCTCGCTAGCCATGGGCGAGGCCAGACCTCGCTAGTGGCTAGGTGAGGCTCGACCCTCGCCAGCCTTGCGCGAGGTTGCTCTTGCGGCCTCTAGTGAGCTCATCGGCCCTCACATTTGGCCGGTCGTTGACCGATGACTAGTTGGAGGAAAGAGGAAGGGAAGGGGAAAACAAAGGAAAGAGGGAGAAAAAAATAAGAAATAAAAAGGAAATAAAAAATAGTAAAATATTATTAAAAATTATTTACGTTAGCACCGATGTACCACGTAAGCCCACTGACATCCAGTAAAATCTAACCAAAATTAGTCAGAATGATTGTATTGGCACCAAATCAAAATGTTTATCACTAAATTGATATCAATGCAATAAATTTAGGAATTTTGCAATATTCTAAAACCTTACATCTTTACTAATATAGAGATGAATGTATTCATAAAGTATGACACCATGTTGAGGGGAAAATTGTCGTGTATTTCCATTAAGCTTAGATGGGTGTAAATTCTAGAAGATATACTTGCAAGAAAAGAAATACATATAATAAACTTTCCAACTTCTAACGATGGGGTTCCAAAACTTCCAAAACCAATAGCCCTATATTTAGATAATAATTATCACCTACCAACTCTAACTGATATCCATAAATATATTGCGACACTTTGTACCATAAACAAAATGACACTATTTCTTCTTCCTTTTTTTGTCAAAAAAAGGACACCGTTGCCCAGGAAGAGTATACAAATCCCAGCCTGTCAACTCAGAAAAGACTTCCGACCAAAAAAAATAAAAACTCAGAAAAGACTAGACAACTATTGGGGCCACAGAATTAGGGTAATAAAGGTGATAATGAGCAAAAGGTTAGGTTTCTTATAGTTGTGATTGGTGAGTACCGCCCCAAACATGCGCCTCTGCTTGGGACATGATACTAGTAATGATTTATTTGCCACTCAAGCGATTTGATTGTACAGGCATGAAACATATTCTATCTGCTCATTCGGAATATTAATTCAGTATCCCTTATGGGAGTCGGGATGGTCCGAAGGAGAATGCAAGGGTAAAGCAGGGTGCTTTACATCAGCATCTGTGGGGAGGCGCCAGAGATTACCAATCAATGTATGACTGCAGAGGTTTACTGATCTGTACCGGTCTGTCTATAATTACTTTCCACCCGTCAATGGTCATGTAACAGTTGCTGTTCATGTTATGTCTGTCAACAACGACACCTCAATGCAATCTGCTATTGAATTCGTTGCAGTTCTTCTCTTGAATATGCTTGCATTTCCTCAACAGCACAACTCTTAATCGCAAAGGGGACTCGGACTACTGACTAGTATTGTCTGGATGATTTATCTTTTCCTGCCTTTGTTGTTTCAAGCCTTGAGTTTCTCATATATCGACAAGTCAAGCGCGAGAGAATTGGTATCCTAGGATTCTCTGTGTGACCCTTGTAGGTTTCACATTATCCAGGACCAGAGCAATCTAGTCCTGCAACAGCTGCAACAGCTGCATTCAATTTGCCAAAAGATTAACTGTACAAAAACGTGTTCTCATCTTTTTTGAAGTGTGGTCTCAGGAAGATTCTTATATGAGTATTTTCTACAACAAGAAAAGAATTGCAAGGTTATCTCATTTAATTATCCTTGGCTGTAAATAGATAGCCTTCGTACTGCATCCAAAAGCCCTGCCACCGTTTCTTGATCCCGTCTTCACTTTGAAGCACTCGCATGAAGTGCCACCAACGACGCATAAGCGCCACCAGTTATCTTCATCAGAGCGTCGTGTCTACCCTGCTCGGCAATGACTCCATTCTTTACAACTGCAATAATATCGGCATTCTTTATCGTCGTAAGGCGGTGAGCGACAACTACAGTTGTCCGATTTACCATAACCCTGTCCAGTGCCTCTTGCACAATCCTCTCCGATTCCGCATCCAACGCACTCGTAGCTTCGTCAAGCAGAAGTATCTTAGGATTCTTCAAAATAGCCCTAGCAATAGCTATCCTCTGTTTCTGCCCACCAGATAATTGCACTCCTCGCTCACCAACTGATGTATCATAACCTTGAGGCAGGGAAGATATAAAGT
Source organism: Eucalyptus tenuipes (assembly GCA_014182365.1). NCBI lineage: Eukaryota > Viridiplantae > Streptophyta > Magnoliopsida > Myrtales > Myrtaceae > Eucalyptus > Eucalyptus tenuipes. The sequence continues at coordinate 10,808,335 of CM024540.1, forward strand.
TGTGTGCATTTGATGACTTTGCGGCGGCAATGATCTCGTCCTCAGTGGCGCCACCTTGCTTACCATAAGCAATGTTGTTGCGGATTGTTTCGTTGAAGAGGATAGGCTCTTGGCCTACCAAACCTAGCTGTTGCCTCAGCCAACTAAGCTTGAACTTTGGAGCTGCACATGATCTAAAAATACACGGCCGGAATCAGGATCATAAAATCTCTCTATGAGACTAATCACTGTTGATTTCCCACTGCCGCTTTCTCCAACTAAAGCAACAGTCTGCAAGGAAAGTTTCATGGTTCAGTTTTCTTCAATAACTTCAAATCAAACTAAATATTTAGTGTCAACCATTTTCACAAACGCAATCAGTAACCTGTTGAACGTCAAATCAAACGCGGTCTTCTAGTTTTAATGTCATCTGGACTGTTAAGTTGTATTTGAACTTTTTACACACGCAAAACTGCTCAAGTGTTCAAGATATTAACTTTAAATTCCAAATCTAAACATAAGCATAATGTTCCATAATATTGAAGTAGATATTCTTCTTTGTCAGTGAAATCAACAGTTTCTGATAAACTAGCCGTGACCAGAGGGAGAGAGAGAGAGAGATGGTTGATGCTGTTACCTTGCCGGCGGGGATAGTCATGGACAAGTCCTTGAAGATTTGGACATCTGGTCTTGTTGGATATTTGAAACTGACATGTTCCAACTCTATGTTTCCAGTTACACTCTCCGATGTAATTCCTTCATCGTTGCTCGAGTCTATCTGAGGCTTGCTATCCAAAATGGAAAAGATCGAAGCAGCCGACTCTTTGGCCTTGTTAGTATCTGGGGCCAAGGCGCTGCTCTGGGAAACCCCAACTGCCGAAATTGTTAAAGCAAAGAACACCTGCAGATCTCAACGGTCAAAAGTACATCATCTTGAGAAGGATTATTACATAAAAGAGAGAGGCCCCAAAAGAAGAATAAAACTCCCAAACCTTTTACCTTGAAAACTTCTGAAAAGTTTGCTTTCCCGTGTTGCACCAGTATAGCCCCAATGTAGAACAGGAAGGCATTTACGCAGTAGAGGGCAAAGAAGGAGAAGCCAAATCCGATCCCACTCACAACCCCAAGCCGGACGCCCTGCTCCTTTGGGCCTTGACATTTTTCTTCATACAGGTCCATTACCTTGCTCTCAGCACAAAAAGGACGCCACCGTCCGGATGCCACCAACCGCATCATTCGCCACTTGACTAGCTTCCTCGTATTTCTCCTGTAACATGGGAATACAGAAAGGGTCATGTGAAATCATGTGCGAAGCATAAACAATAGGGAACAGTTAGAACTGGCACACAGACCTTGGCATCAGCACTGAAACCCTTCAGGAATTTGGCTTGGATAAATCCTTGAGCGAGTATCAAAGGTGACACTGCAAAAACTATGAGAGCCAACATCCAGTTTGCTATGAATGCTATGAGCAATCCTGCTATAATTGTTGCAACATTTTGGACAATCAGAGCTAATGCGTCGCCAACTAGACTCCGCACTGTTGATGCATCAGTGGACAATCTTGCACCAACTGCACCACTGCAGAGTTTAAGAGAAAACAAGATTATTAGGACGTCATGATGGTGCATAACCTTTGACTTTATCAAGCACACTAGCATTAAACATGCTAATACTTTGAAAGGGCAGAAGTATGAAGATGAATGTAGCACACCTTGAGTTAGCAGGATCATCAAACCAACTAATTTGTTGGTGTACAACCTTCTGAAAACTCATATATCGTATCCTCCTAATTAACTTGCCACCAGCAACTCCGAAGAAATAGTTCTGAAGTGGTATGGCTAAAAAGGTGAGGCATCCCATACCGATGTAAACAAGCGCCCAGAAATTGGCATCTTTCTTTAGTTGGTCCGCAGGTTCATAGAACATTTTGATAGCAGTAGACAGCAAGAGTCCAAATATCGGAAACACCACTCCGTGTACCAAGGCTGCAAGGGATGCAACAACGAGAACCGGCAACTCTGGCTTGTTCAAATATGCAAGACGTCTCATGGATACACTCTGATGCTTCTCATTGTCCAGTTCAGTTCTCTCATATTGTTCCTCCTCTCCACCCATCTCGACGAGATCAAATGGACCAGGAACACCATAGCTGAGAGCAAAAGACTGGCGGCGTCCTGATGAACCTCTGCTTGTAGATTTCCTCATGGATGGTCTACCGGATGAGTTTTTGCTAATGGTTCTAACCAGTAGCTTGTCGGCTTCAAAACTCGGCCCGAATTTAGCATCTACCTGGCCAAGTTTTTCTTCGGTGGCTTTGTTTCCTTCTTGCAAACGGACAAGCTGCGAGTAGCCCCCCTCAGGGTCTTGGATCAGCTCCTCATGAGTCCCTAAATGTTGGATTCAAGCATCTCAAGGTGAATTAGTAGCACAAAAGAGATGATAAGAATATGTCAGATGAGGTTGAAGCATTAGTTTACCTTGCTCCACTATCTTGCCACGGTGCACAACTGCAATGATGTCTGCAGTTCTGATAGTTGTCAAGCGATGTGCAACTATAACAGTAGTTCGGTTCGTCATGACATTCTCCAAGGCATCTTGAACGACTCGTTCAGACTCTGCATCAAGCGCACTTGTTGCTTCATCAAGGAGGAGAATTCTCGGGTTCTTTAGAATGGCCCTTGCTATGGCAATTCGCTGCTTTTGTCCGCCGGATAATTGTGCCCCATGCTCTCCAACCATTGTATCAAGGCCCTACAGACTCATTCCACGGTCAAGATTATTCCCTCGAAACATCTCATCAGAAGTTAACATACAAGTAAATAAAGCTTTCTCTTCATCTGATTGATGGCTTTATTAGAGAGAACTTAGACAAAACATCAGATGAGAAATTTCAATAATGAGCAGTATACTATGATAAATCTCTCTTTACTTTTGTCTCTGTATGGATGAATGAGCATTTCGTAAGCATAACTTCTTTTCTGTGTCAAGTCAAGCTCCTTTTTGTAGAGTTCTTTTCATAACCTAAGAATGAATACTCGTGCAAAGTTCAGATCAAACGAACAAGGTACCTTCGGCAGCTTGTCAATAAATTTTGCAGCGTTGGCAAGTTGAATCGCTTTTCTGATTTCCTCATCAGTTGCATTTTCCTTTCCATAGGCTATGTTCTCTCTTATAGTTGTTAAAAACAAGACTGGTTCCTGACCCACTAATCCAATTTTCTCCCTGATCCACTTAAGCTGAAGCTCCTTCAAATTGACACCATCGATCAGTACTTCACCAGAATCAGGATCATAGAATCTCTCAAGCAAGCTGATGACTGTGGATTTCCCACTGCCACTTTGACCGACTAGAGCTGCAGTTTTGCCGCTCCGTACTGTCAAAGAAAATCCAGCAAAGATTTGCACGTCTGGCCTCGCAGGGTACCTAAAATGAACATCCCTAAGCTCAATGTCGCCTTTTATATCTTCCAATATCCTTCCAGAGGTGTCATAGGAGTCGATAAGTGGTTTTCTATTAATGGTCTCAAACATCTTGTAGGCTGCGGCTTTTCCTGATGCAAATGCATTTATGCAAGGAGATGTCTGGCCCAAGGACCTACAGACCAAGAAATGTCCATTCGAGAAAGATGAGAGTTTCTTCTGTAAATTGGCGGACTGATAAAAAAGGAGATAGAAGAAAGAGAAAGCACAGCGCTCACATTCCTCCGACCATAATGGCCATAATGACATTGATGATTTGCCCACCATTGTATCCTTTCTCTATGATCAATTTGGATCCGTACCACACAGCAAGTCCGTAAGTGCAGAACACAATTAACATCATAACTCCAAGTCCCATGCCTGAGACAAACCCTTGGTTTACGGTAGATTTATATGCAACTTCCAGCTCGCTGTCATATTTTTCTATCGCTCTCTTTTCACCAGTGAAGGATGCAACCTAGTGGTGAAAAAGAAAGAAGATTAAAACTGGGACAAAAAGATATACATAATTGCATATAAGTTTTTCAGGTTCATAAATCTCCCTACTACCGACCGTTCTGATGGCCCCGACTGTCTGCTCCACAACATTTCCAGCTGCTGCATAGGCAATCTGCCCTTGACTCGACATTTTGGACATGATCAATGACATAGCCCCTCCAGCAATCACGATGAGAGGAATGCAAGAGAGGAGAACCAAGGAAAGAAGCCATCCTTTTGTAAAAGCGACCGCAAAACCTCCTAAGAATGTTGCCAGTAGTTGTACAAACTTACCAACCTACAAGTTACGATGAAATTTCACGAGTCAATTCTGCGCATATGAAAATACTTTCCCAATCATCATGTTTTTACCGGTACAATCATGAAGAAAGAGCAAGTGCTAGCCTTTTCTCTACCTTTTCTCCCATTGCGTCCTGAATGAGAATGGTGTCTCCTGACATCCTCCCAATGACCTCTCCAGTCGTTGTTTCGGTGTCGAAGAAGGCAATGTCCTGTCTTAGTATTGTTTTCAAGTACGAACCTCGAATCCGCGTCGCTTGCCTCTCTCCAGTGACCATCCAACAAGCTACCTCTGCAACACATGCAGCAATTAAGCCTTTAATTGCAGATCTTACGGAGAAGCTAGATAAGATGCGGCCATCAAAAAGAAAGAATATGACCATAGAACCCGAAACTAATTAAGCATTACAGAGAGCTTTCGGTGTCATGCTACATTCTATGTTACTTTCAGTAAATATGATTCTGCCTAGACCTGAACAACATGGATAGATCCTGAAACCACATCAAACAGAACATAACTTTCTTTTGACTCCCCATTTGTGCAACTAAGAGACAAACCTAGTGACTTGACCAAGTATAGACATACTCAAGCACAGTAATGTTAAAGAAATGTTGTGAAGACAGAATCCAGTTGCACTTACGGAGAAAAGAAACGACTGCGGTACCGAGAGCCAAGTACAAAAACAAGACGGCCACCTGAAAGTCAAAGAGGTATAATCATTGACCATTAGCAAACATACATGAACATGTACAGGAAAGGACTTTTCTGGTATCTCCATTGCGGCATCCTGCTCAGGATGTTGCATAGAGTTAGGAAATGTGGATATTAGTGAATTCACCGCAACTGAAAAACCAATTTCTTTCCTTCCCAGCCATAAGATTAATCCAGTGGTGAAATTAACTCTTGAAATAAAATATGACGGGGGCACATGCGCAAGTGAAATCTAAACACAAAATCGGTACCTTCGTGAGAAATAAAAATGTTTTTTTTTCAAAAGAAAATAGGTACCGATTACACCTAATTAATAAATGCGTGCTACTATGCTAATCAGCCAAAACATATGACTACGTTAAAGTCAAACCAGAACAGAACTTGTAAAGCATTAGCTTCCCTAAATGAGATGTTTTCCTCCATTAATTCCTTCTGTTTCCTTTTCTCGAAAAAACCCAACAAAATGCAGAACATAAAAAGAGTCACACGGTTCTCCTCACGTTCATACACGTGACAGCTATAGAGCATTTCACCGGGAAAATGAGATCTTGCAAGGTTCACCTCGAAACCCAGAAAAGTGTGGATCCCGATTTCGAGCGCTTTCTTGATAATTGAACATAAATCACCCATCGAAGCTTCAGACAAGCAATGCCCGATTTCCGGGTGGCAAAAGAAATCCGACCGGTTCAAAAAGAATAAGAGCTAAGCACGATACACATATATATACCTTGGAGACTTCCTTAACGACGTGGTCGCGGTCGGAGGAGCCGAAGGAGTTGATGAGCTTCCCGAATATGAGCGTCATGAGGGGCTGGGCGAGGCCGTTGGCGCTGGCGGCGATGGTGCCGACGACCATGTAGAGGACGTCGAGGCGGTCCGCGAAGGCGAACAGCTTAAAGAAGGACACCTTCTGGTCCATCCCTTTGTTCCCGCCGCCCTCCGGCTGCTCCGACGCATTGCCTTCGTTCATGGTTCCGCCGCACTCACTTCCTCTAGAAAGCAAATGAAAGGCCCTCTAATAAAGATCAACGAAGGAGGAGGAGGAGGAGAAGAAGAAAGCCACCGCCAATGCGGCAAAATGCAACGAGAACGAGCGACTCCGAGACCGCAGGAGAACCGGAGCCACGCGGAACAAGCCGAGAACGAGGGCAGACAAGAAAAGGCGCGCACGTATATTACGTATACCAGCAACATGAACAAGGAAACGCCGGATTCACCGGCGTCTGACGTGCTGAAAATGTGGTCTGGAGACGAAGAGAGAGAGAGAGAGACGTACCGAATTCACAAGCGGACGGTGCACAGAGAGAGAGAGAGAGAGAGAGGGGTGGTTCTTGGTTTGTGTTTCTGAGAGACCAGGAAAGAGGTCGATGCAGATGGAAAGGTGAAGCTCGCATGTAATGCAAATATATATAAGCAAGTGATTTTCTGATGCCGAGGGGGCTGTTCCGTTGTCTATTTTAAGCGGCCGACGAGGTCGACGGTCACGTGGCCGAGGAGGAGGCTTCCAAGAAACGAAGCCCGATCGCCCGACATGACACCCAAAAACACAAAACCTTGCAAGAAATCCAAAAGGTGCTTGCGCACTTCAGCTTCTAGAAGGTTTTACCTCTTTCCCCCCCGACGAAAGTGCTCTTGTAGTGTTTGACCCAACCTTTTATTTTGTTCGTTTTTGCTCCTGTTGACCTAAGATGAGAAGCCCTAAAATGGTGCTGCAGCTTTTCCTCCTCTGTTTCGGGCGTATTTTCGCACGCGCCTCGTGCGCGGGGTCCCCGGATGTCGGGCGCAGATATTTTGCAGCTAGAGATGAGTGGAGACAGGATGTTTACGACTGATTGAACAGATGTCGAAGGCGGATGATGATCCAGCCTTTCCTTCTTTTTAATGAGATTTTTGTGGAGTTTGATTTGGCTTCTGGAAGACTGCCTTACTGGACATGACAATGTATCCACCGGCGTAGTTACATTCCCCCTAATTCGTATGCGAAATTCAATTTCATTTTTTTTGGTTATTTAGTGAAATGATTATGCCCTACAGGTCATGAATCAGGAAATCCAAGCCTTCTATTTATGCAGATGATCCTAATTTAAAACAGTTTGGCAACAATTGATAGGATGAATACAAAATCCCTCGACATATCCCAATCAATTTCGACTAGCCCGAGTTTCAAAATAGGGTATGGGTGTGTATGGTGTTTTTTTAGTCACAAACACACTTCTATTTTCCAAGTAACATTTAAAGTTACAGTACCCTCTAATAGTCTTTTTACATTCCCCATGCAATTTATTATATATATATATATATATATATATATTTATATTGGAAGATTAAAGGGAACATAGAACCTCAACGGGTTTAAAGGAAGTAATTGCTCATTTTTTATATCTAGCCATTAATTTATTCCAAATACCTAAATGTGCACTGTCAAGTTCATCACATAAATGTAAACAAAGACTCTATTTATTTAGCAGAAAATAAAAAATTTGAAAAATATTTTTCTTAAAAATAATTGGTCATATTGTTTATAAAAATGAATAAACAAAAAAAAAAAAATCATTATTCACGAAAATATTTAGACATAATTACTTATTTCCACCAATTATTTTTAGAAATAATCTTTTTCAATTCATTTATTTTCTACGAAATAAATGCACCCGAAAAGTATTACCTTGACTCTCTCAATTTCTGGTGCTAAGTTCAATTTAAGGTCTTAAATTCAATTGCAAAACCTCAAATATTATTAAAATGAGGATTGATGCAAGGTCCACAATACTCAGCACAATATTATGTTATATAATCATCTCGTCCACCTCCTTCCTTTACATTTTTCGAGCCTTAATCGATAAGAAAACCCAGAAAAGTGAAGAAAAGAAAGAATTTTTCTATACAACATCAATGGGGCTAGAGTTCGATCAAGGTGCAATGATTCAATCTTTGGGGAACATACAACGGTTGGATCACGAAAGAATAGGTCTAGATCACTCAAATATACAGGCAATACGCACGGCACATCTGTGCAAAAAGTGTAATAAAATGCATCATAGCAATAATAATTCCTTAAAACTTTCACATAACTCCATTCGAATTGAGCCAACATCAGTGTCCCTTCCGAAACCATGTACGAGATTTTCACCTCATACAATCCCTCCCTCACGTGAAAAAGATCTTTTAGAACATCAAACGGGTCGGATGGGGAGGATCGGTCACTCGAGAGAGACCACAAATCGTACCGGCCAAGCATTAAAAACAAATGGCAAAGTTGGGAACAAAGAAAGCCAAAGGGCGCGTCCAATCTTATCTTCTCCGCAAAGCGTGTGGCCCGCCGCTGTCGCCACTTGTCGATAGCAAGTAACCCTACAAACCCTGTCCTATCGTTTACCGCGTTGAGAACCAGGGCAGAAAAAAGACACAGAAAACGTCTTGCCGTTTCTCCTCGAGAAAGAATGCAATGGAGGAAGAGCGGTGACGCCACTGAGTGCGTCACCCGCTCTCTCGACGGCGATTTTATTGGTTGCAACGATGGGTGACGACCAACCTGGAGGAACAGAGCGTCTGGTCAACGGGTTCTGTCAAACTCTCGTTGACGCGTGGAGTGCGAGCAATCCGCGAGCGTCATTGATGACCTCTTGCGAAGGGCTTCTCGAATCAAAGGATGATGTTGGCTGGTTTGCACTCTCTTAATGATGCTTTTAATTAGCTACAAAACAGGCCCCCATGTGTGTGTTGTATTAAATTGAAATGCATATCTAAGTCATGGTCTTACTAGATACGTCTTGCGTTGCGGGACATTTGATTAATGATCCAAGCATCTCATGAAATTCTGAGGTAAAAAGTTTGATACGGAATCTATCAGAGGATTGGCTTTATGGACCGGAGAGGATTTGGATCGGATCAATGATGGTCCGATCTAAATTGACTCATTCATATTTGGCGTAACTCATTTTACTTAAATATTTTCATATTTTACTTAAGTTACAAAAACGTGTACTCAAACTAAGGTAAGAGTGAGAAGTAAGCAAGATCGACTAAAGATGAGAGAAAATAAAAAGAGAGATATGGAAATGGGTTGGATCTAAGTAACTTATAAACTCATTTAACACTCATATTATATGAGACTTTATCATACTAAACCCATTTACGACCCACAACTAAATATAAATATCTTATATAAAAACTTAGCCTATCAATTACACAACCATTCCTATACATATATTTATGATGTTTCTAGAATGTTGAAAAGGCACATAGGAGATGAGATCAGCATGTGCTATCTAAGCACTTTATTTAACTATTCGTTATTTAATTATTTACTCATCATTCCTATACAAATATTTATATATTCGAGTTATTTAAGATGTTTCTAGAATGTTGAAAAGGCACATAGGAGATGAGATCAGCAGGTGCTATCTAAGCACTTTATTTAACTATTCGTTATTTAATTATTTACTCATCATTATTCAATGAAGAATTCGACAAATCATGTTAAAAAGCACCACCCTTGCATCGAAGTCCTTGACCTCAAGAGCTTTAGATGATCGGTCGAGCTACATGAAAGCCATATTCTCCCTGGTCATGTTTAAGAAAGAAATATTACCCAAAAAAAAATCATCTCAAAATTTGCATTCATATGTCAAAAATCATTCTCGCTTTATAAAAATTTTCAATTTGCATCTCCTCAAAATTGAAAAGCTCCGTTTTTGGGATGTGAAGTGAGAGAGAGAGATTCCGACACCGTCGTCGATGCCCCTCGTCGTCAACATCACCCCCGCTTCCTCACGGAGCTTGAGCTCCATGACAAAGCTCGCTTGCAAACAAGATCTAGCGGACGAAACCGAAAGAGCAGTTTGAACAGGAGACCGTGGATTGCTCCTAGGGCAAAGGTAATTTGGGCATGAAAAAGCATGGTGTTTGTGAACGAGTGGGAATGCCAGGATGCAAGTGGGTACGAAAAGACGAAACTCGAGATGCACGGTACGGGTTTAAAAGCGACGGATCTTATTCGATATGTAGATCCAAATCTCGGGTGGCATATCGCAATTATCCAAAAAGAAGGAGGAAAAAAAAAATCTATCTTTGCCTTTTCTTTTCCTTGTTCTTTTCTGTCCTTGTAGAGAGGATCAATCCCGTGAACCATCCTCAACCACTTCACCAGACTGGCTTCGGAATTTGAAGGTTTTCACTCAAAAGTCGTGTGTTGAGTTGTGAACGTGAAGGATGGGGTCCGAGCAAATCTTGATGACCCCAAAAACGTCATCCGTGACCTTTTTTGCGTAGAGTTTTCCCCGATCTAGGACGGTGTTGTATAGCTGGTCGGCATCTTCTTAATTGTTCCTTCGGCTAACGTGGAACTAGAGAACGTGTTTACTCCTTTGGCTAGCAAAAGGACACTAGAAATGTAGGTGGAACGAGAGAAAAACGTTTGAAAACTCCAGATTGGTTTTTGATGAGGCATTTGAATTCCAATTCGAGGAAGCGGTACGTTAGGATGAGTTGAGGATCGACCCAACATGCGCATCCGCGACTAGCGGAAAAGCGTCAAAAATGTCATAAACCTATTACATTTGTATCAATTTAATTCTAAACATTTTATTAATACTAATTTAATCCAAAATCTTTTAACCTAATGCCAATTTGGTCATTTCAGCTAATTTTGACTGGATATTGCCAACGTGAACGCTGGTTGACTTACGTGGCACAGCTAGCCGACATCCACGCTAGTAATATTAGGCCAAAATTACCCAAAATGACTTAATTGGCTTAGATCAAAAGGTTTAGGACTATATTAGTACCAATAAAAGATTTATGACTAAATTTGCATAAAATTATAGATTTAGGACTATTCCGATACTTTTTAGCTACGCTCCATCTTCTCTCCGCCTTGTGCCCTCTCTTTGCCCTTGACTACTCTCTCTCTCTCCATCTCTCTATCTATATATATTATGCCAAGGCCTCCATGAAGATAAATAAAAAAATAGAGAAGATGAGAAGACAAAGCCCAGCACATCAGCTCCAAAAATGGCTAGCAGTAGCATTTTGATAAAAATAATATTGACAATTAAGCTCCATTTGTTTCTTAGAAAAAAACTTTTAATAAAATATTTTCCGGATTTTTTAACATTTGTTTCACGGAAAACGAATTGGCTAGAGAAAACATTTTCCTTGAAGGGACAAAAAGCCCTCCAAGATAAGGGAAAATGATATCCACTTTCGAGAAATAGTCAAATACCTTTTCCTTTTATTTTTTTCTTTTATTTTTTTATCTTTTTAAAAAATTAATTTTTCTTTTTTTCTTAATTCTTTTTCTTTTTCTTTTTTTCAATTCTTTATCTTTCCTTTTCTTCTTCATTGACCGATTGCCAGCCATGGAAACGGCTGGCAACCGGCCACAAGCAATTGGAGCCTCACCATAGGCCGGCAAGGCTCGAGCTTGCCATATTCCAACGAGGTCGAGTCCAACCTTATCAACCTATGCAAGCTCAAGCCCTCTAGAATCTACCACTTGGGCAAGGCTCAAGCTTCAACGGAGATCACCATACATCGGCAAGGCTTTGGTGACCTCCGACAAGGCTCGAGCCTCGCCTCGCTCGCCATATCTAATGAGGCCCCAACTTGTCCGACCGACCTTGAGCAAGCTCGGGTCGACCGAGATATGGCTACCTTGGCAAGGCTCAAGCCTTGCTCAAGGTTGCCAAACGTCTTGATGTCACCAGACTTCGCTAAGGCCTTGGCGACCTCTAGCAAGGCTCGAGCCTCGCCCAAGTGGCCAAATATGGTGAGCTCAAACTCTCCTGTATCAGGCGAGCTTGGCTTCATCGGAATCTAGCGAGCTTGAGCCTCGCTGGCCTGTGGCAAGGCTCTAGCTCACCTATGACCATTTGTTGGCCACGGCGAACCCGACCAATGAAGAAGAAAAAGAAAGAAAAGAAAATGAATAAAAATTATTGAAAGGGGTGCATGGAGGAAAATATTATTCTTACTAAACAACGAAAACATATTTTCTAATTCATTTTTAAGTTTCAGCCGAACAGCAGATAATATGATTATTTTCTAGAAAATGACTTCCTAAAAAATATTTTCCAGAAACGCCATATTTTTCGTGAAATGAGCAGAGTCCTAATATGTGAATTATTATTGCATCCATGCTAATGTGAAAAAAGATTAAATATTCATCATTGGATATGTCATATGTGAATGGATGTAGTTGCACAATTATCTGCAAGCATATACATTTATATGCTTGAGTTGCTTCATATGTTCATTTAATGTATAAAATGCCCACTATGAGGGAAGATCTTCGCTAGCTATGCAAGCACTTTATTCACCTATTCATTATTTATATTTTCATTCTTTAATCAATTAAGGATTTGAGATATCAAAAACAAAAAAACAAAATTCCGCCATGCATGGAAGTCCTTGTACTTAGAGCTTTAGACGATGGATCAAGTTTAGTGAAAGCCATATTCTCCATGTTCTTATTTAAAAAAGGGTAAATTGCAAAAACCATCTTGAGACTCGTACCTATATATCAAAAATCATATTTCACTCTTAAAAACTTCCAATTTGGATCTCTTTAAAACTGAAAAGACCAATTATCATGATGCGTTGGTGCTTGCCTGACCTCAACTTGGACTAGATTTTGAGGTGGGCAATGGCTGGAGACTGCAAGGGGATAGGAGAGAGATAGATGGTAGATAAGTGAGAAGTTTGAGTTAGGGCCTACGGAGGGCTGTCCTTACGGGCAAGGGTGATTTAAGAAAGAAAAGTGATGATTTTTTTAAAATAGCGAGGATGTCACAATGCAAGTTGATATGAAATTGCAAAAACTCAAGATGTAAACCATAGATTTCAAAAACGATAATGGTATTCGATATGTCGGTAGCTCCTCTCTTTTTTTTTTTTTCCTTCTCCATAGATCCCGGGACCAATCTATTATACCCCTGTCAACCATCCTCAGCCTCTTTAGCACGTAACATATAGTAGAACAGTCCAGAATTTGAAGGCTCACTCGAAAAAGTTAGGAGCCATTAAGTTATGAAATAGACTATTATCAATAACTACGCTTAATTAGGATTTCTTTTCCAACTAAATAACATTGACATATCTCTTACTTCATAAAATTCATATTTTGTACCTCAACTCCACCAAAAGAACTCAGCCAAACCCCACTGGAAGAAAAACTAGAGTCTAAGAGCATGAATGATAATAATTTAGTTTCTCGACATAATTTCTAACCAGATTTTTTTATTTATATTTTCTGAGCGAATTTCTGAACAAAAATACGCATTTGATATTCGACACAAACTTTCTATTCACGGAACATAAATTCGTTTGATAACAACATAAAATTTCTTCTTCCCAAGCGGGTAGTAGGAGGCGGCGGTGAAGGATAACGGGAGGGCAACCATATTGTAGCAAGGACAAGTAATGAGAAGAATTTATATTTCTCAATTTTATTTCAAAAATAGAAAAGTAAAAAAAAAAATTACTTCTCATTTATGCTCTAAACCTATTTTTGAACTAAAAATTTATTCCATAAATAGAAAAATGAAATTGCGTTATTAAACGGATTTCTTTTCAAACCAATTTCCGAGAAAAGAAAAATACATCTTGCTAGAAGTAGAATAGTTATCATGCACGCCCAACCACCCATGAATGTCGACTATGCTACTACCCCCATACCTCGGCACCTTCGACCCTACTCTCTTCTTCCCCGAGTCAAGCCTTCGCTGACTGAACGCGTCGAACTCAAGAATCCATTGGCAAAGCCCAAGTTTTGTCGTAACACAACCTAGATTGAGCAGCCATGTTTACGAGCTCAAAGCTGGAACGGTTTTCAGGGCAAAACGTCATATATGACCTTTTTGCATGGGGGTTTCCCCGATCTAGGACGGTGTCATGGCGTCGGCCTCTTCTTAATTGTTCCTTCGGCTGGCAAAAGAACACTAAGAATGTAGGGTGGAACTAGAGAACATGTTTGAAAGACCCGGATTGGTTTTTGATGAAGTATTTTGGAAAGCGGTACGCTAGGACAAGTTGAGGATCATCTGGACATGCCCATACGCAACCAACGGAAAAGCGTCAGAAAATGCCTTCAACCTATTACATTCATGCTAATTTAGTTAAAAAAATCTTTTGACCTAACGTCAATTCAGTCTTTTCAACTAATTTTAGCCGAATGATGCCAACGTAGATATCGGTTGACTTATGTGACAATTAATATGGGGATTATTACTTTAGTGTATTTTGACAAAGAGAATAACATTGGCGATTGGCGATTAATATGTGGATTATTATTGCGTCCACCACTAGTGTAATTAAAAACTTCTTAAACATTCATTCTTCAATCAATTAAGGATAGATGATGGATCACCACATTCTCCATGTTCTTATATAAAAGAAGGTAAATTGCAAAAACCATCTTGAGATTCGTTCCTATATATCAAAAACCATATTTCACTCTTAGAAACTTCCAAATTGGATATCCTCAAAACTGGTATGACCAATAGTTATGATGTGTCGATGTCCACCTGACCTCGATTTGGACTAGATTTTGAGGTAGCAATGGTTGGGGACCGCGGGGACTAGGTTTGGGGGTCGCAGCTGACCGATAATGAAATAGGGGAGAGAGATGATGGATGAGAGAGAAGTTTGAGATAGGGCCTATGCTGGTTTGTTCTTGGGGCAAGCGTGATTTGGTAAAGAAAAGTGATGTTCTTTTTTGTCTTTTTATGTAAATAGCGAGAATGCGGCGCTGCAAGTTTATATGAATTTGCAAAAACTCGAGATGCAGATTATAGATTTCAAAAACAATAATGGTATTCAATATGTCGGTGACTTCTTGAGCCATTCAGTCATGCAAATAGATTATTAACAACATACACTTCATCCACTTGATTAGGATTTTTTTTCCTAAATAAACATTTGCGTTTCTCTTCTTCTCAAAATACAAATTTAGTACCTCAATTCCATCAAATTTACTCAGCCAAACCCCACCGCCACCCCGGGCAAGAAAAACTAAACCACCCCCACCCTCGCCCGCTAAGCCCCGGTCGCCCCTCTCACCCCAATGCCTTGCACCTCAAGCTTTTGAGAATCTATTGGCACGATCCCAAGTTGCGTCTTGACGCAACCTAGATCAAGTAGCCATGTTCATGAGCTCAAAGCTGGAGCGATTATGGCGGCAGGTGAGAGAGATGGTGGCAATGGCTACCAGCTCAATGCCTGACGACTTTGGCTAAGAACAAATTCAAAGCTCTAGACCATGAGTGTAAATATGCATTTTTCAAAATTAAAAGTTTATGAGTGTTATATCAAGAAAAAAAAAAAACTCGAGTACATCCTATTCTTTAATATTTTCCACTCATCATCATTTTGCTGGATACATTAAAAAAAAAAAAAAAAAAAAAAAAAAAAAAAAAAAAAAAAAAAAAGGTGACCCCTTGTTTTGGCTAACCTCGATCAAACCTCGTACAGAATAAGTATAAAATCCCAAAAAAATAAAATAAAATTAGTCAAACCCCCTCTCTCTTCCCTTCATAACGGAAAGTTTGACCGGTAGTACGGAAGTCGTTACTGCTACTTCAACCGTTCGGAAAAAGAGCGCGAGAAACCGAGAGAGAAACGAAGTCCTCCGCGGACGAAAGCGAGAATCGGCCGGAGAAGAGAAGAATGTCGATCGGAGAGGCCGCGACATCTCGGCCGGTGGCGCACGAGGATCGCCCTCCTCCGATGAACGCGGACTCCGAGGATCCTCGGCGGTCCTTGCGCGGCCGCGGCGGCGATCGCTCGGGACAAGCCGAGCCGGAGATCGCGCGCAAAGCAAGGAGTACGTCCGGCCGGCCTCATCCGCTGGGGCACTCGTGGACTTTCTGGTTCGACAGTCCCGCCGCCAAGTCGAGCCAAGCTGCCTGGGGAAGCTCGATACGCCCGATCTACACTTTCGCCACCGTCGAAGAGTTCTGGAGGTAGAGCGATTTGTCTTTCTTTTCGCTTTCGTCAGTCTCGTTTTCGGCTGATCTTGCTCGATGTTCTGTTTCAATCCGGAGAGATTTCGAGCGCGATCTGAAAGGGAGAGATCTCGCGTTGAAGACATTATTCGCGTATGGATTCGGAGACTTGAAGTTCTGTTTGCTGATTTCGATTCGTGATCGGTGAATATCGCCTAGCGATGTCATATCCGATCCAATTTTTCGGTGTTTTTCTCGGTTCTTTGTGTTCTGATCTCGTGTTGGTTTGTGTTTATGATTTTGAAGTAGCTTTTTGTCTTTCCAATCTACGATCAAACGTGGTAGCATAAATCGAAAAATCCATTAAAGATATCTCGTTTCTCTTCGGTTGAATTGAATCTTGAGTGGTAACCATGAAATCGAAAAATCTATCTGGTCTTTTTGCTTTGCTATCAACTGATGGTATGTCATTTAACTTGGCTTTATTGAGAAACCGAAAAATAAAAGACTGAATGATCTTGGATTCTGCATTTGGTGTAATATATGATTGACTTTTCTAAGCCATGTTTTCTTCTGCAGCCAATTTGTGCTAAATTGTCAGGTACTGCATATTACTTCATCATATGGTAATAGCCGTTTCCCTCTTTGAATTGCATGCTCTGGTCTTGACAGTGTTGATGTTGTCAAGAGTCTGATAAGGGTTGTGACAATCAGATGGGAAACTGCAATTTGGCTGAGTCCGTAATGGCATTTCTAATTAGACCAGCAGTATAGAGGCTGATGAATTGTATAAGATGGAAAGTCATTTCGATTGCTGTGGCACTCAGGCATTTGGATTCTAGTGGATTCCTTTAGGAAAGGAAATAGAGTAGATGGCATAAATGGATTCATATCCTGCCTAGTGAGGTCAGATATTCTCTGGGTAATATCTGTTTTTGTTGTTGTTTGTAGCATTGTACTATGGCATATGCTAAACTGGATGGAATTATTTCGTAACTTCTATTCACAGAATGGGGTTCTTTATATGAAGAACCGCTCGCACGATGGTCGATTCAATGAAATCTGCTCTTTTAGGCACGCATTGATAAGAAAGATGATTTCAGTGGAAGACACTCGATCCACCATATCTTCCCTTTTTCAAATTCCTTTAACGGAAGCATCTCATTGACCCACGGGAAGCTGATAATTTCACCTAGCGATTAGCGAATGACTAATTAAGAACAGCAGTGAGGGCGAAAGAGAAAAAGAAGAAAGGGTGTTCAGTGCAATACCCTCTATATGCTGATCAAAAGAGCTGGGAGAACAGTTCCGTTGCACGTACGTTGTGTTGCTTCTCAAGATGCCAACCTGATGCCATCTTGGGTGGATAATTGAAGGAAAGAACGAGCCTTTTTTTCCCTTTTGATCCTATTCTTTAGTTTCCTTTTTTTATCCTGTCGTTACTTTTCTTCTTTTGCGTAGGTGCTTCCATGTGAAGCTCTTCAAGAGATCCTTGCGATCCTAGAATTCCTTTTGTCAAGAAAAAGTGTTCAATAGTACCTTTATTTTCTCAAAAGAGAAGCTTCAGTGTGGTCCATCACTATGCTATGATTGCTATCTCTGATTTAAGAAGAGAATTTTATCTCTTCTTCTATAAAATTGTAGAAGATTTTGAGCCTCTTGCTTTATGCAATTAACTCATCCTTTTCTTTCCCTTCCTTTTCTTTATTCTAGCTGAAGCCATTCACTCATTCCAGGTGCTGTATTTATGGCAATGTCTGCTTTAGTAGTGTAAGAAAGGTCTTGCTATCATTCCTCAGGTGCAGTGCCAACTGCCAGCATGAAGGACGTGTACTAAACGGGAATGTGGTGTGGTTGTATGACCTGCAATCCTGATGCTTTAAATTTCTTAGTAGCCTGATATTATTGTAGTGTGGTGTTTGTATTCAGATTCTATGCAGTATTTGCACGATGCCATGATGATAGAGTGCATTTCTCGATGTTCTGTGAGAATTAAGGCTTGATGTACAGTTTTCCGAGATCTTACGAATTCATGATGTTTGGGATTTCAGTGTCTACAACAACCTGCATCAGCCAAGTAAGCTGGTGGTGGGAGCTGACCTCCACTGTTTCAAGAATAAAGTGGAGCCAAAATGGGAGGACCCTGTCTGCGCAAACGGAGGGAAGTGGACTGTAACTTTCTCCAGAGGGAAGTCAGATACGTCCTGGCTATACACGGTGTGCCTGATGGCCCAAATGACTGAAGCTCTTTAGAATTTTCTATAGGTGTGTGGGCTTGGTTTGACGCATGTTTATGATCTTTGTGATAGTTGCTTGCAATGGTTGGTGAACAGTTTGACCATGGAGATGATATTTGTGGAGCAGTCGTCAGTGTCAGAGCCAAGCAAGAAAAGATAGCTTTATGGACTAGAGATGCCTCTGATGAGGCTGCTCAGGTAACTCTTCTTCGAGCCAGTTCTAGTTCCGCTCATTTAACCGTGCGAATATCTTTTGGCCCGCCACTCAGACATTACTCACGTTTGCCCGGCCTTTGCAGATGAGCATTGGGAAGCAGTGGAAGGAGTTTCTCGACTACAGCCAGAAGGCAGGGTTCATATTTCACGTGAGTTTTGATGATAGCAGCAACTTGTGTCTTTCTTAACTTCTAGTTGTTTCTTTTTCCAGTCGTCTCATGATATTTGCACGACCGAATGTCTTGGATACCATTGCAGGAGGATGCCAAGAAGCTTGACAGAGCCGCTAGGAATCGCTACACGGTATGAACAGGGTATGACAATGGATAGCGCAAAATATCTGCTTAGGATGCAGCTTCAGGTGTAATGCCTTCCTCGTTCCTCGCCTTACCAATCATCTGCACAGTTTTAAGGATTTTGTTCCATCACGATCAAACAGCACATATGCACTTCTCTGACTCCATATTGATCAAAACTTCCGATGAAGATTCAACATGAATTGCTAAGTGACATAGGTGACTAACTTCTTAACAAGTACATCTCGTAATGGGACAACTCTATTCATACATCAGGGCTTTATTGTGAAATATGTGAAATATCCCAAAAACTTTGGATACATGAAATGAGAAGCACTTCTCGAACTGAACACAGGGTAGAAGGAAAGGATGACTCAATATACATCTTATTTACATTTCAGCTCATTCCAGGTTCTTATCAGGCTGCCTTTCTGGCCTTCTAGGGGCCAAATCTTCCTTTCCTTGGTCATAGCTCTAGGACTGAATCACCAGCGGCCACCACATGCTCTGCAAGTAGTTTACTACCTCCTCTATGGTCATACAAACAATATAGAGGGCAGTCAAATGCTGATACTCATGAATGAAACTCCTTCAGAGGGCCAATACATCATCTTGCATTATCGCATGCCAAAGTCTCCATTTTTACACCACACGAAATGCTTTTTTCAAATCAGCCACGACACAAGACATCAAGCAAATAAAGCTCATTCACATGTAGCATTTTGCTAAATGGACACTCACCAAACCACTACCTCTGTATTTCCACCAGACAAGGAATTGATTTACGGCAACGTTTAGCTCTATTGTACGTCAAAAGAGCTATAACAATTGAGAGGAAACACAAGATCAACCGCAACCCCATTGGAACTATAAATGTAAACTATGAAAGAATCTCACCCTCCTCCCCAATCAAAATTTTCTCATCATCGTCGTCTTCCAAAAACTCATCCTTCATAAACAAGCCTAAGCGCTCCAGTGGATTCTTATAGTGAGCCCCGTCAAACACTCCTGATAACACTTCAGATCCATCATCAACGTCACCGAGACAAGGCGATAAACTGGAACACCCACTCAACATCTCAAGTTCCTTCAAAATCTCAAGATTTTCCTCGAAGTCGACAGTCTTTTCCATCTGGATGCAGAATTAAGCAATTTCGCAGCCATCAGTATTGCATACAAGTACTTTCTGAGTTTTGACCACACATGAAGAAACAGGTTGAAGAATAAAACCTTTTGAAGTGCGATCCGAGCAGCTTCCCTGTCTCTCTCCCTTTGCTTTCTGGCCTCAGCCTCTGCTCTCATTTTCTCAGCAGCTTCTGCTGCTCTGATCTGAGCTTCAATCCTTGCTTTCTCTGCATTGTAACAACACAAAATGTTAATCACCACAATATGAGTTGTTGGGACAGCAATGAAATTCCAATTATTGCTCTAATGCCAATATCCATAATGAACAAAAACAACTAGGACATTAAATGCAAAAAACCAAAAGCAACATATTCGGGGATTATATTCAGACAATCGTATCTGAAGTCTATGGAAAATGGACTGACAAGATTTCAGATGTTTTATCTACCAAAATAAAGTCCAGACCTACCGTGGCAGCAGAATAGTCTTGTGGAAAGAATGTCAAGGAAAGAAGGGTTTCCACAAGACCAGGGATATCATGGGAAACTGAGCCATCCAGCTACCCATTGAATTAGCTTAATCAATAAGTGGTCTCATATCATACTTTGACAGCCACACTTATCTGGAATTTGATGACTCATTCGATCACTTGATCAATCAGGATTTCGCATCAGTATTATTACGCCAACAAATTACTTGGCCAACAAAAATTACCAATCACTACTCATGCAAAACAGGAAATTCCTCGGCAAACGACGTGATCTGCCACTACGGAAGACGATGAGGAAATCAGCTCATCGTTTGCACTTCGCTATTGGCTTCTCGGACAAGCGACTGTCTATGCATAGTACTTCCTTTGATAAAGCGGGTTTGCAGAGAAACCTTAGAGAAACCTTAATCTTGGGGTAATTGCAGCAAGCCAGCAGAAACCTAAACAACTTCAACTTTTCATTCCAAACCTAGCTAGATATTAAAGAGCTTAGAGGTCGAAATTTCTTGCGAAGGACAGATGTGGTTTCAAACTTTGAACTTTGGGTCTTCATTTGAAAACTATTCTGTTTTCCAAGAACAATTATCTAATCACATATTACTTATTTCCCCACAAATAAGATTCTTTACCTCTTTAAGAAAGATTTGTACGATCATTAAGCTGAAACTATCCTCCAGCTAGTGAAAGAAAAGCACAGTAACAAGAATTTGTCCATTTGACCTAGGCAAAGGAAAATCCATGATAACTAATGGAAAGCACACCCCGTAGAGTAGCCCACTCTCATTGGATAACTCTACCAATGCTCATAGAACCCGCGACAACAGTAGTCATAAAGACTAATCTCAATTAAAGTACATTAAAAGGTCTTTGAAGCCTTCAAGGTGCAAGCAAACCAAAAAAGTCCTAGACAAAGATATTATTGATTAGAAAAACCTCTTATTTAAGGAATTTCAGCATCGGACCAGACCTCCTGGCTCCGTCACCAACTGCCTCTGCTCCACACAAACTACTTATAGCAGTCAAGATCTAGCCAGTATTAACTCATCAATCCCATCAGAATCCAAGGAGCAAGCCCAGAGATGCAATTACAAATCATACAGCATTAAGTCAGCTCCCTTGGGTCAAAACTTAAGGTCAACACAGGGCTCTTAAAATGCTTGCCAAATTGGCTTCCATGGCAATGGCCACAAAGACTGACTTAACTGAATCCTTTTAAGAGATACAACACTCGTGAACTTTAGGAACTACAAAGGACCATAGTAAGAAAATATACAGAGCTGGGCTCGTGTATCCATTCATATATCCAGTTTTGAGTCTGGGTTATCACGATAAATCTGAAGAGGGTAAAATCAACCCAGCTTCTATATAAGCTCTTCAGCTGAAAGCACTAAACCAACAACTCCAGACAAGAAAAATGCAAACAATAACCCAAACTCTGCTGCTCACTAGAGAAAGCGTTCACAAAACACAATAAAAATCACAATGCTGCCCAAGAACTCAAATTGAACTAGCCAACTGCTTTTCTACTTTTGCTTCAACACTATTGAAATCATAATAGAGGAACTCAGAGCCAATAGAGAGACAAGTTTAAAGAGTAAATCTAGTTCCCTGCTCATGTGAGAGTATTTGCACAAGCTTTGCACATACATGTTAGGGAACAAATATAACAAAAGGTTAACTTTTTAATCACCTTCCTGCTGCCTTCTCTCTAATCTTTCCTTCTCTTGTTGCATCTTCACAGGATCAGCCTTATCGCACTGTAATTACAAAAGGCACGTATTAACCAACTGTTATGATACACTTCATAGCATCATCTACTACTAATAAAATGCATACATGATCTAGTAGCGTCTTCTGTTGTGCCTTCAAGATAGTGTCCGCAAAGCGACTCTTTAACATCGCAGCACGCAGAGCCTTTTTAGGTGATAGCTGTATGTCAAGGAGAGAAGCACTCCACACTGATACAATATCACCATGGATCATTCTCCTGCTTTCTTGAATGGCCAAAATATATCTCAACCAACAATTCACCGCATACTAACCTTCCCCACATGTGGCATCCGTAGATGGAGTTGCAAGGTGGGAACTAGGACAGACATTTCCATCGTCCACAGCACTCACAGCCCCTTTTGAGTATTTCCAGAACCAAATTGAATGATCGTTGTAACATTGAACAACTTCAAACATCACAAATCCAAAAGATGCACTTACCATCAGAATCTGGATCAGATTTATTGGTCTGCATAGATGAGCTCCTAGCCTAAAATTGCAAGTTCAGGTAGCAACTTTCAGCACCAAATCAAATGGCATATGGACAGACTGTTCAGCTTATCAAAAATAAAAAAACTAAAATCTAAATATACCAGTCTTGGAGGATCAATAGTACATTCATGATCTCGGCCCTTCTCTGAAGTTAAATCCAAAAGGCCAACAAACATATAATCAATAATCGATAGATACCAAAATAACAGTTCCTAAAATAGACACAAAAAGAAGATATTTACCCATTGAAGATGCACAAGCTGGTCCAGCAACACTGCATCGGCATGTTGTATTGCCACATGCATTGCACTTGGAGCGACAAGCATGTCCACTAGCACCATCAGTGCCTATATGACACAGTGGCAATTAGCTCAGAAGAGAGCTACAAAAGCAGAAATTATACTCTGCCACTTCATTACCTTTGTCGTTATTTCCTAATGACTTGATTGTGCAGTTCTGTGCAACTTTAGAAACCTTGACCTGGACAAGAACCAGTTAACCACATGTCAATATATTTCTGATACAATAAATGCAAACCTCAGTCAGCAAAATCTAAACAACAAATACAATCTGCCAGTAAGAATACAGGCTAATGTTTTCCCAATTAAATTAAATTTAGGAAAATAATAACATTCCAAACATCTATTCCCGCAGTGAAAAATGCTAACCTTTAATAAAGTAGCATCACTGTTCTTCTTTACCGTCTCTCCAGTTTGCATCCTATTTTGAGGTAAGCTGGTGCACTGAGGAGGTGTCTTGGGATCGCTTTGTCCCACAGCACTGCTTTCTCGACTTTGTTTACTTGATGCAGGCCCCTTCCCTATTTTAGTGTCTCCATTGCTCCACTTTGCCTCAAGAGTTTTCCATCCCGTCTCAAAGTACTTATTCAACTCATCTGCCATTATATGTACTTGATTGCCGGGTGGATTGTAGTACATGGCATTAGAAAAGGTCAACCTGATATCAGCAGCAAATTCTTCTGTTCCATGATACATATTTTCTCGAGCTTCGATTTTATGGTCCCTAAATCCATTGGCTCTGATATGATAGTGAAGTAATCCGGTATGTTCAGCTTTACTGGATCGACTGGTTGCTTGAAAGGCCAACCACATGGATGATGCATTAGTTTCTTTAAAATGGCAGAACATTGTTGCGTGACAGCTCGATCCATCCTCTGTCTCTTCTTCACAACTTCAAAATCTACTTGCGGACCACGCTTATTAGCACCAGAGACAGAACTTCCCAACTTCATACAACCGCCACCATCAGCCTCGCTTTTAGAAGGCAAATTGCCATGCTTCTCCTTTCCATTCACAGCACCAGAAGTCCAATTATCAATAAGCAGCTTCTGCTGCCCATATCCACATGATCTGGATTGGGGCTCTGCTTCAATTCTCCTTCCGGAAAACTTTATCTTCACCTTCTTTACAACTACACTTTCGGTCGCTATCATCATGACACGCTAGAAAACCAACTAGTGCTGCTCAGAATAACTGGCTCTTCATGACAATCAGCCTTCTCAACAAATAGTTCCGTTGTTGGACATACCTCTGATTGCTGACGCTGGGACCGAGAATTGACATGAACGAGAGCCAGACAAGGGAAAGAGGAAAGAAGCAAAATCAGTACAGACAGAAGCATAAAAACTATGAGACTGGAAAACAACGTGAGAACCCTAACGTAATTCCAAAAAAAAAAAATTCAATCCCTGAAGGCAGAGTCAAAACACGCTGAACTAAAGAACAAGAGCACAACCCCGAAAGCCGAAACTGATGATTCCGGAAAGGGAAAAAAAAAAAAAACAGCGACAACCCAAGAGTCCAATCACCCAAAAGAAGAGCCCGAACCCAAAACAACAGCATCGAAGCCGAGTTCAGCTCGCACCCACACGAGAACTTTGCCCTAATTCCTTCACCAGGAGGAGGAAAACGCAGTCAAGAGAGAAGAAAATAAATAAAAATTAAAAAAAAAAATCCCCCGGACCCATCAAATTCCGCGTAAGAACAAAGCGAAATCAAAACCCACCTTCCCCTTTTCCCCAAAATCCTCGCCCCCTCCCTCGGCGACGACCCGCACGACCGAGCCACTCAACACAAAAAGGAGGAGGAAGAAGAAGCAGCAGCAGCAGCAGAAGCAGCAGAAGACGACCCAGAAAAAAAGCAACCCGCGAAGATCAAACCGCGAGATCTAGGGTTCGCGGAGGATAGAAAGAACTCACCGAATCGGAAACGAATCTGCGCCCGCCGGGCCGGATCTGACGATCGCAGCCGCCGGCTCCCGACCCCGCGCCCGCCGAGGACGTCGAGAGATAGAGTGAGGGAGAGGCCGGCCGGCCGGCGAGCCTCCTCCGCCTGGCGTCTCCGGCGGCGTCGCGAGGGGGCGGGGCGGCGGGGGAGAGGAAGAGGGTTTAGGGCAGTGAGGGTTTTCAGTGGGGGGGAGGAAGAGAGAAGGGGAGAGAGAAGACAAATCGAGCTTTCTATCTCTTTCTCTCTCTCTCTCTTCGGATTTTTGCTTTTTAGGGTTTCTTGTCGTACTCTCTTTCTCTGTATACGGTGACGATATTTCTCGGGAACGGCGATGACGTCATTAATCAATCCACCTTCGCTTCTGCTCTTTTTTAAATTAATCTTATTTTGTTCCCTCTTTTTATGTTATTATTATTATGGGTTAATCTTTCTGAAAAACCCAAAACCTAAATTTGTGACAAATTTACCCCAAACTATTTTTTTTTTATCACTAAAAACCCCAAACCTGGCCCAGTACCTTTGACAAATTTACCCCAAACTGGTACACTTGTGACAAATTTACCCTCTGTTAGTTTTCGTTAAATTTTAATTAAGTTAAATGACACGTGATAGTTGATTGGTATACCGATTTGGGATTTTACACTCCGTTTGTCACAGTTTACAATTTTTGTGATTTTTTTGTGGTATTAATCCAATTTACCGGAGGGTATAATTGTCATGAAATTTATCGGTTTTGGGTTTTTGTGGTCAAATAAATTAGTTTGGGGTAAATTTGTCATAAATGTACCACTTTAGGGTTTTTATGATCGGTCGGGGTAAATTTGTCGCGGGTGTCTTAGGTTTGGGGTTTTTATGGTCGAAAAAAAATAGTTTAGGGTAAATTTGTCGCGGGTGTCTGCCGATTTAGGGTTTTCGGGTATTAACCCTATTATATTATTTTGTTTCCTGTTTTGTCATTGGCGCTGCGGATGGACAAGTCAAAGGGGCGGTTTCGGCGCGTGAAGTTACGCGGATGCCCTCCGGCGAGCGGGGCTTCGGCGAGGGCGGATGCGTAAATTCGGGGAGGCGGTGGGGGCGAGATTGGCGCGCGGGGGCGATCCCGCGCGGTGGGGGTTGGTTGGCGGTGCGTATCTCATTTCGGCACGCAACGTCCGGGCTACGCAGTCTGAGATACTAGGAGGAGTTGTGCGTCAGTATTTAATTTTTTTATTCATTAACTATATTTCCAAGAGAACTTTTTTATACGTAGGGAATAATGATCTCTCGTCTTTGGCACATTATATAATTCAATATAATTCATAAATGTAATCCGTAAATTTTTAATTTGTTATTCACTATGACCATATTTAATTTAGTGTGAACTATATAAAAATGTTGGATATTATCGTTGCATTAACTCGAATTTGGAGACAACATCGACTATTTTCACATAGTCATGGAACTAAAATTGAGTCTACACTAAACGCTGAGAAAATTACATTGAACAATTTAAAATTTAGGAATAACATTGCATGTTAAGATAAAGTTTAAAAATCATTTATGTCGTTTTTTTATTTTTTTTAGTGAGGAATAATTAAAAATTTCTAAATATTAATTATACGAGTTTTTCGATTCACGGACGCTCACAAAACCGTCCCCAGTGTTTTTTTTTTTTTCTCTAGAAGGGAAATGCGTTAAGTTGAAAGACTAAGTTTGTACATATGTAACGTAACGAGGGAAGCAAGTTTCTGAAAGGTCTGTATGATAAAATAACAACAAGAAATGAGGAATAGTAACGAAAACGATCTCTTTACTAGTTCTAAGTGACAGGGCTTCGCTAGAGTATTGCGGCATTGATTCCCTTGCAGGAGAAAGCGTATAAGCTTTGGTATCTTTATTGATGCCGCGTGATGATGGATGCCGAGAGAAAATGTTTGGATAAAGTAATAACAAGCGTGGCATAAATTCTATCTCGAGTTCCTCGACTCGTCTACCTTTGATCCATTTTGAATGCACGTCCGAGTTTAATTATATTTATACTTATTATGTCATAAATCTTTCAATTATGGTAACTAAGTCTTAAACCATTAGATAATTTACCAATGTAATTTATCCGATCAATTTTAGTTGAAAATCGTAGGCATGGATGTTGGGCAGCACTAATGTAGATAATTTGTATAATTTCTTAATTTCCTAAATTTTTTGTTATTTTCATTTATTTTCCCAACTACTTGCCAACCACAAGCAAAGTCTGGGTATGGGGCTTGGGCCTCGCAGCAACAAAGTCGTAGAAAAAATGAACAAAGATAAGAAAAAAAAAAAAAAAAGGAAAAAAAGTTACAAAGTAAAAAAAAAAATTACAAAATTATTAATATTAGTATCAATCGTACTACGTAAAATGATCAGCATCCATATAAGTGATTTTTTATCAAAATTGGCTCGATATATTATATTGAGAACTCATCAAGATATTTAAAGTTATAAATTAAAAAAAAATGATAATTTTATCGTTACTAAACAAAAACCCCGCAAGGCATCCGTGACCACGATCTTTTCTATTTCGCGTTTTACTTAAGCTTTCATCCAAACAGTGGTTTGTAATGTCAAAGAAAGAGAAATAGAATAATCCTTTTTCTTTAAAAAAATCGATTTGTTCTAACCCATTATTTTTAAAAACATATTGTTACTATTTTTTTCCAGACAAAGAAAACATATATAAATATATTGTATTTAGAGATCATACCTATGTATTTTTTTGAATGATGATACACCATTGAAATTGGAAAATGGGATTCTATACATATTTATATGGGAAAAAGATATCAAAAACTCAAAGTATGCTCACTATAACATAATTTCTTGAACCTTTTTTCTGACATAAAAAACATCAAACACTATACTTATTATGATAAATTTACCTTCAATTTTTTTATTGTGACTTAAAAAACCTCAAATTTGTATTATGCGATATATTTACCTTTTATGAAAGTTTTATTAGATAATTTTTCACATCAATTTTGCTTTTCAGTATTCAGATAGCTAGATTTTTAATGGTACTCATTAGTGAAACCTTGATCAAAGGTAAATTTATCACACCGATACGGATTTGGGATTTATTATAGAAAAAAGCTTAAGATAATCGCAAAAGATATAATTTAGTGCTTTTAGTAACTTTATTTTATATATAAAATATGATGAAAAGAGGATTTTCTAAAACCTCCGTGGGGAGAGTACGGCGCCCTCCGTGCGGACCCACTCTGACCCGCTGTCACACCTTTTTTTTTGGGGGGGTAAACACTTTATTTTATTTTTATCGTCTTCCCCTTTTTTAAAACTCTTTTGCTCCACCAACTCTGACTTACATCCTCGTTTTCAACGACAGAATAAAAGGAGGATTTAATGTAGGGCAGGCTTTGCTCCCTTAAACCCTTATTTTCAATGTTTTTGTTTTATTTTATATTTGCCAACTCATCTAACTCTTTTTTTTTTCTTCTACTTAATTTGTTACTTAAAATTGACAAGCTTAACTTTACACATTTTATCACCATCTTGAATAGCAACGAGTTTTATTTCTCTTCAACTTAAGCATAAAGTTTTCTTGCAACTACATTTCTTATAGCTTTCTAATAGATTCATACATTGTAATTGTTGCAGTGCCATACTAAAAGTCTTAATTTATTATATGGATGCCAATTTAATTTTAAACTTTTCAATTTGATCAATTTAATTCTAAACATTTTAACAATTTACCAATATAATTTTTTTGATTAATTTTGGTTGGAAATCGTCAGGTGGACGCAAAGTTTACACACAGCCGGCTAACATTGATGTGGATAATTTTTTGTATATTTTAAAAAAGCTTATGATTTTTCCTTGTTTCCATTTTTTTTTTCCTTTTAAAGAAGGACCACAAAAGGAATTGCAAAAATTATCCACATTTACATCGATCGTATCATATAGAACTGTGACATCCATGTAAGTGATTTCCATAAAAAATTAGTTAGAATGATTATTGATAAATCGCTAAAAGATTTAGGATTAAATTGGTCAAATCAAAAAGTTTATAACTGAAATAGTATATGCACAATAGGTTCAGGATTTTATTTTGGTAATTATCCCTTTTAAAGATCAAAATTAATTTTTTAAGAAGAAATAATAATAAAAAAGGCCAAATCGGAAAGGGCTACGTTATTTCTACCCCTAAATAACTACATCCACCCCCATTTACTCTAAAAAGACAAAGCTGTCATTAATCTTTCAATTGCAATTTTATTTTTTTCTATTTTTCTTTTTATTTATGATAATTACCATAATTAAGCATTTCACATTTTTTTAGTATATTAAAGAAAAATGCATTCTCAAATATTTCTATGACGATTTCCATTATCTGTGTAGAATCATCTTGCTAATAGTAAGGAGAAAATACATTCTTTGATATAGCATAAAACTAAAAAGTATCTTTTTCATCATTGATCTTATAACGATTTATTTATTTTTTATCCCTCTTATCTCAAAAGCTCACTTTTTTTGTGAACTTTTTATTAATTTTATTAGTCTACAATATATATCAAGTTTCTTTATTTACTATATATATATAAAAATATATATTTTTCCCTTATTATACTAGCCAATTACTATTCTATAGAGCACGTAAAACATCAAAGGAATATGTAGGAATACACTAAAAAAAAAAATTTGCACAATAAGGTATCTTGATATTTCTTTATAAACAATTCGTAAAAGATATTAGTTTTTGTCAATTCAAACTAATGATATTTCACTGGTATTTCCAAAAAAAAAAAAAAAGCTTACTTTATGAAATATTTTGATTTAATTAAATTTCATCCACTTAACAATTTATTCATACATATGATTGACAATGTGGAAAAGAACTAGATTTTTAGAAATTTCTCTTTTCAATGAAACGAATTTTTATGGAGTAAAGCTAACAATAAAAAAAAAAGCATAGTACCTTTAATATATGTAGAAAATCTACAATAAACAAAAACTGAACATATGAAATTATTAATTATGGTAAGTATCTCCTACATAAATATAAAAAAACTAAACAAAAAGGAAAGTAAATAATTTGAGACCACATATCTAAATTGCAATTGAATGAAAGAGGGTAATTTTATTTTTAGATGAAAATTGGGTGGATTTAGTGATATAAGAAGTAAAGATAGCACTACCTACGAGGAAGGGAGAGAGCGCACCGCGGGTGGAGAATCCCACATCCTAGGAGCAGTGGGGGAGGGTTGTTGATGAGGGTCGGCGCTCCCATGAGGTGTTATGGAAATTGACCAAATTCAATAAAAAAAAGTATTATGACTTAATTGCACAAATTGAAATATTTAGGATTTGATTACATGTCGGCCACACATTTCTAAGTTTTGGTGCAAATTCTCCGAGTCGAGGTTCAATGTGGAGGCCAAGACCCAAGAGTTTCATTTTTTAGATTTCATTCGGCTTTTTTGCTTTCCATTAATCAACTCTACAATCAGGAAAGTACAATTAGGACATCTCAATGATATCGTGTCACTTGATTTACCAAACCGTTGACATGGCAAAAAATTTGAGTGCGCGACGCCAAAATCTACACCTCCAATCAATTCAAGTCTCTAATCAATTGAGCGCATAGTAATACAGAGAAACAAAACTCGAGCATGAGGAGGAAACGAAAGTTGAACTAGAGAAAGGTGTCGGGCTAACTAGAGAGAGAGAGAGAGACAGAGACAGAGAGAGGATGGACTTATACTTAGTTTCATTCATTAATTGAAGATTTTACGCAGCTTGTAGTTGCAACAGATGCTAAGACAGGTCTGCTTAGCATACATGAGGAATTGGCTCCACGTTGGTCTATCTTTGATCTACGCACATTCATCAGCTTCTCCAGCAAATCCGGTTTTTTTAAGGCGTCGGTTCTACGCTTGGATCCGACAAACACGTCTCGAGATGCTGAATCACTTCCCGAAATGCTATCGACCATCGACAGAACATGGAACCCCACGAGATAGATCGACACAGATTTCGGATTTGGACGACTTTGGCCAGGCTACTATTCCAGCTTCTATTCTCACCCGGCGCAAGAGAACCGAAACCAATACAAAGATCAGTCCCTCGTCGTGTATGTGATCTTATCAGGCGCACGAGTTTATTAAGGGCTCTCTCAAGTGCACTGCAGATACATTCTTGTAGTAGAAGTACAACGCCAGTTGAATTATTCCCAGAATCGTCCCGATTCCGTTCGGAAACTGTAGAGAAGACCGGAAATGTTAGATCCTTTTCCCGATCATGGCGACTGAATATGCAGGATATCGCGAAGATAACAGAAATGGGAACTTACATAGATGAATGGATCGGCTTTGAACAATCCGTACGCAAGGAAAGATAGGCTCGTCAAAAAGGTCGAGAAAGAGAGATAGAAAGGCATGTACTCGACGCTCCTCGTCTTGATCACCAGCTTCTGCAACAGAAAGCGAAGTACCAGTATTAGGAAACGTGCCGTTCGATGCCGGTCTGCAGAACTATTCAGATGGACTTACGATGATGAAGAGGGGCGACGCGAACATGGAAATAAGGGAAGCGACGCTCAGGTACCCGACAAAAATCTGCCGTGAACGCGAATCGAAGAATTGCAAGCTTATGATCACCATGACTAGGAAGAGCACGATAACGGATATGCTCAGTCCTAACATCTTCAGCTGTAGCAAAGTCACTGTGAAATCAGAAGAGACCATACAGAAGCAGCAGAACCTACATCAACCAAGCAACGGCTCGGCGAAAATTCTTTTTGACAGATCGCCATGGAACGAATACAACAGATTCAATCAATCAGAACCCACAAAACACGTGAAGGAGTTTTCCGAGGTATGATTGGTCGAATCTATAAGGCTTGATTTCGTGGGATTAATCTTTCGTGGTTAAGCAAGTTACCTTCCTGGCTTTACTGGCGTATACAATGAAGACGGTTATGTAGACGGCCTGAAAAACAACCCCAATCCCATTGACAGTCGCGACCATTATCACGCCGGGCGACACGAGTGGCAAGCCGTACCACAGACATATCAAGGAGTTCAAGAGCGTGTATATGTAAGGCGATCCTGAGAACTGCTCAGTGGACTGATTCCGAACAATCCTTCGGAATGTCGGTCTGCAAGTACGTCGAAACCCATTTGCAGTGAATCAAAATTATCGGAATCGTATGCTTAACTGGAGTGCGTATGGTAACAACTTACATTGGGGACATGAACAGTACGAGGGCGAAGACATTTCCTGCAATTCAGGCAGACATTAGAGACGACGAATTCGCATTCACATTAGTGTCAATCAAAATGGCGTCTCAGAGGGGGAGGGATCGTTTTGAGTACAAATTATTCAGTTGCAGCTGCACGGAATGCCCACAAGTTAGCAGAATGTAAATTGTTTTCCAATTAAAACTACATAAAACAAGTAGGAACCGAGATTTCTCTACTGTTCATCCTGGAATTGGAATGAACCAATTGATCTAAACGAGGATGACCTCCCGGAACTCTCTGCGATCGCATTTGCATCGATCAATTTGGGGAGAGGAACAATCTAAGCCGAAACCTCTTTCCAATTCACTTTTACACGAGGCGTTTTCGCGAAATCATTTCAGCTCTATCAGTGTTGGCCAACTCATTACCAGTAGTACCAAAACAAGTTTTATGGAGTAACAGATGAAGTGAAACCTCATGCATATGTACCTGCAATTCCTGCTGCAGCACTGCATATGGAATTTGCGGAGAGACACGAATTGGGCAGCATCTCCGCAAATATCTCTCTCTCTCGTACGTTGGCACATAAATTGCAAAAGGAGAAGCATTTATGTACAAAGTTCTTATGCTTCCTCAGGCAACAAGAGTCACAATAATGATTCTTGGATATTTGTGGGAACTTGTTATTATGGCTGCAGATGTGCAATCACTCCGCGTGGACGTGGGGCAACTGTCCCGTGACATACACACCACAAATTAGAAGCTGCTACCATAAAAAACCATCTTCATCTTGAATTATATACGTATGACAATTCTTTTTCTCATGTGTGTCTCTTTTGGCTAATCGGTAATAACTTACTATTGCATTAAGGAATGAGCAATGCTCAGTACCGCAAGATCAATTGACAAAATTGGTTTATTAAATGATAGGACCAACGATAATGGTGTTTTGAATAAGTGGGTTACAAATTCAACAACTGGGAGCAAGCGGACACATTATCAAGGAATCTATTTGGTATAGTTGTGGCTAACTAATATCGTGACATATAGTCTTGTTGTATTGCAAAGCATTGGACTTATATGTTTGGCAATACATATTCCAAAATTGCAAAAACCTTAAAGTTAGCTGAGGTAGCTTCTTAAGAATGATTGATAAATTGTCGTAATTTGAGCAAACGCCTAATATAAATTGCAAAACTTATTTCCATGGTCGAAGCTACTTTGGGGTGATTGTACCGTATAACATTTAGTAGACTATTCTTAAAATAATTACATCTTACTGAAATTCACCATTGCTTCTGTGGAAAATTTTGTCAAGGGGGGAAATTTGGTGAAAATCATGGAGGAGATACTTCAAATTTGAGCCCAATTTGGGCAGGCACAAAGCTCAGGGGCATGTCACCCACCACAAAACCATGTTGGGTAGGACCCCCTTGCAAAAGGCAGTGCACTCAATTCCACATCAATTAGCCTTTTATTTCACGTGCTTCTCCGAAAATGGCTTCTCAACCACTTGAATAATTGGGTCCCCATGCAATAGATATTCATGCCGATTGACGTCCGATGCGACGACGTAGCACGTTGAAGATGGAGAAGGAGACAGACGTGAGGGCAACGTCTTCGTTTGAATCACATCAGCAAACATTTTCAATATATTATTTATCACATGAACGTATAGAGTAAATGACACAAATGATCCTGATCCATGGACTTTTGTTTAATATGTAATGTGATCTTCAAACTTTTGAATTATTCAATGTAATATCTAAATTTTTAATATAAGATTAATTTAATCCCTAGATTATATAAAATGTTAAATAGTGTCCCTAAATTTAAATTAATGGAAAGACAACATTAAATATTTTAACATAATTTATAGACTAAATTGAACATATGTCAAAAATTCGTAGACCATATTTTATATTAGACAAAAATTTAGGGACCAAATTGAATAAATTAAAGTTTCAAGGACCGTATTGCATATTAGGCCAAAGTTAATAGACCATTTGTGTAATTATTTTATATAAATATATGGGAAGATAATTATTTTGCCAATAAAATGAATGAATGTTGAACTTTGCATTCTATGTATGTAATAACTAATCCATCTTATAATAAGTACAGTGATTTCGATAATTATATTCGTTTTGTTCAAATTTCAAAGTATAACTTTTCTTTCTGAATCTATTTGTATAAAAAGATGCGTTATTATAATCACGTATATATCAATCCCTTGTGAGAATTGGACTTGAAAATTTGACGTCCATTCTGCAGACGTTGTTTTCCGGATCATGTTACAAACTATCCTTTTGGGTCACTGTTGTCGGCTTCGGCGCTGCAATTGGACGACAACAAATTGTGAAATTTTTAAATATGGTTTCGATTATATTACGAGCTTGGTTTTATGTTGACATCGATGTTTTACGGTCTTTATGAAATGGATTCTCAATTTTATATTGAGAGAGGACACGACACGATATTGTGTTTTTTTTTGTGGCTAAAACAAATCTTCCATTGCATCAAAATAGTTCAAATATTACAAGGAAAAACTAAAACTTACATTGAGATGATAAATTAAAGAAGATTCTGCCAACACTAAATTTTTAACTCTAGAAGGGAAATCATTAAGAAGGAAAGAAGATGCAGTTCTTAATTGATGAAAAAGTTCATTTTGCAGGCTCATGAATAACTTATTGACAAAGTCCATTTTGCAAACTCATGAGTAGCTTCATTACAAGTTTTATCGGTTCATTTCAAACTGCATCCGTAATTGTTGCTAAGTAGTAAATGGGAGTCCGAAACAAAATGATGAATACATCAAGGGTAAATGCCGTTTTTTTGGATAGCACTAATTAAAGGACACAATATTGGTATGGCATGGGGAGGCTCTTCGTCGAAAGTGAAGCGAGAAAGATGGGAAGAAAGAGGTGAGAACTTTGCACAACATGAAAAAATTTGCCTAAATCTTGTTTATTCACCTCTATTGCTTGACTGGAAAACTTGACATCTTGCTGAAATAAACTTGAGCCGCTTGTCTTACTCCTGCTCGTAATTGCAAGATTCAGCTTTAAATTTTGTCCAAATTGTCAGGTTGGAATTAGGGTTTGAAGAAGAGGGGAAATGGCATGATTTGTTTGTATTCCAGGCAAACATGTTGAGCCGCGTCGTTTAGGGCTATTAATGTTGACTTGGAGCGTCAGTGAGTCACGTCAATCATAAAAAAATGATAAAATATTACCATGTAGGATTTTCAGCATTCCAAATCAAAAAATACATTGAAGTGATCTTTTTTTTTTCTTTTAAGTGGTACTAAAATGATCCAGTGAAAAATTTTGGTATTAAATTAATTGTCATACGAAAATATGACACTTTTAGTGTCTTCCCAATAATATAATTGGACAAAAAATAAACTTAGGTTTCACTTTTGCAAAAGTTTGGAGAGTAATGTTCTTTTATCACTTTCTTTTACTTTGATAGCTCCATTTGCAGGTGCAATCGAATAAATGAAATTTTTTCAAGGTATCGTTTAAGAAATAAATCATTTTGGATCATATTTTCCTCCATCACTAGAACTTTGATTGATGAGTTATAAATATGTCCCTCTCTTACATTATTTCTGGGTAAGTTTGTCTATTGGTGATGGCCATCTTCATATAACTTATCAGTCAGAGGTTTGATTCGAGACCAAGGAAAATATGGCCCATTCTTTCTTGGTATTCCAAGAATTATCACAACAATCAATCCAAATTTTCGTGAATGTGCGTAAGCAAAATTAGGGATACCGTTTTTTTTTTTTTTTGGTCCTATCCTATATTTACTCTACAAATCACTGTGTATACTATGTCCTTTGCGTAGGTTGCGAAATTTTGCTTCTTCACTCACGTGCTCCCACCCCAGCTCCCCCGAGAATGTTGGGAATCGAACTCCTCACCTCCAGCTTCCCAAGTGAGAAGGATGGCCACTTAGGAGAAAAAATACTGTATAAGCTAGTATTCTATAATTACTCTAAAATTAATTAGCGATTGTGATTGCTTAGCTAAAGTAATTTACTTATAATTCTCGGCGCTGGGCCAAAGCTGCCAGTTGTATAAAGATCTGGTGTCACCGCACATTCATCCCCTCTTCACAATAAAAGAAGTATAAAGAGCCTTCCTCTTCTTCATCAACGTGTCCATGTTATTAGCAGGTCATAAAATAGGAAAGAAATAAGCAAACAGACATGCCAGGTCTTGTTCACAAGTTCGCGCAGAAGTTGCAGGAGCGCTGCGATTGGCAGGATCGCTGCGATCGGACGACTCATTGTGCGACCCAAATGGCAAAAATTGATGCACTACTGGCCATCACTGCTGCAATCTTAGTCTTTCTTGGGTTCTCTGGGTCATTCAGGCGACGCTGCAGCAACCGCTCATTCGCAATGGTTGCATTTGCGGCCTATACCTTTACGCCCGTTGTCATTGCATACACGCTTGGCCTTATCCAAACCGCTCAATTCTGTAGTCTGCGTTTGCCTATCTGGGCGACTTATCTGGTGGTGTTTCTCGGAAACGTGGATTCCTACAATGCTCACAGCATGGAGGACATTGACCGGTGGAGGTCATTTAAAGTTGACTCTGCTGCTAAATGTATCCTGACAAGTTGGATGATCGTTTCATATGTGTTTCTGTACCATGAGGTCCTGTACGGGCCAATAATGTGCATTCTTTTCGTCATTCTATTCATGAAATTTGACGAAAGAGCACAAGCCTTGAAATTGGCAAGCAATTCTCTGATGCAGAAGAATGACAGGTGCATAGCAGACTACATGAGCACGGAGCACCAACGGAGAGATTCAAGTGACGAAGATCCTGCTACAATGCGCGGGTATAGGTACTTGGTGAGCGGGGGAGAAGAGGCAAAAGTGCACTCATTGTGCTCAATATCAAAATGGAGGTGAAAGGCAGCTCCGTGGCATGACGGGGACGCACCGCACTATCGGCAACTGTTGGAGGTGACGGATGAAGTTATCACCGTTGAGAAGGTTTGGAATTGCAAAGGTAGACTTTTACGTGGAGGAGACCCTGATGGCTGACTCAAGGATCTTTGCCTGTCTTTTTCGCTCTTCAAGCTCATTCGCCTGAGATTCACTGGCTATTCGTTGCCCCAAGAAGCTCATAACAAGTTATGGCGCTTGATTCAATGTATACTTTCTGAAGAGAAGGGTTATGAGCGTGTTTTCCAAGTCATCGAAGTAGAACTTGCATTTCTATTCGATTTGTCCTTCACCAAATACCCAGTGAAACTCCATATGCGTCGTTCAGTGCATAGATTGCTTCTACTCCCCATTTTGGTTGCGGTTCCACTGTTTGTTCTCTGGTATGCCCTTGTCACGAACGACAAGCGTACTACTGTTGTAAGCCTCGTGTTAATAACTTCAATCCTCGTTGTTGAGCTTACACAGTTTGCCATCATGATTTTCTCGGAATGGGCAAAGGTGACATACATATCAAGTATGTGCGCAACGAGCGGTGGCAAAGGTGCAGATGTGCAGGGATGTTGATCGGAATTATGTGCCGAATTTGGTTAGTGAAGCCTTGGGGAAGACAACTGCGTCAATACTCTCTCCTCAAATCGTGTAGCTATTCTCCACCGAAGTGCATATATAATAGACTCACTGCTGCGTATCTCGACCAGAAAAGAAAGGGTGAGAAACAAATTGCTCCCACCAATTTGTCTAAGGAAGTGAAAAGGGCGATCGCTCGGTCTCTAGGGAAGTATTTGGAGAAGGGACAAACGTCTTTGAGGCTCAAAGACTTGTCTGATGAATTCTCATGGGCGTGTAATCTTGAGACAACTACCCATGTTATAATGTTCTGGCACATAGCAACCACTTTCTGTGAGTATGAAGTGCCTCGCGATCAACTTTCCAAAGAACAAAGAGACAACTTTGACATAGCGACTAAGCTATCACAATATCTTGCTTATTTGGTTGTGTATGCCCCAAGGTTGCTCCCTGGTCACCCTTGCAGGACCGAATA
The DNA here is from genome assembly GCA_014182365.1 of Eucalyptus tenuipes. Taxonomy (NCBI): domain Eukaryota; kingdom Viridiplantae; phylum Streptophyta; class Magnoliopsida; order Myrtales; family Myrtaceae; genus Eucalyptus; species Eucalyptus tenuipes. Next base: position 10,846,331 of record CM024540.1, read on the forward strand.
CATATTTGGTCGTGCCGTCAGCGAAGCCAGGAAATTACTTAAAGGTTCCTTTTTTCCAATGGAAAAGAGGATTCAAAAGCTGAAGATGGGCATTCACATCGAACAATGCCAGGATACCATTGTGGGTCGAGGCGTGCGGCTAGCAAGGCAGCTTGTGAATGGAGTAGCGGGTGAGAGGCCAATTTGGAAGGTCTTGGCTGACGTTTGGGCGGATATGATGTTGTACGTGGCTCCTTCAAATGATACTACGCTTCACGCTGAGTACCTCACCATCGGGGGCGAGTTTGTGACTCACATTTGGGTTTTGGTCTCTCATGCAGGCATCACGAGAGATCCACATGGTGATGAGTAAACTGATGATCCAGAGAGGAGCTGAACTTGGCTTTATTTTATGATACGATGACTAATGAACTGCGTAAAATGTCTATATGCTTGTGTGTGGTTGCAGCAATCCCTTTATCTTCCGTCGATCTATGGTCAGGCTCTAGAAAAACTTTCTCGTGTATGATGCATGACCTCTTTTTTATGTGGTGTAATGTGTTGCTTTATCAAGGGTCTATTAGCAAAGACTCAACTTGGTTGTGCATTTCTAAGTTTGTATTATGTCAAACATGGGATATATGTAATTTTTTTTTTGTCTGTTCACACTTTTACATGTTAAGAATATAAATGCTATGAGCACACGGCAGAAATCCCATACCTTCATTTGCTTGCGATGTCCGAGGAGGCGTCGCTAACCCATTCGTAAAATCGATAATATGCACAAGCATAAGCATAAACATTTCACCCAACCAACAAACATGGATAGTTTATGTCACGCCCTGAACCCCGGGTATGCGCATATCCCTCGGTGGTCGATTAAATTGTGACGTTCCTAGGACGCGTCGCCGACCTTTTTTATTTTATGCACATGCGGAAGTGAACTAATAAACGCCAGACAACAATGAAACATGAGATAATAAAACATGCTAGCACCTATTTTCATAAAACACACTTTATATACAGCCAGGTCAAACCCACAGTTTATATACAGGAGGTCTATCTAAAAAAGAGCTACTAAGCCACCTAAGCTCTGGACTCTCCAATCATGGGCTCAGGGTCCTCCACAACACCATCAGGGGTGTCGATATCCATAGGATGCCCTATTTCCCACTCCCCGATCCTGATGGGAGGCCCGTCAAAACCATGTATGGGACCCTCCCGAGCCACGTTAGGAAAGTTAATGAACCACGCTCTGAAGCAATGAGGTACTCAGTGAGGTAGGCCCTCATCGACCCAGACCGTGGACTCAACAAGCTCACGGGGCAGTTAGTCTTGGGAATAGAGAAATAGGAGTGCTGAAAGTCCATCTCCTGTGGGACCCCATACGTACATGACGTACCTCCATCAAAAAACCTGAATTAGTTAAACCACGACGAGGTAAGACAAAGTCTTAGCGAGTCTACACTCTAAACCTCGATTAGGACGAGAATTGACCTAGAGGCAGCCTAAACATGCACCCTAAGGGACTTACCTCACCTCAAAGCACCTCCTTGCACATTAGTACATCTCATATATCATATGTAAATGCAGCAAGCGTAAACCATTAATTGGAACACCTCGGATCGTATATCAATCAATCACATGGATCCCAATTATAAGGTCAAATTGTTATGACACATCCCATTCCGTGCCACATAATTTTATCCCATAATCAGGTGCGGCTATTTCAATCATTCAATCGTGTCCCAAATAATTACGACCCAACGGCCATGGCCAACTCAACAAATCGGCGGTCATTCGGCATAACCGGGCATCGTCCCACTTCGTCGAGCACGTCAACGTCTACATCTAGACGGCATTCCAAAAGGAGCATCGGCCTAGCCTCTACTATGACCGGCATCCGTTGACGTGGGGCATTCCCGAAGGAGCATTGTCCGACGTAAATGCATCGTGATGGGTTCTGATAGCAATCACACGCACATCCATGTTTGGCCAATAACATCGTGCTTTGCACTCAAATGCCTTAATTTCAAATGATATACTTGGCCTATTTTCTTCATATTAAAAACAACCGGTAAAATAATTGTGCGTGGTCATATAGTCAAATCGATCCACAAAACAGGATACTCTCCCATTTAAAAATTCCACGATTTTATATAGTACTTAAAATATTTTTGGCGTCAAAACCCGACACCTGATATTTTTCTAATTAAATACCAAAATTATATATTTTTGAAATAATAATTCCAAAGTCATCACCAAGCATCCAATTGCATAATTTAGTAATTAATTTCACAAACCAACACTTCCACGATGATCAGCACGAAATTCTAACAACCGGCTATCCTGGTATAATTTACGCTAATTAATAAATAATTAAATAAATTGCAAATTATTTAAATTAAGCCACATAATTAAATTAAATAATCTAACCTAACTACCTAATTGAACTAACTAAATTAATCCACCTAGGCTAACTACATTATCTAATTAAGCTAACTAAGCCACCTAACTAACCACATAAATACTAATTGAACTAACTAACTAAACCTAACCAATCTAGTTACATGAACTAAATCTACTAATCCTAATTAGCCTAACTAATCTCCCCCTTAAGTGCAATTAACCCCCTAATTAGAGCTTAGGATGTTAACTCATTGGATTAGCGAATAAACGGGTTCACGGCGACGGCGGTGAATTCCTGTGTCCCGCGGCGGCACCAGGGGCCTCGGAAGACGCTGAAAATGGCTCACAAGCCTCACGGATCCGATTGTGAGAGGACCGGTTCTATAGCTGGTTGAAGGCACGACTAGGTTGGGCTAAATGGGCTAGCGGGCACGGGGGTGGTTCAGTTGGGTGAGCGGGGACGGACGGACGGCCAAGGGCAACTGGTTGGTAGCGACGGTGGAGCCAAGCAATCTGGCGTCAGGCTACAACGCGGGCTGGTCTGGGCGGTCACTCGGCTGGCTGGTCGCTGGACCGGCGGACGGGCGAGCACGGGACCAGCGGACGCACAGGTTGGCGGCTCAGGGCAGCAGCTAGAATAGTGCAGGCTGGTTGTAGGCACTTGCAACTTCAACAATGGAGGAAGAGGAAGAGAAGAAGAAGAAGAAGTTGGCTTCTGCTGGGCTTTTGTTGGGCTAGTCGACCAAAGGGCAAGGAGAGCATGAAGAGGGGAGAGAGAAGGAGAACCAGAGGGGGACAAGAGCCATGCAAGTCAAGGCTTGAGCCAATGAGGTTCAAGGTGAAATATCCAAGCACTTGAGTGCTTTGGCACTCAAGTCTTCTATCCAAGCTTCCTCCACAAGCCAACTCCCTCACAAATCTTCACCAAATGACTTCATTTTGGTGCCCAAAATCAACACAGCAGCCGCCCCTACGAATTTGCTGAATTTCTTCTTCAATTTCCCACTAAACAACTTCAATTTAATGGCCACACATGCCATGGCAACAGCCTTAACCAATTTCTCTTCACTCCCTCACAAACCAACTTGCTTTGGTAGCCAAAAATCCACACCAAAGTGCCCATCCGAATTTCTTTAAATTTAATTTGCCAAATTTTGATTTTCCGCCAAAATCCGGGCTCGCCAAAAATTCTTCAAAGGATGAGACGATGACCTAAAAATAATTGTAACACGCTCGAACTTTCGATTCCCGAAACCGAGTTCAATTTCGTGGTTAAAATCAACTGAGACACGATTTTAACGTGATCAACCTACCGGATAGCTTTTAGGGATTCTATCACATTTGACCCATGGTCGATAATTCTTGATCCACGTTTGTGCATTTTCGACTCATTGGCGACTCTCGGTTGTCGTAAAAATCTCAAGGTTTCAATTACGGGTATCGGGTATAAAATCGACAAAAAAATTGGTTTAGTGCCGTTCGACACGAATTTTGCAATCGGGTGGAATCACCCACAATTTAATTACATGCTTCGTCGAATCGACCTATCTCCGATCTCTAATAGATTATAACGGTGTCGCATTGACCCTTGTCAATTAGTCAGCCGAGCGATCGATTTACGATCGAATTCTCAAGTCTGTCGCATTTATATCCCTTAACAGCTTCACTTGATAGATTAGTTATCTCGTGAGTGATCAGCTCAGAGAAAAAGAACCATAGGCGCGTCGTTGAACAGCCCATTTCATTTAGTCGAGACAGGGTCGAAAATTCAGGATGTCATAGTTTAAACCACACTCATATATATATATACACACACACACACACACACATGCATTGTAAAGTCATCACATCATACAAACCACATACACATACCTTAACACACAAGCTCAAACATCACTCGCTTCGCTACATCAGATCAACCTAAAAGCACGGCCACGACCTTCTCCAAAAAGGGTCTCATGTTTTGCTCTACAAAGAAAATGCAGTTTGGCTTTTTGACGGATCGCCATAGAACAAATACGATAGATTCAATCTATCAGAACACGCAAAACACGTGAAGGAGTTTTCCGAGGTGTGATTGGTCGAATCTATAAGGCTTGATTTCAGGGGATTAATCTTTCGTGGTTAAGCATGTTGCCTTCCTAGCTTTACTGGAGTATGCAATGAAGACGGTTATGTAGACGGCCTGAAAAACAACCCCAATCCCATTGACTGTCGCGACCATTATCACACCGGGCGACACAAGTGGCAAGCCGTACCACAGACATATCAAGGAGTTCAAGAGCATGTATATGTAAGGCGATCTCGAGAACTGCTCAGTGGACTGATTCCGAACAATCCTTTGGAATGTCGGTCTGCAAGTACATTGGAATCCATTTGCAGTGAATCAAAATTATCGGAATAGTATGCTTAACTGTAGTGCGTATGGTACCAACTTACATTGGGGACATGAACAGTATGAGGGTGAAGACATTTCCTGCAATTTAGGCCGAGAGAAATTAGAGACGATGAATTTGCATTCACATTAGTGTCAATCAAAATGGCGTCTCAGAGGGGGGAGGGATGGTTTTGAGTACAAATCATTCTGTTGCAGATACACGGAACGCCCACAAGTTAGTAGAAACCAAATTGTTTTCCAATTCAAACTATTTAAAACAAGTAGGAACCTGAGATTTCTCTACTAATTCATCCTGGAATCATAATGAACCAATTGATCTAAATGAGGATGACCTCTCGGAACTCTCTGCAGTTGCATTTGCATCGATCAATTCGGGAAGAGGAACAATCTAAGCCGAAACCTCTTTACAATTCAATTTTACACGAGGCGTTTTCGCAAAATCATTTCAAGTCTATCGGTGTTGGCCAACTCATTACTAGTAGTACCAAAACAAGTTTTATGGAGTAATAGATGAAGTGAAACCTCATGCATATGTACCTGCAATTCCTGCTGCAGCACTGCATATGGAATTTGTGGAGAGACATGAATTGAGAAAATATTGGCTGCAGCTGAGATTCTAGCGTGTCAACTTACGAGTCCATTCATAATGCGACATGTGTCACCCGGGTCCCACCGCGTCGGAATCTTTGACCCACACTCGTCTCACTTCTGTCGCCTCTCTCTCTCTCTCTCTTCCCTCTCTTCTTTTTTTTCTTTTATTTCTTTTTATTCTTCTTCCCTCTCGCCTTCCCTTTCAATCCGCTATGGAGATCGTAGGCCTTGGACTCACCCCGGCGAGGTCCGGGGCACTGAGACCTTCTCAAGCAGCCTCCTAGAGCTCACCCCGCAGGTCACCCCACTTTGGTCCCTGTAGACGGAGACCTTCAAGCAGACTTTGCCGGAGAAGAGGGACTTCCCGACGAGCCTGTCGAGGTTGGACTTGCTGAGGTAGAAGGTGGCATCGCGTTGGTGACGCCGTCGAGGGGGTAAGCGGCGTCGGCGGGAGGTAGGGGACGAGGGTTGTCTGGAGGGGGAAGCTCTTGAGCTTGATCTTGCAGAAGAAGCAGGGCGAGGAAGAAGGGCAGACGGTGGAGTGAGCGGGCTTGGCGGTGACAGGAATCCCCACCGTGAGCAAAGGCTTCCCACCATGAGCAGAGGGAGGAAGAAGAAGGAGAAATAAAGGAGAAAAAGAAAGAGGAAGAGAGAGAAGGAAGAGAGAGAGAGGCGACAGAGGGGAGGGGAGGGGAGTGTGTGTCAGGTTCTGACACGGTGGGGACCGGACGACGTAGGTTGACACGTTGGAATCCCAGCTGCAGCCAATATTTTCTCACACGAATTGGGTAGCATCTCCGCAAATCTCTCTCTCTCTCTCTCTCTCTCGTACGTTCGCACATAAACTGCAAAAGGAAAACCTTTTATGTACAAAGTTCTTATGCTTCCTCAGGCAACAAGAGTCATAATAATGATTCTTGGATATTTGTGGGCACTTGTTATTATGGCTGCAGATGTGCAATCACTCCGCGTGGACGTGGGGCAACTGTTCCATGACATATACACCACAAATTAGATGCCGCTACCATAAAAACCATTTTCGTCTTGAATTATATACGTTTGACAATTCTTTTTCTCATGTGTCTCTTTTGATTAATCAGTGATAATTTACTTTTGCATTAAGAAACGAGTGATGCTCAGTACTGCAAGACCAATTGACAAAATTGGTCTATTAATGATAGGACCGGCAATAATGGTGTTTTGAATAAGTGGGTTACAAATTCAACAACCGGGAAACATGCGGACACATTATCAAGGAATCTGTTTGGTATAATTGTGGCTAACTAATATAGTAATGTATTATCTTATTGTACTGCAAAGCATTGGACTTATATGTTTGGTGATACATATTCCAAAATTGCAACAACCTTAAAGTTAGCCGAGGGAGCTTCTTAAGAATGATTGATAAATTGTCGTAATTTGAGCAAACGCCTAATATAAATTGCAAAACTTATTTCCATGGTCGAAGCTACTTTGGGGTGATTGTACCGTATAACATTTAGTAGACTATTCTTAAAATAATTACATCTTACTGAAATTCACCATTGCTTCTGTGGAAAATTTTGTCAAGGGGGAAATTTGGTGAAAATCATGGAGGAGATACTTCAAATTTGAGCCCAATTTGGGCAGGCACAAAGCTCAGGGGCATGTCACCCACCACAAAACCATGTTGGGTAGGACCCCCTTGCAAAAGGCAGTGCACTCAATTCCACATCAATTAGCCTTTTATTTCACGTGCTTCTCCGAAAATGGCTTCTCAACCACTTGAATAATTGGGTCCCCATGCAATAGATATTCATGCCGATTGACGTCCGATGCGACGACGTAGCACGTTGAAGATGGAGAAGGAGACAGACGTGAGGGCAACGTCTTCGTTTGAATCACATCAGCAAACATTTTCAATATATTATTTATCACATGAACGTATAGAATAAATAATACAAATGGTCCCAGATCCATGAACTTTTGTTTAATATATAATGTGATCTTCAAACTTTTGAATTATTCAATGTAATCTCTAAACTTTTAATATAATATTAATTTAGTCCCTAGATTGTATAAAATGTTCAATAGTGTCCCTAAATTTAAATTAATAGAAAGACAGCATTAAATATTTTCACATAATTCATAGACTAAATTGAACATATTTCAAAAATTCGCAGACCATATTGTATATTAGACAAAAGTTTAGGGACCAAATTGAACAAATTACAGTTTCCGGGACCGTATTGCATATTAGGCCAAAGTTAATAGATCATTTGTGTAATTATTTCATATAAATATATGGGAAGATAATTATTTTGCCAATAAAATGAATGAATGTTGAACTTTGCATTCTACATATATAATTACTATATCCATCTTATAATAAGCACAGCGATTTCGATAATTATATTCGTTTTGTTCAACTTTCAAAGTATAACTTTTCTTTCTGAATCTATTTGTATAGAAAAAAAGCGTTATTATAATCACGTATATATCAATCCCTTGTGAGAATTGGACTTGAAAATTTGACGTCCATTCTGCAGACGTTGTTTTCCGGATAATGTTACAAACGATCCTTTTGGGTCAGTGTTGTCGGCTTAGGTGCTGCAATTGGACGACAATAAATTGCGAATTTTTTTAATATGATTTCGATTATATTACGAGCTTGGTTTTATGTCGACATCGATCTGTTTATGGTCTTTATGAAATGGATTCTCAATTATATATTGAGAGAGGACACAATATTGTGTATTTTTTTTTTTTTGGTTACTTAAAACAAATCTTCCATTGCATCAAAATAGTACGGAAATTACAAGGAAAAACTAAAGCTTACATTGAGATAATAAATTAAAGAAGATTCCACCAACACTAAAATTTTAACTCTAGAAGGAAGATCATTAAAAAGGAAAGAAGATGTAGTTCCTAATTGATGAAAATGAGTTTTTTTGCAAGCTCATGAGTAACTTCATTATAAGTTCTATTGGTCCATTTCAAACTGCATCCGGAATTGTTATTAAGTAGAAAATGGGAGTCCGAGATGAAATGATGAATACATCAAGGGTAAAGGCCGTTTTGTTGAATAGTAGTAATCAAAGGACACAATATTTTGTTATGATAGGAAAAAACAAAAGCAGACCTGGGAAAGGAAAAATTCACATCCTATGACATATTTCGTATTTATTTACATCAAAATGTCGCAATCCTTTGTAGAATATTCACAACCAAAGGCATTTCACTTTTGATCGCCATGAAATCACTTAAGCCTTCTATAATATCTTAAAATAAACAGAAAAATGTTTTACAACATTTTTACCCTTTGAATTCCATGAAAAGGCTTGAGTTTTTCAAAACGTCGTAAAACTTGATATTATTTGTAATCAAGCAAAAACGCTGCTCATTCTATTCTTTCGTTTTTCAAAATTTAAAACGTTACGCGGTGATCAACTAGTTAATAATAGATACAACAAAATAGGCTTTTTTTTTTTTTTTATATCAAATTTCACTATATTAATATACGCCGTTTCGCGCGATCATTCACAAAAGAATATTAAAATAAAAATCAAGCCCAAAAAAACCATATCACGAAGGGGGAAAAAGAAAGGATTACCATAGAATTTTCGGAAAATCCCCATTTTACCACCCCCGCCAAAAGCGCAGGAATTTTCCCGCCTTCCTTTCTTCTTCCCCGCCGCGGCGCCCTGAACTGGCCATGGAATAGAGCATTCTCTCTCTCTCTCTCTCTCTCTCTCTCAAGAAGAGGGAGAAGCTGGGGAGAGAAACAGAGAGATGGGGATACAGGGTCTTTTGCCGCTGCTGAAGTCGATCATGACGCCGATCCACGCGAAGGAGCTGGAGGGCTGCGCCGTCGCCGTCGACACCTACTCCTGGCTCCACAAAGGCGCCCTCTCCTGCAGCAAGGAGCTCTGCAACGGCGTGCCCACCACCAGGTCGGTCTCTCGCGTTTCCCCCCACGAGTTTCTTGCTCGTAATCGGAAATGGGGCAGTTGGGTTTTCGTTTTCTCGGCCTGATGTGCGCTGCGTAGCGCGAAAGCAAGGAGCTTTGAGTCCTGCTCAATCTGTTTGGAGTTCACCCTGGAAAAAAGAACCTCTTTTGGCTAGGTGGGTTCTAGTGAAATTTGAGGGGAGGGGGAAAGGAAGGAAATTTGGTGCTGCCCATTTGATCCGAGTGATTGGTTTGATCGGTCTTAGCTGTTTGTAGCGAAGTGGTATGATTTGGGTCTTCTCAAAATTCGATGGTGACTTGTCCCATCGGCCATGGTCCGAATTGATGAAGTTGGTAATAGGTGTTGTTAGAAAGTGAAAGTTTTGAATACGAAATGAGAAGACCGCCAATTGGCGACTTTATTGTTGAGAGCAAGAATGTTCAGGGCATCAGGGAATCGGTTGCAAGAATTATGGTCGAGTTGGGAAGTGTTTATATTAAGTAATGCTTACAATAAAGACATTAAGTGCTGTAATGCCAAAATGGTTTTGTCGTTCTGTTATGAGATGTCTAATTTAGGTTCATTCATGCTTTTGTGGTGTTTAATTTTTCAGGCACATTGAATACTGCATGCATAGAGTGAATTTGCTCCGGCATTATGGGGTTAAACCAGTTCTTGTTTTCGATGGAGGTCTCTTGCCGATGAAGATTGAACAGGAGAACAAGCGTGCAAGGTATTTCTTTTTTCAGCTCTGCAGTAGAATCTCTATCCTCTGAGCTCGAACCCAAGATATTCTACTATTTTTGGAATCTGTAGTGGGTTCATTTGTCTACTTATCTTATTGGTTTTAGTCAAATAATGAAACAATAAAGATTGTGCATCTTTCTCTATGTGCATGATAGGAGCCTTTTCCTCCCACAAGTGTTAGAGCTTGCCTAAAAGGAATTAAAGTTCTGCTGGTCTGGACATTCCTCTTCACTTTTTTAATGTGTCCTAAGTTCCTCAATGTCCAAAATGGAAGGGCTCAGTTGATTCTATGAGACTTTGTTATCTTAGGAAAGGTCCAGCCCTTTGAAAATTTTGCAATCATATGTAGAGTCACTAAAGAACTAAAACTACCTTGCTTATGTAGGTCCAGGAAGGAAAATCTCGCTCGTGCTATTGAGCATGAGTCAAATGGAAATGGTGCTGCTGCTTATGAGTGCTATCAGAAAGCAGTAGACATCACACCTTCCATGGCACATGAGCTAATCCAGGTATGCTTCCTGTCATGTATGTGTTGTTAAAGTAAATTGGGTTGCCATTACTAAAGAAGTTATTTCTTCTTGATTGGCATGGAAGGTCTTAAAGCAGGAGAACATTTCTTATGTTGTTGCCCCTTATGAGGCGGATGCTCAAATGACTTTCTTGGCAGTTAGTAAACAGGTCGGTGCTGTAATTACAGAGGACTCAGATCTTATACCGTTTGGCTGTCCCAGAGTGAGTTATTCAGCAGCTGCTTCTAGCTATTGCTTCTCCGTTACAACACACATCCACTAAGCAAACCATAGCCTTTTTGACTGACGAGTGTTTTCTGTGATTGTATAAATTTGATTTTCCAGATAATCTTCAAAATGGACAACTTCGGGCAAGGTGTTGAGTTCCAATACTCCAAGCTACAACAGAACAGGGAACTCAGTTTTGCTGGATTTACTAAGCAGATGGTTCTTGAGATGTGCATCTTGAGCGGTTGTGACTACTTGCAATCACTACGCGGCATTGGTCTGAAAACAGCACATGCCCTCATTAAAAAGTTCAAAACATATGATAAGGTGAGTATACATTTGGTTATATAGGTCACATAACTGTTCATATCGTGAACCCTTAAAAGAATATGCTTTCAATCATCAGATGAGATTTTTTGTTTCTTACTTTGTAACTGCATATTCATTGGATATAGGTAATTAAGCACTTGAAATATACCAGCTCGGTTCCTCCAACTTATGAACAATTATTCCGAAAGGCCATTTGGACTTTTCAGCATCAAAGGGTCTATGATCCAATTAGCAAAGCCATTGTACATCAAATGGATACATCAAATGTTGCTGATGATGAGCTTGAGTACTTAGGACCATATCCTTTTTATGGAATCAATTTGGATGTTGAAATTATTATATTAGCTTGTTAAGGATGCTCTGCAATTTGAACAAAACCTTAACTAGAAATACACCGATACCGCAACATGTGGCCAGAGGTATTGCAGAAGGTGATCTTGATCCAGTTACCAAAGTTCCATTTCAGGTATAATATTTATTCATTGTCTATCTTGGTTGTGCACTTTTTTTTTCCTCATCTTCAGATTTCTACTGAAGTGAATGAAACCACTGTTTTCCTTTACATTTAGGGAATGTAATCACCATTTTTGCCGTAAATACCATTGCCTAGATTCCGAATGCCAGCTGATTGAGGAAATATTATAATTTAGAAAGAAGTTCTGTGAGCAGATACAGCATTCAAAGTGATCTTCCAAAAGCTAACGAAAACTGAAGCTTGAATAAGAGATATTTGATAAGTTGGATAATTCAAGGAGACATCTTCCTAATGAAACATAGAACAATAGCAAGGATAGATAGAACATAAGATTTTCTGAACATCTTCTCAACCTTTCTGACTAGAAAGTAATCCATTGGTGTCATTTACTTCAATTTCTTTTTTCAGTTTATTCTTGAATGGTTATGGTTGTGTAACAAAAAGCATCGACAGTACAGACATTTGTTTTACTGAGGTAAAAGACCTTTCCTTAACATAGTTGACATGATCTTTTTGGCTGCAAGATTGTTATTAGAAAGACCCAAGAATCGCAGCTGAACTTCTTAGGAATTGAGAGGGTCTGATGTAACGGTGTAAAATTCAATGCATGAACTTCTGTTCACATAAAGGATAGCGACAATGAGAGCTTCCGGTTCTGGAACAATTCCATAGTAAAACTTTTAGAGAATTGTTTCTTGACACAAGATAGTAAGGTTTGGGTAGTCCTCTGCGATAACTTGCACTCTCTTAATTCCACACACACTAGTATAAAGTTGACTATGTTGAAATATGAAAAGTACATGTTGACAGATTAAGCAAGGCACTTATTATTTCTATGTTTTCAATTAAAGTGTTGAGTACCTGGTAGAATTATCTCACACCTAGATCAAGATAACTGTGTAGTATAGTTGATGGACATTTGCCCTGCATACTTCCATGTGTTGACGGATACATTTAGAAATGGTTTTGACTTTTTATACCATAACTGAGATGATCAATGGTGCGTACTCAATAATGCTTGAATGAATCCGCATTTTCTGATTTTGACAGGGCAGGGATGTTAGTGCCACTGTGATTGACAAAACACATTATATGAAACTTTTCAAGCCAAAAGATGAAAAGAAGAAGCTAGACTTACCTGTACAGAAGAATGTCCTGACGAAATATTTTTGTATCCTTTGAAAACCCCATTTTCTGATAATCTTTTCTTCCATACCATGTGCGTTTATTTTCTGTACTGTATAGTATAATGCTTTGCAAAACCTTATTGTGAATGCTTTGTGCAGTTAGATAGTGCTTCACAATATTTTGTCTGAACAGAAGTCGCAGAAAAATTTTGCTGACCGTCGGAAGCGAGTGAGCTTAGTCTAGTTGAAATGACAAGCTCTATCACTTAGTCTGATTGCCACCTAGACTTGCCTTTCGTTTACTTGACAGGGATTGCCAAAATCCTAATCCCTGTGGAAAATAATTAAGAATTTGGTGTTTCCTTTCTCTCCAACCAATCAATCCTGTTGGGCCAACCAAAAGGAAACTATCAGAGATCAAGTGTTTCTTAGCTGCTAAGAACTTAAGACTAGTCGCAAACTACACTTTCCACAATTAGGGCCTCTCGCAAACTTGTGTGGCCCTAGATTTTAGATAAAGCATGAACAGCCCCTCTGCACCTGCAATTAATGGATAAGATACATGGCCCTCTGATTGCGGTGGCTTTTGAATCTATATCTTGCTTGATGTTCTGGCTGTAACATGAGTGGATGAGATAAGCGTAGCTTAGAGATTGAACATCTGTGACTGAAACTGTCTAAACTTCTTTTAGTAAGTGTATACAGGGCCTACATCAGGTGTACAAATATCTAATTAAAGAGGTACTTCAAATTTTAAGCGGGAATCTATATGGATCGAATCTGTAATAGGTTTCTAAAGATAGCTGAATCACAGCATCAGGAAATTAGGTCAAGCTCAAAGAGATATTTGTTTTATTCTTCCACACTTTGACAATATGGACCACTTTAGACAGATTTGCACAAGATCTTTAAAAAGTCATCCTCATTAGGCTTTGGTACCAAAGGTTTCCTTGATCTATTAAGGCTCTGCATCTCTTGAATCGAAGAGAGATTTCAAGGCTCCTCGGACTACCTCCAACCAGTCAAGTCCAGTGGATGACCATTCTCAGAGTTCCAGTGGACACAACTCTGAGGAGGCTGTGGCTGATATGAACCATTGTCATTGGTCTCAGCTACATGAAGTAAGCAGATGCTCTGTCCTTGGCACTATATATATATATATATATATCTATTTTTTTTTTTTCCTGAATGACACACCATAAATTTTGTGAATAATATCGATTGCATACTTAGTCTAGACATACACATTCGAAGATAGTTGATGTCCCCAAACTTTGTTCAATTAGGAAGAAGATGGTTTCACACAAGAAGTTCCAGACGCATCAGAATTGATGGAAAGTGGTAAGCCTGAGCTAATTGCGGCCTTAGGGTTCTGATATGTGCAGATATGTTGTCATGAATTGGCTTCCATTATATACTTAATAAGTTAAAAAGTGCAGGTGCATTGGATGAGGTTGGAAGACCAGGGCCCTCATTACTACAACAATCCAGGCTTCCAATTCATAAACCTTGCGTGTCATTCAAGGGGCATCGACCCAAAAGCCCTGTAAACAGAGTTGATGAAAAAACAAGAAGAGAGTGCAAAAAGCCCATTGTAAGGAGTTCCTACTTTAAGCATCAGTTTTTGAATGAAACTGATAGAGACAAGGAGAAAGAAACTACCCCGGTTGGAAGTGACCCAATGAGTGTAGGTGAGACCGTATGTGTGAAAGGAATGATCATAAAAAATAAGACCTACGCTGATGACACAGTCGAAAATGTAGGTGTAAACAGCATTGAGGAAAAACAAGAAGAGAAAACAGAGAGGTTATTGTAAGGAGTTCTTATTTCAAGCATCATGCTGCGAAGGAAACTAATAGAGATGATGGAAAGGAAAATACCCTGGTTAAAGGTGATCATCCAATCAGTCTAGGTGAGACTGACTTTATGAAGCGAGTGATCATGAAGGGGAAAACCTCCCTTGATGACATGTCGGAGAAAGGTGTAAACAGAATTGAGGACGAAGCCAGAAGAGAGAACAGGAAGTTTATTATAAGGAGTTCCTATTTCAAGTATCAGTCTGCAAATAATACTGACGAAGATGATGAAAAAGAAAACATCCCTGTTGAAAGTGATCATCCGATCAGTCTAGGCGAGACTGGCTTTCTGGAAGGAAGGATCATCAAGAGGAAAGCCTCCCTTGATGGCACAGTGGAAAAAGTAGGTGCAATCAGCTTTTTATGAAAATTCTAGCAATGCAAGATCCCTTTATCATAATTTGTTACCTTAAGTTAGATAGTTTTGTTAACTCTTTTGCCCTGTGTTTTCCTTGTCTCAGGAGAGCTCAAAACAAAAGCATATGCATGTGGATGATTCTCTTGTCAATGATGGTATGTTGTCAACTGAAACTGCGTTATTAATACCAGTACTTGTTTAGCAATTTTCTTGGTTCTTATTCTTAACATACTATCATGTTTGGCATAAATCTAGATTGATGTTGGTAGATATTGTACAAGATACTACTTTCAAAGAATTAAGGATAAAATTGCGAAAGCCATTTATTATCTAATTAATGAAGATGCATGCATTAACATGACAAAGCCAAACTGCATTTTCTTTGTAGAGCTAAGCTGAGCTTCTAATTGGTTTGCAACATTCAAGCCTGAGCATGCATTTCATGTTTAGCGCATAATTTGACTTTTTAAAACAGGAAATCTTTTGCATCATTTGGTATTTGAGTGTACATGAACTAAAGTCAACATTTCTGGGAAGCCAGAAAATCTTGGGGTTATGCCATGTATCAAAAGGAACCTTAATGGTTTGACTCTACATGTTACAATGCAGTTTAGCTCTGAAAAAAGGCCTCCTGCTTTAGCAGTGAGTTACAGTCCATTTCTAGGCTCATACTCTGATGAATTGAATTCTAAATCCACGACTCATCTGCATGTACTTCGATTTTGAAAGTGAAGGCTCTTCATCAGAGTGTTATCTTAATTGCTTACCATTATTGGAGAGTCCACCATTTCTTTTGGGCTCTGTGGTGGCCTCTTTGGCATTTTGATGACTACATATTTTAAGAGTTCCCTCAGGATGAAGTTTGAAATCTGATATATCTCTTGGCTTCAGGTACCTGTGCCCCTGGATTAGACAAGTCATTCACTGGTTCTGAAGGAAAATTTGGAGCTGACGTCTCCCATTTGGGCCGCTATTCTGAAATAGCAGAAAGTTCATTAGAGAGATTCATCTTGGTAATATTGTCATTTAGATTCCCCAGTTCTATTTCCCGTGCCAGTGGTTTCCGTGCTCCTCTGAAGGATGTGCACAACACATGTACGAATAGGTAAGAAGATGACAGCAGATAGATTCTCTACTTCTCTGAGCTCTTGGTTATCCCTCATTGATTTTTTCCACTAGTAGGTCAACTATTTCCCCATATTTCAGTCAACTTGCATATGCGACGAAGAACAGGATGCCCGTGATTCCAACCCGTAGGAGTTGATTGTGGGTAGTATATTCCAATGTAGATTGTTCCATCTACTGAACTCCTAGTCAAAACAATGGTTGCCACCTTTATGGTTCCCAGGCATGGCCAATTAAAGTGAGCATTTGCTTGTGTTTTATGATAATGTGGGAACAGTACTTGTTCTGATGCTTTGCCATCCAACTGTTATGAGCAGGGTTGAACCAGTAACATGTTCTGCACGAGTCGAAATCATCAATGACGTTGCTATCCCTGCGACTCATGTCCATCATCTTCGATGCCGTTGATCAAGATGTTACTCCCTCATTTCAAGGCGGTGGAGGGGCCACATCAAGGTTGATTTTTTGTTTTTTCCTGACATGTTGGTTGATTGATTTTGGGGGAAGGAGATCCATTCCATCAGGTCGAACTAGCATGCTAAAATTGCTAGAGACCTCTTGTTTATATTTTTGATTTCTGGATCACTTTGATTGGAATTATCTTTAGATTTCATTCCGGAAAGGCTCAAATACAGAGTTCTGATGGACTGGGTTACATTTTGCCTTCCCAGTTGCAAGGGGCAATGTGGGATTCACAATCACATAGTATTATGTAATGCAATTTTTGCAGGGAATTGTTTTGTGGAATGTGTAAATGATCCAGACGGCAAGAATTTGCTATTAATTCTCTTTTCCAATTCATCTGTATGCCTCGAGGTTTGTTTTCTTCTTTTTATATTTTTATTTTTGCTGAAAACACTTGAAAGTCATTCATTAATAAAGAATGTCATTACAAGCTCAAATAGGTTTCTCCCCCAATTTTGTAACAAATAAATTGCAAAAAGTTAGACCATCAAGTTGATCCTTCGCGCTCACCGCTTGACTCCTCAACAAAAAAGCCATAACATCAGATCTCCTCAATCCAGACTGAGGAGTAAACTGCCATCCCTTATATACAGTATCATTAGATCTAGACTAGTGTTCCACCTTCTTATCCATCAAGAACTCCCTTATAGCTTCCCTTATCTATCCTCCATCCATCTCATGTATTGGTCTTTTGCCTTGAAAAAACTGCTGCATTCCTACCCTTCCAAATAAACCAACAGGTCTAATAATCAATCTAAGCAAGCATTTCTTCTCAACGGAGCTTATTGCCTGCTTTCAACTTGTCGCAAGAGTCGTCTGTCAAAAGACATCACCTGTGTCTTCTCAATCTTGATCCGTCTTGACCCAAACCATACTAACTCTACAATGCTCATAGCATAAACTAAGGTGTTCAGCTAATTCAGCAAGACTATAGATCAACCACTCAGACGATTGTTTAATTCTCCTCCTATTCGAACTCTCTTCTGCAGCTAATGCCCAAGTGCAGAGTCCCCAAATGAAATGCGTACCCTTTGGAATATAGTCAATACCCCAAATAATCTTCTAGACCTTGCTGTCCTGTCCACCCCAATAGAGCATGAAGCCTGGATTCGTCTACCTTCAAGGCTTTGGAAACAGGGTCACTTGGCAAGCTGATTTGACTGAGGAGCTGCCGTTCTTACAGCAAGGCCATAGTAATTTGTTCAAAATTGCACTTGGTTCCAAAGCATTTAACCCTTGATCAATCAAACTACCCACTCAACTGCTCATCAACCTCCTGGAAACATTGCAGGCTAGTTTGCACTTAGCTTCTGTATAGGTTTTTTTTTTTTTTTTTTTTGTAACACATTTCCTTTTTAGTGCTTTTAGGATTTGGAATTATGCACACTATGGATAGAAGAGTAAATAATGAAAATTTAACTAGAAATGAGAGCAATTAACATTGGAGTCAAGGCGCTCCAAAGAAAGGTGGTATAAGTGCCAACGCCTTGCCAAGAACGGTTCAAGTCGAAACTCTCACTTGGGGTCATCCATCAATCTTCCCTCTTTTGATAATGGTATTGAACATCTGCTCACTCTATATTTTTACTAATTTTTAACAAAAAAGTTTAACAGGCCATGATGAATTAACTAAACATGCTGCAAATTTGAGCCTAACCTTCCATAAAAATCGTAATCAACTTGAATTTACCATAAATATCTTGTTCTTATTCTTATTAACTTTTTTCTCGATAATCGTAGCTTTCTTTCACAATTCATAAACTTAGAGACCCTATTGGTGAGTAATGGTCCTCATATGCTGTAATTTTCCTCAGTCAATAGTGACAATGACAATGTTACCGTCAATAGTTATGTTTAAATGTTTTTAATTACTGCCTTTTAAAGATTATCTAGGAAAATTGTCCAAAATGTTTTAAACTTAACGTACAAATGGCCAATTTAATTCTAAACTTTTTAATTTGACAAATTTAATTATAATCTTTTGACTATTATCAATGTAATTCTTCTAATCAATTTTGGCTAGAAATTGCTAACATATACGCCACCTAATGTGGCATAGCAAGCGCTGATATATAATTTTTTTTTTTAATTTTTTAATTTCTCTCTTCTGGTTTGCCACCTCAACGGTGGGTGGTGGAGGTACCCGGCCACGGGCAAGGGCATCAGTTGGCTTTCACTGAGATGATGGACCACTGAGGGAAATAGAGAAAAATAGAAAAAAGAAAAAGGATAGAAAAGAAAAGGAAAAAAAAAGGAAAGTGAAAGAAAAAAATAAAAAAAATTTGTAAAAATTATCTATATCAGGATTCATCGTGTCGCGTAAAATGATCATTAAGGATTTCCGGTAAAATTGGCCAAAAGGAATTACCAAAGCCTTGCTCCACTCGACCCTGCGAACCAGGTAACGTACGATATCTTGAATTGCCCCTGTTTTAGTTGAAGCTAAGTCTAAATTTAGTGTCCTTCGTTAGCACACGTTGCAGGCTGAACCGAGATGTCTTTCACCGATTCTGTGCTTTATTTGTTATTCCATTTTGATATCGAGTCGTGAATCTGATTCTTAGAGAGCCTTCCTTCTCCCTAATCTACACTCATAATCTGTTCGACGAAATGCCTATAAGGTTCAATCTCATTTTGTCCAAACCGAGAGCATATTGGTCCAGATTAAGTCATGTTAATTGGTTTTCAAAGTCTTTTCAATGATCGAGAGTGCTTTTTCTGCATCCTCGTTTTCTTTGTCTTAAGCCTCGGGGTTACTAATGGCGGTTGTCGGTGAGATGACGCACCTAGATCCAGGGCCTAAATGATGATTGTTATAGGCATCGGCATTGGATTGCTGGTCGTGTTTCTTCCCTCTATTTGTTTTACTCGTGTTGCGGCTAAAAGAGAGGTGCTGGCCGATGAGGGAGGTCAACACTGGTTATCGGTGCGGGTCTTGCGATGAACGTGGGCTTTTCAGAGAGAAGAGACGTTCGGGGTGGTGACCGGTATTGATGGTCGAGTATGGTGGCCGACAGCGGGGTCTGATGAACGAAACTGTACTGGCCGACCGAGAAATGTGAAGTTCTTGGCTGGAATTTCTGGTGATCTGGCGCGCTTGAATAGAAGACAATAGGGAGGGGATGATAATGGGCCAGAAAGAAGGAGGTGATAGTATGAAAATGGCCTTAGTACAGGCTTGTGTGCTGAAGTGTTGAGATGGATATTCATATTGGTAGGCTGGGGCTTGATTTGATTTCAGTGAGTTTGGGCCTAAGGTAGACTTGGTGTGATTAGAAGGCAAAATGGGCTTGATGGGTTTTCTTTTAGGAATGGCTTGTTTAAAATAAGCCCAACCGCGTCCATGGCCCAAGCCTGAAAGTCCAGGTTTAGCCCGGGTCCTTATTTTCAATTAAATAAAAAATAAATATAAATTTCGAAAAATTAGAAGATTTGGTTGGAAAGATGTTAGGTTTTGTTCTCTTAGTGGAGTTCATGCCATTGATCGTTTGTTGATTCTTGTGCCCAATTGTATGCTTACTTGTGAGTCTTTTGATAGATTACACTTAATTTCGTTTAGCGATGAGATGAGGGACTAGAATTTAATTAGGGGTTGATGACATTAACCTACTGCTTTGTGAATGCAAGTGAGGGTTAATAATAATTTATTTTAATTAATGAACCCTTAGTTCGATTAGGAGGTGGTTGGGGTAATCAAATTGCATGGGCAAAATCAAATTCTCAAGCCTGATTGCTTCATTGTTTGTTGATCGATGATCTTGTTGATTGACTATTTTGATTGAGTGCATGATGGGAATGTTGGATGAAATGGATGTTAGAAACAATTAAGGATGGTAGTGGTCATGAACTTCTTGTATATTGAAAGCTGAGAGTGGGGTTCTATGGTGGTCCGAGGCGACACTTAATTTAGGTGGGCATAATTTAGTTTATTTCCGATTAGGCTAGTTATCTTGGTACTCAATAAAGCCAAATTAAACATAGAATCACTTTTCTAAAAAAGCAATTAGAACAGCTTAGATTAGCTTCGACATCATAATATAGGTAGATTTAGGTACACCCCTATAAGGCTAAATAACAAAGCCATGTATATTCTTAATCCAACTTGTATCGGGTTTTCTTTTCTACAATTACTTTAAAGTCATTCAATACTAGAGTGTTTATTTAGCGCACCACATTTCAATAAATTGTTTGTTAATTTCTTTTCTAAAATCGTTAGGCCTAGTATAGAATCAAATAAAAAACCACAAAAACATTTCCTTAATCACCTAGCGCCTTTGATACTTTTTTGATCATAATTGATAATCAAGATTGCATGACCACTTAGATAACACAACCTGCTAAGTTAGAGATATTGAAATGCGTTAATAGACATTAGTGTAATCAAGTTTCCGAATTTACAAATATTTGGTTGCATATAAAATGAGACAAACCTCCATGTCTCATTTGGTTCTTAGCCAACCCCAAATGATTAGTGGCAACTCCTAAGATTCACATAGGCTGTTAAAGAATTTTAAAATGAAAACGTCGTGTGAGGTATGGGCATAGGAGAGCCTGCTCTCCTAATTGATGGACCCCTTGGATCCTTAGAATCCTTTGATTTGAGGAACCATTTGGACCTTTTTTCTAAGCAATATCTCTAAATCCATTCCTGAGGTCCTTAGATCCCTTGAGATGTATTGTGACAAATATGACCGTACCAAACACATCGAGGTAGTTGAAATTTCATCAAATAAAACCTTGATTCCAAGACAGTTTGATTTTCATTTATTAAATTTGTAGACCTATTGGCAAATCACCCACGAAGGTAATTTCTAGCAAGATCTTCTATAACTCACTTGACAAGTTAAGCATTAGTGATATCTATGCACCAACTTGAAGGGGAGTGTTGGTGTAATTTGTCAATTAAGACTAATTGGAGAAATTGTAGGACTAATTGGTTGCTAAATTTGTATTGTATAATGTCCTTATTTTGAGGATCAACCATATTCTTAGCCTAAGATGATGCATGCACAAATATATATATGCTATTGTGTTCATTTAGAGAGAGATAATGAAAAGGGACTAATTCCTTAAAATAACCCAACTTTAAGTCCAATCCTAATTATGCTCCCAAGTTTTTTTCTGTCTTGAAAAAAACCCTAAACTTTAGGTCTAGTCCAAATTCACCTTGAACTTTTGTTTGTTTAAAAGAAACCCCCAACTTGAAGTTTAGTCCCAAATTTAGTCCAATCCTAAATCTGTCGCTGTTAACCCTATGTGCAAAAATCGCTGTTAGTCGTCTCTATATTCATTTACTAGAAAAATTTCATTTTAGAGAAAAATTTTCATGTTACCTTGTTGATGTGAAAATGTTACATCAAGTTGGGATTAGACCACAAGGGTAGATTTAAGAATAGATTGAAAGTTGGTGTTTTTAAAAAAAAAAAACAAAATTTGGGGTAGATTTGAGACTAGACCTAAGATTTGAGGTTTTTTATAAGATAAAAAGAAATTCAAGGCATATTTGGGACTGAATACAAAGTTTTGGTTTTTTCCGAGATAAAAAAAGGTTGGGGACAAATTTGAGACTAGAACTAAAGTTGAGGGCCTTTTAGAGAATTAAGCATAATGGAAAGAGAAAAACGTATTTGTTCATCATTAACATCCTATATTCACAGTCTAATTCAAAAATCAACTGGTTGTCTAATAAATCAGCAACCAGTCTCGACGTTATCTTTAATGGACTTCGTCGTCGTACACCGTCAGTTGGAACTCGACCTCGAGTTTTAAAATGTTCGATTATTCCATCACACAAACATCTGTCAATCTACATGGGCCTTGGATCAACACCTTCAAAGGCAGCAGCTTTTCATAGCTTTAGAAAACATTCCACCGACACTCAACAAGTGAATACTCTTAACTGACTCTTCAAATTTTTCTAGTATAACAGATGCTTTTCTTCTGCAACTTTTGACAGAATATCAAAGTCCTCAAATTCGAAACTGTCTTATCTTTCCGAGTGGAAATTCAAAGCCATCGACCTTTTGCTATCAAGGCTCGTAAACAACACTTTAAAGCATGAAGTCTCAAACCATCGGCTTTTGACAAGTTATTATTGAGAACATCTGGCACGTGCATGGACTTACATGCAAAATCTGGTCTCCTTAACACGAAAAATCTAGGGTGAGCATTGGGTCCGGTTTGATTCTAGCACTTGCCTGATCGATTTGATCCCAAGCCGATTCTGGGGAGAACTGGACAGAGACGGATTTGATTCGCATACTAAGGCCAAAACAGCCAGTTCCGGAAATCAGTTTTAAACTTGATAATATTTTTGCAATCATCAAGATTTGAACCATGATTTCAATTCGATCAAATAACTGCAAAACCAGGGATGTTCTTGTAATGAAATTATGCAACTTTCATTTTTAATAAAAAAATTTCGGATTTTTACCCAAAACATTAGAATAAGTTGGTTTCCAGGATACCTAATAACCAGGCTAGAACCCAATTGTTCTCAATTTTTGAAACTGAGGATCACATACCTAGAAAAATCAAATCACTTCAGTGAGCCATCCATGATGTCTACAATATTTAGACTTCCATAGAAGGTCGGAATGTCCACTTTCAAATTAAACTCCTCCTGGACATGTAGAGCTTCTGTCTACCTTTTGGTAGTTTCTTCTCTTCCTCGAAACCCTAAATTCCTCTTTCAAGCTCTTCGCAATCCTTTGTTTCATCTTAATTTCCAGTAATTTGCCCATTCTCGTTATGGCTTTTTACCTAGTTGAGAACTCCATCCCACCTCCGTAGTCTCCGCCACCTCATCTCGGTTAGATTTAGTCTAGCCTCTCCTTCTCATCCAGTCTTGCATGTCTCAATCGATCTGAGCAAAAGGTGTCAAAGAGGAGGCCCGCCTCGCTACCCTGTGCTGTTGCATGGGTCACCTTTGGTCTGAGCAGCAGATTGAAGTCTGGGACGAGGCGGCTCCTAGCGACAAAATAGAGGAATGCCGGTTAATTTTAGTAGGTAAGATTCTGACTAATCCAACAGTCAATTTCCAGGCTTTTCAAACTACTATGAAAAGGGCGTGGCGAACTTATCAAGTGGAAATATCCCAAGGCGAAGCTGGTTTGTATATTGCACGATTCAAAACAGAGGAAGTAAAACAGAGAGTTCTAGATAACAGACCTTGGTTATTTGCTTATCATCTAGTCATCCTAAAACCATGGGTACCAAATACACCGCTGCACTGTTACAACTTTAACTCCTGTGCGTTTTGGGTTCAAGTCTTTGGACTACCTCTTGAACGATGTATTGAATCCATGATCAGCAAAGTGGTTAGTCACATTGGCACGGTATTAGACGTCAAAATAGAGTATAGAGATGGTTCTAGCCTTAGAGCAGGAAGGGCCCGTGTGGAACTAGACATCAAGCAGCCCCTTAAAACAGGGATTCTAATTAAGGTGGAAGGGAAGAATCTCTAGTTAGACTTTCGATATGAAAGACTATCTCACTACTGCTATTCTTGTGGCAAATTGGGACACTACGCTATGTATTGTAAAGAATTTCCATGAGATGAAAGTAAAATGGAAGGAAGTGACAGCATGTTTTATGGCCCATGGCTCTGGGCAGAGGTAAGGGAACATAGTCCCTATTGGCGTACCTTTTATGAGCCACATCACATTTCGGAAGTTGATGAAGAGACCATCCCGGAGACCCCACAAACTTCATCTACTATCATCGCTGCTCAGGATCATGTCTCCTCGGCCTCTATGAACCAAGTACAACATAGAAAAGATAAACAGATCATGGAGACCTATTTGTAATCAACTAGTAACAGTTGCAGAACCCCTTCGGTGGCAACCTCTGGTCGAGGAATCTTCAAGAAGAGAGGAGAACACTGATACGCTACCAGCACATCAAGAAAAAAGGTAAAATCAATGAACAGGTAGCAAGTTCTCTCAAGCCGAAGAGAGTTAAAAGTTCCCCTTTGATTGCAAAATCAGGCCCAATCAAGAAAGCTAAAAGACACAATTCGAATGATATACGCACTCAGCTTCAGGAAGGACTCGATGAATCCCTTCTACAAGATGCTTCCATTTTGGCGGCAAATGATTCTCGCTTGTTGGGCCATGGTGGCTGGCCCTAAAAAACCACCATTTGAACAATGAAACTAGTAAGCTGGAATTGTCAGGGTTTGGGCAATCCCTTGACAGTTCAAGCTCTTAGGTCTTAGTGACCCAGGAAAAGCTTGACATTTTGTTTTTAATGGAGACAAAAAATCAAGAAAGTAAGCTTATTTATCTTCAAAAGACTCGTGATACTTACAGTTATATAGAAAATCCAGTAGGTTTGGCAGGTGGCTTAGCAATTTTTTGGAATGATCGGGTGTCTTTGAAAGTGGTCCGACACTCTTCGGCTTTACTAGACTTGGTCAGCACGGATCTGGACCTGGATGTAGCAATGCACCTAACCTGTTTACATGCTCCAGCAGTTTATCATCTCAGACAACGATTATGGGAGGAAGTAAGACAAATCAGTAGGTGTAATAATCTACCTTGGCTGTGCATAGGTGATTTCAATGACATTTTGTATCATTGGGAGAAAGTCGGAAAGCGTCTCGCTGATCCTCATCACATGTTTTCTTTCCGTGAGCTCCTCAATGATTGCTCCTTGATGGATCGGGTAGCAAAGGCTGCGCCTACACATGGATAAACAACCGAGATGGCGAAGACATTATCAAAGAAAGGTTGGACAGAATGCTATGCATAGAGGAATGGAGACTGACTTATCCTTATGCGGAAGTCTTGGCTTTGCCAGCTATTGGATCTGATCACAGTCCACTCCTATTATCTACTGAAGCTTCTCGAGTTAGAAATCGTCGAACTTTTTACTTGGAATCTTATTGGCTCTAGGACAAGGAGTGTCGATCCATAATTGCTGAGTCCTGGGCTTCTCATCAGCTTGGCCTAGAGAGCTTACCCCAAAAATTAAGTGTTGTTTCTGCTGCTCTTTCAAAATGGAGTCGTTCTAAATTTACCAATGCAAGAGAACAGATAAATTTCCTTCGTATTAGCTTCAAAATATAACCAATCAGCTGTATGGTCATCATGACAAGGATACGATAACCGATCTGAAAGCGCAAATTCAAAAGTTATGGCAACAGGATGAACAATTCTGGGCTATGCGTTCAAGAGTTAACTGGCTTAAGTGGGGGGATAGTAATATGAAGTTTTTTCATGCTACCACCATTCAACGAAGACAACGCAACAGATAAGCATGCTTTGCAGATGATCAACTTAGATGGGTACGCGATCGGCACCAACTCAAGGAGATGACCTCACTTTTTTTCAAGCAATTATACAATTCAATAGGGAATCGAGACTACTGGCCAACTATTGCAAAATGTAGTCCGGTGGTGACAGCAGAGATGAATGACAAGCTAGTAACAGAGGTCACTAGAGACGAAGTCCGGCTTGCAGTTTTTCAATTAGGTGAAGTTAAAGCCCCGGGCCCTGATGGTTTGAACGGTCAGTTTTATCAATCTCATTGGGATATATTACATGATGATATTTACATGGTCGTGTAACAATTTTTTCGAGACAGGGGGTGATGCAACCTCAATATAATAGGACATATATTTTCTCGATCCCTAAAATATCTCACCCGTAAAGGCTTGATCGCCCGACCAATCGCCCTTTGCAATTTTATCTACAAAATTATTTCCAAGGTCCTAGCTAATCACCTCAAGCCATTGCCACCAGAGCTGATAGCACCAGAACAAAGCGCTTTCGTCAGTGGGCGGAGAATTCAAGACAACATCATAGTGGTTCAAGAGGTGGTTCACCAAATCAGGACCGGGAAAAGGACCAAATAGTTTAGAGTGGTGCTTAAGTTAGATATGCAAAAGGCTTATGACGGGGGTGGAGTGGGATTTTCTTAGCGACTACCTACTGCAACTCGGATTTCACACTCGATGGGTTCACTGGATATTATAATGTATTTCAACGGTGTCTTTGAGTGTCAAATTTAATAGAGAATCTCTACCCTATTTTCATCCGACTAGGGGTCTGAGGCAAGGCGACCCTTTATCTCCGTATCTGTTTATACTGATGGCCAATGCCTTATCTACTCTCATCAAAGAAGCGGTGGTCATGGGAAATCTCAAAGGTATCAAATTAAATCGATGGTGCCCTACCCTATCTCACTTATTTTTCGCAGATGATGTTATCTTCTTCCTAGAAGGGAAAGTCCTAGAATGTCAAAATTTAGCTAATGTGCTGAACGAATATTGTTTAGCAACAGGACAAACAGTAAATTGCAACAAATCATGCATGTTTTTCAGTAAGGACTGCCCTCTCAGCCTGCAAGTGAATTTGGCCAGAGAACTTAGAGTCCCAGTGCTAGACAAAACCGGTAAGTATCTTGGAATACCTTCAGACTGGGGGAAATCTAAAAAGGAAATGTTTGCGTGGCTCTTGGGTCGTGTACAATCCAAGCTAGAAGGATGGAAAGAGAATCTCATTTCAAAAGGGGGTAAGGAAGTTTTGATAAAATCAGTCGTTCAAGCAATCCCACATTATGCAATGTCCATTTTTAAAATCCCAGTGTCTTTGTGTAAAACAATAGAACAGAAAATAGCAAGATTCTGGTGGAAATCTAGCAACAAAGGATCTGGTATACATTGGATGAGGTGCGAGGTGCTTAAAAAAAAGGAAAGATGAGGGGGGATTGGGTTTTCGTGACCTTATTGCTTTCAATATAGCCTTACTAGGTAAACAGGCATGTCGGCTATCTCAGCAACCTTCATCTATGTATAGCAGATTATTAAAAGGCTTTTATTTTCACTCCCACGACTTATGGACGACATCAAAGGGAACTAGACCTTCCTGGGGATGGCAGAGTATACTGAAAGGCCGGGATTCTATTTGCAGAGAATACACAATGGTCTGTGGGGGATGGGACACGTATTAAAATCCGAGAGGATAGATGGCTGGCTAAGGGAGTTATTGGTGGACCTGCACCTAGAGGAGAACCCGAAAGAGTAGTAGGTTTAATACTTCAGAACAGAAATGAGCGGAACACTTCCCTCCTGCGACAGAGCTTTGATAGTCAAACAGTGGAAGAGATCACATCTATCCCAATTTGGCCTCAGTGCACTAAAGATAGGCTCATTTGGAAAGGCAAGTAGAATAGTTCATTTACAGTCAAAAGCTGCTACAACAGTATCAGAATGCAACAAATCAGAAACAGCCAAAATCACGCATCCTCCTCTTTTCAAGTACCTCGCAAACTATGGAATGCAATTTGGAAAATGAATTCTATGCCCAAACTTCGATCTTTCCTTTGGTCAGTTTGCAATAACGCTTTGGCAACTAGAGAAAATCTCTACCACCGACACATCATATCAGATTTAACCTGCTGTTTGTGCAAAGATAAGGTCCCAGACACACCAGAACATTTGTTCTTGCTATGTCCATGGACACAAAATATATGGGTCCATCCAGCAATTAACATCAAGCAACAGCCCAGTGGAGTTCATCGGATAGAATCATGGTTGGTCGAACTAATAGAACACAGAGACAACTCACCAGATTTGGAAACAACTGCATCCATCCTCTAGCAAATTTGGAAAGCTCGTAATAATTTTGTCTTCTGCCAGCAGCAGCCCAACTCTGAACAGGTCGTGCATATAGCCTTAGCAAATGCCAAATCCAATAGAAGCCCAGATCGGGAGAAACCAAGATGAAGTGAGCAACAAACAGAACAGGATCAGTGTTGGCGTCCACCGGATCAAGGAGTGATAAAAATCAATATTGATGCAGCTTACCGGCTGATCGCGGTGAAGCTTCGGTGGCTGCGTGAGTCGAAATTCTTCCGGCATCGTCACCGATGGTTTTGCACGATTGGTTGCTGCCTCCTCGGCCCTGCAAGCAGAGGCGATGGTGCTGAATTTCATGTTGCACTTCTTGATACATAAAGGAAAAGACACATATCGGATGAGTCTAGAAACCGATTGCTTATCTCTCGTTGATGCCATTCGAAATCCTAACTTGGTGCCTTGGGAGATCAGACCTTTGATCGAAGAATCCACGGTGTTGCTTCTCCGGTGCCCTAATCTTCAGATAACTCATTGCAAGCGGGAAGCGAATATGGTAGCAGATCGGGCCGCGAAGGCCCATCGGGCATCATTACTTCCTTCCAATTGGGTGTCCAACCCTCCTTTGTTTTTGCGAGATCTGTTGTATTTTGACATCATGCAAAACGCTACCTCTAATTTGCGTTAGTAATATATTATCCATTTTTAGACAAAAAAAAAAAAATTAAACTCCTCCTGTCTTCAATGGTCATGATCATCACCGCCCCTATTACTTTGATAATCGTCAAAATCGAAATGACGATCCCATAATGACGATCCCACTGCTCGTTGGGGTTGTCATAATTACCCCATCTTCCCAGTCACGATTCCACCGACCGCCATCCCCACCATGACCACCTCTCCCTCGCCGTGCACTATACACATTCCGATCGAAGGCTTCATCAAAATACTCATCTCCGACTCGGCCATAGCAGCGACTTTTGTATTGAATTCCAAATCGTCTCCATCCCCATGTAAATCGAGATAGGAAAGTAGCAACTCATAAATTATCTTTCCCTAAAAAATGTGTTATTAAGTGTCAATACGTGCTTAACAAAGTTGAAGGCTAATTTGCTCAATTAACACAAAAGGGTGTGTTTTAGAAATAGCAGCCCTCCAAATCACTTAGAAAAATTATTTTATTGGAAAATATGTTTATCATCAACAACAATATATATCTAGATATTTTCGTTTGATGATGAAAATATTTTGCGTTAATTTACTTTGTAAGCAATACAATCAATTATTATTAGGAATTTTTTTTTCAAATTATTGATATAAATGAATCAACATACCCTAATGCTCCGGTTGTTTTGCGGAAAATAATTTTTTACAAAAATATTTTCTGAATTTTCTATTATTCGTTTTATGGAAAATGAAACGGTCGGGGAGAATATTTTCCATCGACAGAATTTTTTTCTAAAATAGGGAAAACATATTCATCACTTACTCTCTCTTATCTTACACCCCTCCTCTTCTTTCTTTTTTAAAAATTCTAATTTTTAATAATTTTTCTTTTTCTTTTTCATTTTTCCCTCTTTTAATATATATATATATATATATATATATATATATATATATATTTTCTAACTCATTTTCAAGTTTCAGGTGAACCGGTGAATATATCCCCTAACCAAAGTGAATGAAGGAATCTCTCTGGCCTCACGTGACCTCGTAGGTTTATTACTTATATGGACATCATTGTCTTTTGGTGGGTCTGCATTCTCAGGCCTTTTCGAGTGACCAGAATTTGACCCTACCAGTCAGAAAATCAACGTTTTTGATGCCCTCGATCTCTTGAGATCATTCAAGGAATAATTTTATGTGGTGGAGGATTGATGGTCAAGGGCAGAGACTTGAACAAGATGCGACTGTTACCAGACATTTTAAGATGGCGAAAGAGCATACATTAATCACCTCACATTGAAGAGAGTGTAGCTATTCTAACCACAAGCGGACCTAACGAGCAACATGTATTTTCTGTATAATAAATTCAGATGAAAGTTCTATATTAAGCCTGCTCAAATGACATGATTCTAACCGACCAAGAAAAAATGACATGATTCTAGACGTGCCTTTTCTTTGTTTGGTCAACTTCATTAGAGATGAAGATTTTTTATGCCCAGGATAGATTTATGTGCATTGTAAATAAGGTGCGATTTGGTTGAACTTTCTCACGACTTTTCGGCCTTTCGAGGAACACCTTGGGAAAATGTTGGAGTATTTAACAAGTATTTGAAATAACTTTCAGTCAAATGTTGACATTGGAAATGCTGAAGGCCTAATGTTACTCCCACCTAGCATTTGTGGAATGTTGAAATTAGAATTAAAATATTTTTTTCCTTTAAAAACTACGTTCACAAATTCTTTAGTTTTTTAGTTTTGCGCTTTCTTGTAACTGTTCATCTTCTTTGCATGAGGGTAGTCGGCAAGGCCAAATTTGGCCGGCGAAGGGCTAGCAAGGGTTGCCTCAACTAACGACTGCCGGACCAGATCTGTCTTACCAGCGATCGTAGCCCTTTGCTGACTCCGGTGAAGGGTTTGAGTTCTTCTTTAATAAGAAAATATATAAAATACATCTAAAGCTCATTGCCATAGTTTTTTCGCCAAACACTATTTGAATCCAAAAATTTTTTCTAAAGAATTTTTACCAAACATAATTACATTTTTCCAAAAGATTTTGGCTGTCGGTGTTTGTATTACATAAAATGCATTGGATTGGTTAGCTTTCTTAATTGGGTCCCTTTTTACAGTGGCTACCCTCTTCATGGTGCCATCTCCATCAACCACGTGAAAGTGCACCTTTATGCAGCACCTGGTGTCTTGTTCACTATGTTGGGTGAACTTCTTAATGAACTTTAGCCCACAGCTAGCGGAGTCAGATTTGTCTCACCAACAGTCAGTTTGAGTTCTTTTTCAATAAAAAAAAAATGTATAAAATAAATCTAAAGTCCATGGCAAATTTTTTTTTTTCGCTAAACAATACTTGAATCAAAGTTCCCCTGTAAGGAATTTTTATCAAATACAATTTATATTTCTTTAAAGGATTTTAACTTTCAATATTTGCATTACACTTAAAGTTGAACTAAACCTATCCTAAAATGCATTCTACAGTTAGCTTTCTTAACTAGGTCCGCTTTTATGGTGGCTACTCTCTTCATGATGGCATCTACCCTCTTCATGGCCCTCTTCATGATGCCATGTACCCTCTTCACGTGAAAGCGTAACTTTTTTCTGCACCTAGTGTTGTTTTTTTCTATGTCGGGTGAACTTTCAAATTGACATAAAGTTTTCGGACATGCGGGATAACGACAGATTTATGTACTAGCTACACCCTCTTCAAAATGTTAGTCATAATTCATGCTGGTCCCCCGTTCTAAAAATTTATAAGGAGCCGTATCTTATTGAGGCGTGAGCCTTTGATGATTAATCTCTGTCCAGATTTTGAAGTGTTAGTAATATATTTATTCGGAAGTTACTTATGATCGCGCAATTTATGTCAATTTGAAAGGACAAGAAAAAATAAACTAAGAATAATAAAGGACGACAAGAATTTATGTGATTCACTATTGAGTGTTGATATCTACATTTATGGAAAGAGTTAATCATAAATAATCTATTAATAATCGAAGAATTAGAGTTATAAATGCTCACACAGTCAAGTATTTTTCATATTTAAATTGAACCTAAATAAAATAATCAAAGGCACAATTCCATCGGGTGTTACTGGCTCTGTCCCCGGCCACATGGGTGATCTCTCCGTGCAGCCATTTCTTCGCAGCGCAACTCTAAGGAAGTTACTGTGCGGCCATCAAATCCCTTTCTTACCGTGTGGCTGCGACTGTCGATGGAGGAGCACACTTGCGGCCGGACTTGAAAGAGAAAGGAGCGACCTGGGGTTTCGGCCAGAAAAAAGATCTTCATATGTTTTACTTTGTTTTTGTCTTCTCTCATAAAGACCTTTTCACCCCCATGCAATATATATAATATTTGAATAATGTGAGCCCCTTCTGTTAAATTTTACAGGTCCTTAAATGGAGGTGCACCACGTCCGTTTTGGGTGGCCACGAGAAGCGGAGACCCAGCGTACCATACTCCCTATCCACGGGAACCCCGATTGGACCTATGAGCTCGTCGTGACTATCATTTGGGTCGATGGCTACCTTAGTTGGTACCTCACCGATTCAAAGCATGGTTCCGTCATGGGCCCAATGATGTTCGGGAGGGCCCCTTGGAAGCGAGGATACTCTCACACTCCGCTTGGTTTTTACCAACCCCAATAAGCTAGTGGCGACTCCTTATTGCAAAAAATTTTAAAAATACCTCAATGTTACGCGAGGTATGTGCTTAGGAGAGCCCCTAATCTTGGGCCTTAGTTTCATCCTTTAGACAATACCCCTAAACATGTTCCCTTCCCCGAGGGGTAGGTCGTGACAAACGTTGCAAATTTTAGTCGACCGCCGAGAGATGTTCGCGCGCTCGAGGTTCGGGGTGTGACATCAACCATTCTTGATTTGAGCGTTTTAACTTCTCATTTTCTTACTAATCATCAGATCAAGAATGGATAATACTAATTTTAGAAAAATAATTATTTGTATCGGTAATGCATTGAATAACTACACTAAAATTAAGTAATGATTCTGATTGCTTTGCTATTGTAATTTACTGCAGGAGTTCCTAATTCTCGACACATTCATCCGCTCCTCCACAGTATAAGAAGTATAAGAGATCCTTCTTCATGATTGGCATCGGTGCATCATTTTCTCCGCTCTGTTGAGAGAGGGTAGTCATGGCCGGATCCGAGAACTGTCCTTGCTCCCACTCCTTCGACAGTGAAGTGATCCGAGTGCTAGGAATTGAGGCACTGCTGCCCATCACTGCTTCAATGTTAGTCTTTCTTGGGGTCTTCGGGTTGTTCAGGCGACGCTGCGGCAACCGCACATTAGCATTGGTTGCATTCTGCGCCTATAACCTTTCACCTGCTATTATCGCATACACGCTTGGCCTCATCCAAAGCGCTTCTTTCAGGAGTTTGTATTTCCATGTGTGGGCGGCTTATCTGGTGGTGGTTCTCGGAAGCGCCGATTCCTACACTGCACACAGCATCGAGGACATTGAAAAGTGGAAGTCATTTAATCTCTCCTCCGCTGCTAACTGTTTCATGACAAGTTGGATGATCGCTTCACACACGATCCACCCAATGTCAATATTGTGCGCAGTGTTTCTTTTCGTCATCCTATTTGCGAAAGTTGACGGAAGAGCACGAGCTTTGATGTTGGCAAGCAATTCTGTGATGGAAAAGAAATGCAAGTTACTAGCAGACTACATGAGCACCGAGCACCACCAACACGGCGATTCAAGCCATGAAGATCCCGCTACAATGCGTGGGTACAATTATTTGGTGAGATTGGCGGAAGAGGAACAGGTGCACTCATTATGCTCATCCGCGATATGGGGGCAAAAGAAATCACCATGGCTCGATGGGAATGCGCCGGACTATCTACAAAAGATAGTGGGGCTGGATAGAGTTATCACCGTGGAGAAGGTTTGGGATTGCCAAGGGAGGCTTTTAAAAGAAGGAGACCCGAATGGGCGACTCAAGGATCTGTGCCTGTCATTTTCGCTCTTCAAGTTCATCTGCATGAGATTCGCTGGCTATTCGTTGCCTCAAGAAGCTCACAACAAGTTATGGCGCTTGATTCAACATATGCTTAGTAAAGAGAATGGTCATGAGCGAGTTTTCAAAGTCATTGAAGTGGAACTTGCATTTCTTTTCGATTTACTCTACACCAAGTACCCGGTGAATCTCAACCCGTATCGTTCATTCTGCAGATTGCTTCTACTCGTTATTGTGGCTGCTGCTCCTCTGATTGCAAACTCCCCTGCAAAAGGTGTCTTTTACGACTGGATAATTTTGTCTGAAGTTCCGGCTAATATTGTAACAATCTTCCTTATGATGTCAATCCTAGTCATCGAGTTTGTACATTTTTGCATCACGATTTTCTCCGAATGGGCGAAGGTGACGTACATATGCAAGTATGTGCAGAATGATTGGGGCCGAAAGAATAGATGTTCTGGGAAGTTGATCGAGATAATGTGCCGAGTTTGGTTACTGAAGCCTTGGGGAAGACAACTTCGTCAATACTCGCTCCTCCAAGCATATAGCTATTCGCCATGGAAGTGTGTAAATAATAAATTCACCACTGCTTATTTCGACCAAGAAGGGGACGGTCAGAAACAAATTCCTCCCACCAATTTGTCTAAGCAAGTCAAGAAGGCGATTGCTCGGTCTCTAAGGAAGTATTTGGAGAAGGGGCAAGCGTCTTTGAGGCGCAATGACTTGTCCGGTGAGTTCTCATGGGCATGTGATCTTGAGACAACTACTCATGTTATAATGGTCTGGCACATAGCAACCACTTTCTGTGAGCATGAAGTGCCTTGCGCTCAACTTTTACAAGAACAGAGAGACAACTTTGACATAGCGACTAAGCTATCGCAATATCTTGCTTACTTGGTTGTTTACGCCCCGAGGTTGCTCCCTGGTCACCCCTGCAGGACCGAATACATATTTGGTCGTGCTGTCAGCGAAGCCAGAGAAACATTGGCAGGTTCCTTTGTTTCAATGGGAGAGAGGATTCAAAAGCTAAAAATGAGCATTGACAACGAACAATGCCAGGAAACGATCGTGTGTCGAGGCACGCGGCTAGGAATGCAGCTTGTGAATGGAGTAGAGGATAAGGGGCGAATTTGGAAGGTCTTGGCTGACTTCTGGGCGGATATGATTCTGTATGTGGCTCCTTCGAATAATACGGCGGCTCATGCGAAGTATCTCACCACCGGGGGCGAGTTTGTGACTCACGTTTGGGTTTCGGTCTCTCACGTAGGCATTACGAGAGATCCACGTGATGGTGAGTAACATGATGATCCAGAGGGGAGCTGAACTTGGCCTTATTTTATGATATTATGCCTAGTCAGCTATTTAAATGTCTATATGGTTGTGTATGTTTGCAGCAGTCTCTTTATCTTGCATCGATCCCTCTTCAGACTTTAGAAAGCTTTCTCGTGTATGATGCATGACCTGTTTTATGTGGTGTAATGTGTTGCTTTAGCAAGGGTCTATTAGCAAAGACTCGAATTGGTTGTGCATTTTTAAGATTGTATTATGTCGAACATGGGCAATATGTAATGTTTTTTTGTTGTCTGTTCACACTTTTACATGTTACCGTACACAAGGTTATGAGTACATGGCAGAAATCTGATACCTTTATTTGTGTATATCGTTAAGGAGTCCATCAATACATCTAATTGGATTTACATTCACTCACATGTGTATTTCAATAATCTCGCCCTCACATATGATCTTAGTGTTAGGTGCGCTCTGCCTTAATCAGATATCCTTTTGTGTTAACATGTTTCCATTTGATCTCCACATTATTATTTTGTGAGGACTGCAATAATAACAACTACAACCTTCATCCTCTCTCTCTCTCTCTCTCTCTCTCTGGGACCATGAAGGCTTGGTAGAAATTGCGTTGGTTACGAGATTCCTTTTTGGAAATATTCACCCAACATCAATATGCATTAGGAGTGGGCGGGCAACCAATCAATCATCATATTTGATACCATTTGTTAGGAAGACGCAATAAAAACCCATATTTACTGGAAGTTGCCAAGAACGAGCTCAAGTTCAAGCCTTCAACCAATTTAGTTGGACCTAATTCAATCAAAAGTTTAAATCAATGAATTATAAGTCAACTACGATTTATTAACTATCCAACTTCATACCAATTCTTTAATATGAGACTTTTCTAATACAATTCATGTGCATCTCGACATTCATTTCCTAGAACCACAAGCAAAGTAGACAACCATATCAGGTATGTCACGAGGCAGATCGGAGCGCTTTGAATGAGGCCAAGACTAGGTGATGACGGGCTGAAATGGTAACCCATGAAAGCTTCCTTTTTCTTCAACATCTCCTCGTTGTGCCAAAGACGCTAAGAAATATGTACAGGCAAGGCTACGAAGGTCGATAGAATCCGCGGTGCATTCCAAGTAAAATTGGATGAATCACGCATCCTCATCCCAGAATCTCACGCTTTGGGTCCTCTTCTGTTTAAGCTTGTCTAAAGCAAGCACTGTGGAGGAGAGTCTCATAGGCCAAAGATTCGGATTGGCCATTTCCGGTTCTTTTTTATAATCTTTTGTCCAGTTTTTTTTTTTTTTTTTGACAATCTAGCATAAGTTTTTTTTTTTTTTTTTTTAGGTTTTGTGAAAAGCAATATGTTTCGTTGAAGAATGTATTATTGGAAATTTTCTATAATATGGGCTTACATTAATTAATTAATTTTCTATTTTAAATAATTGGGTTAATGGATATTCCAATATTTGTTGAATCCTAAAGTGATATGATTGAATTGGGTATTGGCATCTATTGGTAACAAGCCTAGTTAAGCAGCAAAGTGTATGCAATTGTGTTTAACTGAAACCCGTAATGGGAAGAGTCCAGTTGACACGCTATTAATTAGGGTTTCTTGGGTTTCCCTTTCTTTTATATAAAAGGTAGGATATACCCATCGATTACTGAATCCCATTTGAAAGGCTCGCTATATCGAAATAGATCATGTAGAGAGGAAGATCTAAAGACTCCGATAGATCATTGATTATCAGATTGATCTACTTTTCTTCAAGTGAAGCTTTTCTTCAACTGGAAGAATGGGCCAAATATGTACGTTTTTTTCCGTTGTGTTTATTGATCTCGGTGTTTTACAATTATATATGAATCCGATTCTTCTTGATTGATTAGTTATTTATGTGAATAAATTTTCTATATGTGGTATCAGAGCATAAGATTGTAGAACCCATTTTTTTTTTATGGAAAAATTCGAAATTTTCCTCTTTGAGCGGAATATGAGCATTATTTTTTTTGTGTGGATTTTTTGCTCGATTGATCCTGAAACCATAGGGCTTTGTTCTACATGTCGAGATCTTTCCAACCATATATAATTTGTACAATTTCATTAAGAATTGAGAGAGAATTTCAAATTTGAAATTCTAGGGTTTATACATGAAAAAGTTCTAGAATTTTCAAATTACTTGCAATTGATTGATGTTCGTTGTAAATTGTTGCATGGGTATTGTTATATATATGTTTTAGCATCCTTTTGTTGTATTAAAGTAAGTTTTTAGGGCTTAAATTTAAGAAATTCGAAATTCGGTCATGGGAGGTTTTAATTCCGAAACTTTGAAGCTTGTATGTGGACAATTTACTCGTTTTGTTCTTCGTTTAATTCAATCTAGTTAATTATATTGATGTTATATGCAAGACCCATGAAAAAATTTCATCAAAAATCATGTTAATTTGTGTTTTTGAAGCTTCGGTCGAAACCGGGTCGTGCGACCCGGTTTGCAGCAAATTCGTGACCCGGCTGGAGGTTGAAGAAGACCTCCAGCCGGGCTGGGGCAATGGATGGGCTTACGCCCATCCTTCCCTTTTTATTTTTTTTTATCTTTAAGGTTCTGGGCTACGCCCAGAACCTTGTTTTTAATATTGGTCTGGGCTCACGCCCAGAACCTTTCTTTTCTTGGTTCATGGGCGTGAGCCCAAAACCAAAAATGGGAACAAATTGGATTATGGGCCATAAAAATAAAATAGCCCAATTCGTGGCCATGTGAAGGTTGGGGCCTGCGGTCCGATCCGGGCTGCTCGCGGGTCAGGGCCCGCAGGTGGGTCCGAAATATTAAAATAATAAAAAAATTATCGCAAAAATTGTTGTTTGAGAAATGCAATATGATCTTGGAAAGCACATGTTGTAAAGTGCTTCATATTGTTTGATAAATTTTGAGCATAAATTTTTGGAGTTCCCTATTGATAAAAAATTAGTATATACAATTACTCGCCCAAATGGGGTTATTGTGTATATTAATTTGGAAAATAGCATGAAGATTAATTTCCATATTTGAAAGATGTGGATGTATAATTGAAAAACATTTATCTGCCCAAAGGGGATAAATGTTTTGAAAATTATATATAATTCCCTTTTATATTGATATTATGGAGAGGTATGATTTAAAGGATTTGTCCGCCCAAAGGGGATAAATTATTGACAATTATATGTAATTCTCCTTGTTGTTGCTTTATAAACTTTATGCTATGAAAAATAATGGTGCATTATACACTTTGCCCAAATGGGAGTTTATAATGTACTAATTATTTTGTTGAATTGCTTATTGCCCATAATTGATCTTATTGCATTATGTGTGACAAACGGCTACCTTTGCTGTAAATAACAACAATGCCACGGTTGAAATGTTAACTGGATCAAACTTCAAGAGATGGAAACAAGATATAGAGTTTACTCTAGGCATTGTGGATATGGACTTGGCTCTACGTGAGAATGAACTGCTGGGCCCAATGATCAAAGTGTTGCAGATCAAAAGGCCCATTATGCTAGATGGGAAAAATCTAAACGACTAAGCCTCATTGCTATGAAGAGGTCCATTGCTGAGCACCTCATTAGTGGTTTGCCGGAAGATACGAATGCCAGACAGTTCCTTGAAGTAGTGGGAGAAAGATATAGAGTCTTAGATAAGGCTGAAGCTGGGAACTTACTGAGTGAGTTAACAAACATGAGGTATGATGCTACTATGGGTGTTAGAGAATTTATACTGAAAATGGTCCACATTCAGTCCAAACTTAAGGCCCATGAAATTGTTCTTTCTGAAAATTATATTGTGCATCACGCCTTAAATGTTCTGCCAACTGAATTTAGCCAGATTAAGACTGCTTATAGTGCTCAGAATGAGACATGGAGTGTCAATGCCTTGATTACCAAATGTGTGACAAAGGAAGAGAAGTTAAAGAATGAGAAATATGAATCTGCCCACTTAACTGCCAATGCCAAGTTGAGTTCATCTAGAGGCAAATGGAAGCCTAAAGGGTCAAATGCTCATGGTCCAAAGAAAGGGCAAGACTTCAAGAAAAATGGGAATTATGGGAGAAATTGAGATAATGATTTCAAGTGTTTTCACTGCAAGAAGTAGGGTCACAAGAGAGCCAATTGCTACAAGTTCCAAGCTTGGCTAAAAGCAAGAAAAGAAAGTCACCAAGGTGAGTTGTTGGTTTGTTTTAAATCAAATCTAGTTGATGTTCCTCTGGATTCTTGGTGGTTTGATTCTGGTGCTACTGTTCATGTGACTACTACCTTGAGGGAGTCAAAGCTTAAAATTGGAAACAATACTAGAGTTGATGTGGAGCGCATAGGGACAGTTGTTTTGAATTTAGATACTGGTTTTCAGCTTATCTTGAACAATGTCTTTTATGTTCCTAGTTTTAGGAGAAACATAGTATCTTTTTCTTCGCTTGACAAAGCTGGATATTGTCTTTATTTTGCGAATAAAAGAGTGCATTTGAGTTATGATTCCAGAATTATTGGGAATTGTGTTTTGTCTGATGGATTATATCAATTATCCTTATCTCCTGATAGACCATATTGCTCTTTCAATGTCGAGAATAATGTTGCTAAGAGATCTTTAATCAAAGAAAGATCTTCATTGTTATGGCACAAGCGATTAGGGCATATCTCTAAAGAAAGGGTAAAGCGACTCATCAAAGCTGATATTCTTCCTCCTCTTGACTTAGATGATACTGATACTTGTATTGATTGTGTAAGGAGAAAATTGACTAAAACTAAGAAGAAAGGCGCTACTCGTAGTCAAAATCTATTGGAGATAATTCATACTGATATTAGTGGGCCATACTCAACCACCTTGTGTGGAAATAAGTACTTCATCACGTTCATTGATGATTTCTCCCGTTATTATTATGTTTATCTAATTAAGGAGAAAACTGATGCTCTTGAAATGTTCAAAGTGTTTCACACTGAAGTTGAGAAACAATTGAGAAAAATTATCAAGATTGTTAGATCTGATAGCGGTGGTGAGTATTATGGGCGATATACTGAGACTGGATAGCAAATGGGATCGTTTGCAAAATATTTGCAAGACTGTGGTATTGTTGCTCAATATACAATGCCTGGGAGTCCTGAACAGAATGGTGTGGCTGAACGGCGGAATCGCACACTTATGGAGATGAAACAAAGTATGATTGGCAATTCTAATTTGCCTGAATACTTATGGGGTGATGCAATTAAAACAACAACTTATATATTGAATCGTGTACCTAGTAAATCGGTGCCAAATATACCTTTTGAATTGTGGATAGGGCGAAAACCAAGCTTGAATCACTTTTTGGGGTTGTCCTATAGAGGTGAAAATTTATGATCATTTTTAGAAGAAGACCGAATCCAGGACTACTAGATGTTACTTTATTGGATACCCTAATCATTCTAAAGGGTATAGGTTCTATTGTCCTACTCGTGGCACTAGAATCGTTGAATCCTAAAGTGCAAAATTTCTGGAATTAGATGTTGCTGAAAAGAGTTCTTCTCTATCTTTCGAAAGGGAAGAACCAAACAAAACGGTCTCTATTCCATTGCCTATCTTCCATGATGATTCTGTGCGAAAGCCTTGCATAGTGGAAATTTAGCAAGAAATAGATACTGGAGATCATGACGGTAGATCCTCCTACCACAAATGAAATTCCCCAGACAAATGATGCAGCTCCAGAAATGCCTGTGCAAAGATCACAGCGACAAAGAAGACCAACATCTCTAAATGATTATCATGTCTATCTTGGAGAAGCTGATTTTGACATTGGAAATATAGTTGATCCAACGACCTTCAAAGAAGCACTTAATAGTGATTAGGCAGATAAATGGTTAGAAGCAATGAAGGATGAGATGATTTCCATGTCAACTAATCAAGTATGGAAACTTGTTGATTTACTTGATGGGCATAAACCGATCGGCTGCAAATGGGTATTCAAAACCAAGAAAGACAATAAAGGCAACATAGAGAGATTTAAGGCAAGGTTAGTCGCAAAAGGGTACACATAGAGAGAATGCATTGATTATACTAAAGTCTTTTCTCCAATATCTACTAAAGACTCTTTTCGGATAATCATGGCATTGGTGGCTCATTTTGACTTAGAGCTTCACCAAATGGATGTCAAGACAACCTTTCTAAATAGAGATCTGGATGAAGAAGTATATATGCAGCAACCTGAAGGGTTTAAAGAAGCTGGAAATGAGCATATGGTGTGCAAACTTCAAAGGTCCATCTATGGTCTCAAACTAGCATCACGTCAGTGGTACTTGAAATTTCACAAAATTGTGAGATCGTTTGGCTTTGAAGAAAACAAGTTTGATCAATGCATCTACATGAAAGTAAGTGGGAGTAAATATTTTTTCGTAGTGCTTTATGTAGATGACATTTTACTTGCTAACAGTGATGTTGATCTTTTTAATGACACAAAAAGTTTTCTATCTACAAAGTTTGATATGAAAGATCTTGGGGAAGCCTCTTTTGTTCTAGGCATTGAGATTCATCGTGACAGATCTAAGAAAGTTCTGAGGTTATCTTAGAAAAGTTATATAGATCATATTTTGAAAAGATTCAATATGCAGACCTACAAGTTTGGTGAAGCTCCTGTTGTCAAAGGAGATAAATTGAGCATAGAACAATGCCCCAAGAATGATGTTGAAAAAGAAGTCATGAAGAATGTTCTATATGCTAGTGCAATTGGCAGTCTTATGTATGCACAAGTATGTACCAGACTTGATATTGTTTTTGCTGTGAATACTCTTGGAAGATATTTGTCGAATCCAGGTCATGAACATTGGGTTGCAGCTAAAAAGGTGATGAGATATCTACAATGAACAAAAGACTTCATGTTCGTGTATCGCAGAGTTGAGGACCTAAAGGTGATTGGATATTCGGATGCTGATTTTGCTAGTTGTTTAGATGATAG
The DNA here is from genome assembly GCA_014182365.1 of Eucalyptus tenuipes. Classification (NCBI taxonomy): domain Eukaryota; kingdom Viridiplantae; phylum Streptophyta; class Magnoliopsida; order Myrtales; family Myrtaceae; genus Eucalyptus; species Eucalyptus tenuipes. The sequence goes on from CM024540.1 coordinate 10,888,347, forward strand.
AAAATCAACTTCTGGATATATTTTTATGATGGCTGGAGGTGCTATTTCCTGGAAGAGCACAAAACAAATCTTGATTATGAACTCTACAATGTATGCTGAGTTTGTAGCATGCTACGGCGCGTCAATTCAAGCAGTTTGGCTCAGAAATTCGATCTTCAAATTGCGAGTTGTGGACTCTATTGCTTAGACATATGGTGATCTACTGTGACAACACTGCAACTGTGTTTTATTCCAAGCATGATAAGATCAGCAATGCATCCAAACATATGGAGATCAAATACTATCCTGTTAAGAATTTGGTCAAAAATGGAGACATTGTGATTGAAAATATCGAATTGAGTCCATGTTGGTTGATTCTCTAACAAAAAGCTTACGACCCATTTTATTTAAAGAACATGTAAAGAATATGGGTGTTTTAAATTCTTTTGATTTCTTTTGTTAGTGGGAGTTATATAATTTTATTTTTGGATATTATAATTATATGCAGACTGATAATGTTTTTATGATGTCTATTAAAGCATTTTTTTTCAATGATTGTTATTATTGATTCTATTGTTATCATTTCTCCTATTGACTGAGAAATGGAAGTATAAAACAATATCTTTAAACAAATTTTAGTTTAAAGATGACCGGATGTCACCGATTATGAGATCTTATGTTGGGTTGTGACATAGTCGTGCAATTTCATATTGTTTAGAAATTGCGCTAATGCAGTTTCATGTCGTTGAGAAATTGCATTGAGGATCAATAAGAAATAGTGTATATTTTAATCACATGTTGGCACTATTTCTTATTACACTACTAGGCCCATGATCCATGAAAATATAATACTTATTATATGTGATTATGAAAGGTCATGTGTTGTGGTATTTTCTTAACACATTGATCCCCATAATCCTATATTGAGATTATATAGGATTGGATTGGTTTTGAGATGCCGTTATTGAAATATTATTTTTTAAAGTTGTGGCCACATAAAACAAAATTTTCAGTTATTAACCCGATATTGTCATTTTCAATAAAAAACCTTTTTCAAAATAAAATAAGTTAATTAATGTAGCCCAAGTGGGAGAATGTTGGAAATTTTCTATAATATGGGCTTACAATAATTAATTAATTTTCTATTTTAAATAATCGGGTTAATGGATATTCAAATATTTGTTGAACCCTACAGTGATCTGATTGAATTGGGTATTGGCATCTATTGATAACGGGCCTAGTTAAGCAGCAAACTGTAGGCAATTGTATTTAATTGAAGCCCGTAATAAAAATGGCCCAGTTGACACGCTGTTGATTAGGGTTTACTAGATCCCCTCTCTAGCCTATAAAAGGGTAGATTATACCTATCGGTTGCTTGAATCCCATTGAAAGCTGCTATATCGAAATGAATCATAGAGAGGAAGATCTGGCATTCCGATAGATCACTGATTATTAGATTGATATACTTTTCTTCAAGTGAAGCAATGGCTCAAACATGTACGCTTTTTTCCGCTGTGTTTATTGATCTCGGTGTTTTACAGTCATATATGGATCCGATTCTTCTTGATTGATTAGTTATTTATGTGAATAAATTTTCTATATGTATCTATATTATTTTAAGTGTATTTCGAAGAGATCTCGTTACTTCGGTAATTGGCAAACTGTAGAGCCCTGCTGCTAATTACCAAAAGCTGAAAATAACACGGATCCTTAAAGGAGCAAAGTATTTCGTACCTCCACTTGCTATAAGTTCGGTTTGATTCCACTTTCCTTCGAACCACACCGTGCTCATTGTCACGATCCTTCCAAGTTGGAGTTTGGTGGTGTGATATCCTGAAATCTTAGTTCTGTTTTCAATTAAATGAATCGGGCTTTTCATCGACGCGCCTATAGTGCTATTCTCTGAGCTGATCACTCATGAGATAACGAGACTATCTGGGGAAGCCATTAAGGGATTTTAACGCAATAGACTTGGGAATTCGACCAGGAATTGACTACTCGACCGTGCTCATCTGCAAAGATCATTACGACATAGTTAAAAATCGATCAGGGATCAGAGATAGGTCGGTTTGACTGAGATGGGTGATCAAAGTGTGGGTGATTCCACCAGATTGCAAAATTCTCGTCGATCGGCACTAGACCGATTTTTCTGTCGTTTTGGTAGCCTGTGCCCATATTTGAAATCTCGAGATTTTCATGACCACCGAGAGTCGCCAATGTGTCGAAGATGTACATTGTGGCTCGAAATAAATCGACCATGGGTAAATTGCACCAAAAATTCCTAAAAGCTACCCGATAGGCTAGGTCACGCTAAAATCGCGCCAGATTGAAATTAACCCTGAGTTTGAATCCAATTTCAGAAATTGAAAGTTCTGTCATGTCACGAGTCATTTTAGAAACGTTGACTCATCCTCCGAAGATTTTTCTGCAAACTGAGACTTTTGGCGGAAATTCAAAATAGGGCAGTTTTTGACCGGAAAATTCAGGGGACGTTTTTGGGATGCAAGTTGGTTCTATTGGCGAGGAAAACTGTCAATTTGATTGTGGACATCTTGGTGGAATTTATGGCCGTCAAATTGAGTCCATTTGAGGGGAATTAGAAGGGGGAATTGAATGAAATTGAAGGGGATTGCACAAATTCGTAGCCCCCCATGGTGTGCAACATTTGGACCACTTGGAGGCTTGTTGGGAAGCCTTGGCAGTGCAATTGGGCTGAGGAAGACAACCAATTTGGTGGGGCATGCCTTTAAGTGTTTAGGATATTTTGATGGCCCCCTCCTTGACTAACAGCCCATCTTCTTCCCTTCAGTCCTCCTTTCTCCATTTGTGTGTTGTTGAAAGCTTGAGAGAAACCAGAAAACCAGCCAGTAGCTCCCCCTCCACCGTCGACGCTCCTGCCGCTCGTCGATCGCCGTCTGTCCGCTTGTAGCACGCCGGGAGCTCGTGCCCATCGCACGTTAGCCCGCGAGGCCACGCTCGCGTCCGCGCCCCTCGCCGTCGTCCGGCCGTGCCCGAGCCATCCCCAATCGTTGTTGAAGCCCTTGGCTTGTTGGAGCCGTCGTTGAGCGCCGTTGTCACCCGCCGCAGCCCGTCCGCTAGCCCCTCGCCATTTTCGCGCCAACCGGCCTTCGTTTCGGCCCCTCGACCGAGCAAGTAGAAACCGAAGCCAGCAAACCCCTGTGGGCTTCGAGGCCCGCTTTGGACCGCTTCCGAACCTTGCTTGGTGTCGCCGCTTCGGAGTTTGTCGCTCATCTCCGCCTTGCCGTCGTTGTGGACTCATCGGATTTCAAAACCGGTGAGTTTACTCACTAAACTCTGCTTAGGAGTTAATTATGCTTAAGGGTTGATTAATTTATACTAATTAAGGTTTCGGTTGTTAGTTAGAACGGATTAGTGATTTAATTACGCGTTTATGCATGTTAGGTGGTTAGATCGGCTTAATTAGCGACTAGATAGGTTGTATTATTTATCTAGATAGGTTCGGAAATTTTTCGGGCTCGTTTTGATATTTAATTAGGCTTTTCCAGCCTAAGTTTACATTTATGGTATTTAAATGTATTTATTTAATTAATTTTGGCATTTATTTAATTATTTATTATTTTTCGAAAATTATAACGGGATAGCCGGTGACCGAAATTTCGTGCTGATTGCAATGGTGTGCATGGTTTATTTAATCGAATTCTATTTTGTGCAAATTGAGTGGTGATTGTAATTTTGGGAATTTATCCCAAAATTGAGTAATTTCAGTTTTTAATCGGGAAATACCGGGCATCGGTTTATAACGCCAAAAATATCTTTGTGGACTATATTAAATGATGGGATTTTTGAAAGGGAAAATATTGTATTTTGGCTAAGGCCGACCGTGTATCCAGACACGATTATTTTTATCGGGTATGATAAAAATGGTGGAATTGTCAGTGGATGAGAACATTATACTATATCAGCCTACGGGCCTTAATATATCAGCTTTGGTGACCAATATACTCTAGTAGCTTTAGTGAGCAATTATAGATATCTACTAGCTTCGGTGAGCTATATTAACTAGCAGCTTTGGTGAGCAATTATAGATATCTATCAGCTTCGGTGAGCATCTATTATATCAGTTTCGGTGAGCAATATAGATATATAGTAGCTTCAGTGAGCATTATTATATATATCTATTATCAGCTTTGGTGAGCTATACCATCTATTTTCAGCTTGGGTGAGAAATGCTCGATTTGATCGAATTTTATGGATGGTATTGATGGTATGGAGTCGACTGAATCGACTGATCAATGTTTTGATCTAAATGGAAGTGATTGGTTGAGTATATGAATTGTACTGACTTGCAGGAAGGAATTGAGGTAAATGTAAGTCCTCTGTCTTATGCGTGCATAGATAGCCTTTGGGCGTATTTCCTTCCTAGTCGGAGTTTAGGGGGTGGACTTGCTGAGACATTGTCTCACCCCGTCGTGGGCTAACATTTTCAGGTCCTTAGATGGAGGCTCCTCCCGAGCATTTTGGCCAGCTGAAGAAAGTCAACGAACAGGTCTCTTATATTCCGCTTCATGGGGACCCTAGGGGATGGGTCTATGAACTCATGAGATCCATTGTCTAGGTTGATGCGGGTCTATCTCAGATGGTACCCCATTAATACAGATCGTGGTATTGTCGTGAACGAAATGGACCTAGAGAAGTTCCCTACCGGAATCTGAGATTCCTCTATCGGTGCTGGAGGTTGCTTTTGGTAAGGGTATGGCTGACCCTCCCGGTAGAGCAGTGGTAGACCCGAAGTCCCCGGAGCCAGAGTCCCGGAGTCTTCTGTTGAGGGTTCGAATGTTTAGAAGATCTGTAGCCCCTCTACTTTTGCAGACTTGTACATATATATAGACTAATATTGTATATATGACTTAGTCTGATATGTATATAAGTGTGTTGTGGTTTTGAAAATTTGTGGCCCTGCTTTTCTATCACATCTTTGTGTTATCTGGGGATTTAATTATTCGATTCCGCATGCGCATTAAAACGAATGGGTCGGCGACGCGTCCTGGGACTTCGCAATTTAAATGACCACCGACGGATGGGCACGCGCTCAGAGAATCGGGGCGTGACAAGTGGATTGCTAAATAGGCGCAAATGATTTCTCATGATGTGGTGCCTATGCCTAGCATAAGTTCTCTCAACCGTATGGATTGCGACTTGGTTTATTGGTTAATTAATTATATAATTTGGTGTTACTTTAAGATCCACCACTAATATGTGCTAAGCAGATTAAGGGTCACGTAAGATGCGAGAGCTAATCATATTTTTACGAACGAAATATTCATGGGTACGAGACTTAATTGTGCACTTTTCAGCCAACACTTTCTTCTAGAAGGAATTGTGGTGCTGTTCTTGATTTGCAGGATTTGTTAGCTTCAGCGTTATTTCACAACAAGATGTAAGCCAACCAAAGAAGTCATTGCTTATCTAGATAATTGGACCATAGGAGCTAAATCAGCAAAGAACCATAGAGGATGTTAGAGAATTACATGGATCGGTACAAGTGCCAGTACCTACTTCATGAAAAGAGTCAAATACCTCCTACTTCTATCGATTAGGCATTTATAAATACACAAAATTTCGGGATTTAATTGCAAGTTTTATAGGACTTAATTGCAAATAATTCGGATAAGGTCTGAGTTGTCTCTAAAACCGATTCGATTTTGACAGTTGTCCTTAAATGGAATTCTCTGAAAAATCTGTTACGAATTTTTAGAAACTCAAAACTAAATGTTTGTTGCTGATTCCCTTCTCTAGCTGTTAAAAAATTTCGCGTCATTTCGAAGTCGTTTACTATTTTTTCCGAATTTTCCAAAACCCGGTGATGGACCTTTCACGGTAATTCACAATTTTCGGTCAAACGGATAAGAATTGGGCTTAATGGTGTTCTTGAGATTTAATCCACACACTCTCAGCTTTCTAAAGACATTTGAATTGCATTAATCGGAGTTCATTCTTGGACAAATTGGTTTCAAAACTAAATGACCCAAATTTTGGAATTAATGAACGAGTGATCCTACTTGGGCTCACTCTCATTGCTTGGTTGCTTGGGAAATAAGACCATTTGGTCTGAATGCATGCTTAGCTTTTTGTGTATGTGCTTGCTAGATGTATGCATAGGAGAGATGCATGTACGTGGGGAATAGCAAAGGAAAAACGAGACCCTCAATTTAGGGATTAACGGAAATTGACCATCGTTTGTGAACACAAAGAATGGCCAATAATCATTAATCACAACTTAATCAATTGTAGTGGCCTTAGGATGAGACAATCTGTGTGCACATCCAAAGGCCGAGCTCAAGCCCATTTCCAAATTTGTGACTTGTTTGTGATTGTTTTGGTATGAAATGTGCATTTGTATGTCATGGATTGTATTTTAAATAGTTTGAATAAAAGGACGACCTCATCAAGATGTCTCGAGGATGAGGTGGCTGAAATACCCATATGATGAAGATGGCGTGACCGATGTCCTATCCGGTCCATTTTGTTTTATCATTTACCCCGACCATGTCTCGGGTTTTCAATTCAAGATTGTATTAGACGCTCGACAAGTTGCGGATTTTTCTTTCATGCACATAAATAGCTTGTCTTTTACTTCATTTGAATGTTTACTTCTTGCAACACAATTTCATTAATTGTGCACCTTATTTTTTTATAATGTTAAATTGCTCGAAAGAGCCGTCTACGTGTGGTCACCTAATGATGCTTTTGCAAAAAATTGCATGAAAATGTAAGAACAAATGGATGATGACTTTATGTAACAACCAAACCAATTAGTTACTGAAAGGGCATTAATAGAAACAATTAGCATAACCTAAGTCCCTAAACCTTCGATCTTTGGTTCTATAGAAATCGAAGGGGCACTCTTGGCTCTCAATTGGGTAATCTAATCGACCCGAAAACAAGACTAGTGGTGACTCCTAGTTCAATATTTAAGGTGCTTAAAGAACTTTAAACCAAACTCCTCTCATGTAAGGTATGGGTTTGAGAGGACCCGCGTTTAAGATTGATAATCTGTTTTGTGGTGTTAGCAAATGATGGTCCATTTGAGACCATTGTTTGTATGAACCGTTCGGTCTATCTCTTGGAAAAATACCTCTAGACTTATCCTTCCCCTTGTTCAACCAAGGCGGCAAGGTCGGGTTGCGACAAAGATCACTCCCTCCAGTGTACTAACATGACATAGTTATCAATAAAGTTATCATTTCCTTATGTTTTTTTGCTGATGACAAAGAGGGGGAGAGATGTTGAAAATGATGTTGATGTGAAAATGATGTTGATATGCGCTGACATTTTTATAACGTATCAAAATAGGGGGAGTATTACACAAGCTTTGTGCTGATATGTTTATTATGTCATCATTGCTCTTAAGGACTTATGATAATCTTTTTTTTGTTTTTTTGTTTTTTTTCACTCTTATCCTACAAAAGATCATCTAGACTAATTCTACAGGTTATATGAATATCTTATGGAGATCTTATCTTCTGTTTATGGTGCACATTCCTTGAAAAAGTTTAGCACACAAATAGACCATTTACCTTTACTGCAAGTTTTATCAAGAATTATTTTTCACATTTGCTAGATAGTTTTGTCATCATAAAAAAGGGAGATTGTTGAAGAAAATCTCCAAGTGATTTTGATCATTTTTTAACTATTCTTGATATAATATTTACCATAATAAATGCATATATTTGTGACAAGTATTAAAGATTATGTGATGTCCTTAGTGTGCTCCAAGTGGTAAAAGATCGTGATATGACTTAATACGATTTTTCAATAAACAACACCAACATATCTGAAGATCAATTGATGTCAATGTTCATATTTGAGGCTACGCATTTTAGGTAACTAGTATTGTGGTAACAACGTTCATCTTATAATGTTCGTTGGTTCAACAAATTAGCTGTTGTAGAAGTAGATTTGTGCAGCAGCAGAGTCCAGATGATAATTGAAATCAAGAAGCTAAGCTATCTAACAAGTCTGTCATAAGCTGCAATGAAAGGATAGTAGTAGAAGCTTTTTTTAGGTAGTCTACGTATGTTCAGGAAAAGGAATGTATGGATAGTTCTATCTTTGAACAACATCATCAATGGTAACTTCAATAACTATTTGCTTCTCCAATCCACTTCCAATGGTTAGATTGAAGATGGGTATAAAAGAGAAGATCTTAGAAGCCAGAGAAAAGATAAATGCAAATACAAAGGACTGAAATTTGCCATATGCTGTGTCTCAAGCAAAACATTCTCTTTCGACTATTTCTCTATGTGTTGTATTCTTGCTGTCTAAGTAATTGTGCTAAAGATTAAGTGTACAAGAGTAAAAGCAATAGCTGAGTCCTGATAGTATGATCTATCATGTATCGCTACGCATCATTGTGTGCTACTGCTTTTCTCTCTTATTTCTTCCACAAGCACACAATACGCTCACGAGTTTTGAAACATTACTTCGACCAGATCTATACTTAGAGTAAGCTATTTTCTGCAAAAGATTGTCAAAATTTCTAAAACAACCTATTCACCCATCCTCTAGGTTGTATTGTTAGCCCTTAACAAGCTTTTTGCAGCCTTGAACCATTTTTTCTTCATATGGCAAGTTTTAGCAGCCCAAAATGCCCTATTTCCATTAGGAGTGCGAGCGTAGCCTCGGAATTTTATTTGCACGATGAGCTTTTGTAGCCTAGAGCACCTCCATTGATTTGGCGAGCTTTCATAACCTAGGGTCACTTTCTTCGCACGGTGAGCTTCAGTGGCCAGAGTGACCTATTTCCATTAGGTGTGCAAGAATAATTTTTGATGCATATAGAGACCCTATTTTGAAATGCCTATATATTTTATGTGTAAAACCGATTGTTATGATGATGTTTTGAAAGAGTTTAATGATGTAAGAATACCTTATTTCATATTCGACTCATTTTTGACAAATAATATCAAAAGATCTCATGTTGGGCTCATATTGACAAGTAAATTATATCAAAGTCATATTTGCACCAAAATAGTTTCGATAAATCTTCGATGTACAAAAATAGTAGAACTATCCATGTTTTGATAATAAATGTTTAAATATAATTGTTACATATAAATAGACTCTATTTTGAAATATTCATGTATAATTAAATGAATTTTCAAGGATCTTCGGTAGATATAATCCCTTCTACTTCATAATTGATGCGAAAAAAATCCGATACTGGGTATAATTCTAATTACTCTATAATTCATAAGAATAAAGTCATATATCTACATTAATTCCTATAACCAATGTTATTTATGTATTGATTTTTTCGATCCTCTCATAAATCTCAAGAGAGCCTATAAAGAAATATTAAATATTAAAAAATTTCTAATTCATGGTTGTGCATATATGGGTAATAAATGTTTACAATAATTACTTAAATAGACATAGTATTTGTTTTCAAATATTTGACTTGATGGAACAAATTCTTCCATCTAGATACCGAAAGAACATTCAGGAAGAAAAATTAAATGTTCAAAATTCTATATTCCATGATGGAAATTATATTCAATGATTGTGCACATTTTTGTAGTAAGTATTTAAAATAATTGTTAAACCTACATATATACATTTTGAATTTAAATAGAAGAGCACCTACAATGGATGCAGACAAGCAGACGGAATGGGTTTGTGGTGTGACATCCTGATTTTTCACTTCTATTTTCAATTGAATGAGTTGGGCTTTTCATCGACGCACCTATAGCCTTTTTTTCCGAGTTGGCCACTCATGAGTTACCTAATCTATCAAGTGAAGCCGTTAAGGAATTTTAACTCTACAAACTCGAGAATTAGACCATAAACCAATTGCTTGACCGTGCTAATATGCAAGAGACAATACGGTACTATCAAAATCGATCAGAGATCAAAGATAGGTCGATTCGACTGAGATATGTGATCAGTGTGTGGGTGATTCCACTTGATTGCAAAATTCTCGTCGAACGACACTAGACTGATTATTCTGTCTTTTCTGTACCCTGTGTCTGTATTTGAAATCTCGAGATTTCCACGACAACTGAGAGTCGCTAATGTGTCGAAGATGTACATTGTGGCTCGAAAATAACCGACCACAGGTCAAATGCACTAAAACTTCCTAAAAGCTACCCGATAGATTAGGACGCGCTAAAATCGCGCCAGATTGAAATTAACCGCGAATTTAAACCCGATTTCAGAAATTGAAATTACTGTCATGTCACGATTTATTTTAGGAACGTCGACTCATCCTTTGAAGAATTTTCGGCGAGCTCAGGATTTTTACGGAAAAATCGTTTCGGACGATTCGGAAAAGAATGTAAATTGGGATGGGTCAATATGATGGGATTTTTTGGCTTCCAAACCGAGCTATTTGGTGATGGGGACTTACAGAAATTTTATGGGCTTCCTCCTTAGCAAAAATTGGACATCAAATTGAGGAATTCGATAAAGAAATTGAAGCCTAAGGTTGAGGAAATTCGGAGCTTGGATAGGGGGTGCAACTTTTGGCATCAAAATTAAGTTAATTGTGGGATTTTATGTGCAAGAAAGAATTGGGGGACAAAGGGGATGAACATGTGGATTTGTGGGGGACAAAGCATTAATTAAATTATGATATTTTGCTTGACTTTCCTCCCTCTCTCCTTTGGCTTCTCCCACACGCTGCTGCTCTCCCTCATCCGTTCCTCCTCCCTCCTTCGAGTGTCTGCTTCATCGATCCTTCTTTTTGTTTTGCTTTCTTTCATTTCTCTCTCTTCGAAGAAATCCAGCTGCCTTGAAGATTGCTGGTCTCCCTCCACTTCATTGCTAGCTATCCATCCCCACCGAAGACCCCCACTAGTCAACTCTCCTCTCCAGCAAAGCCATAGCTGACCGAAGCCAGCTTTGGTTTCGCGCCCCCTCTCCACGTTTCCCCTCTCTGTTTCGTTTTTCCCTACTCCACCTGCGCCATCGATGCCACACGTCCGCAGCTCACCTCCATCAAGTCAACTTCCCTTCATTGAAGACCCCAAGTGTTGACCCTGCCTTCTTCTTTTCTCACTCGGCCCTTTCCCTGCACGTTTCTCCATCCGCCGAAGCAGCCCACAATCGAATTTTCCCCCTGCAGCTGCCACGTCCGAAGCAGCACCTTCTCATTCGGTTAGCAGTTCACCCCACCGAAAGGACCCCTTCATCCGCGGCCCACCTCTTCCTTCGTCTAGCAATTGCAAGCCCACTCGAAGCCGTAAGTTCCAGCCAGCTTTATGGCCGATTTCGACCCGGTTCAGGCTTCCGTTGGTGTCGTCGCTTCAGAGTTTGTTGCTTGTCTCCATGCCGCAATCGCCGTGGACTCACCGGCTCGCAAATCCAGTGAGTTTACTCACTAAACCTCGCTTAGGAGGTTAATTATGCTTAAGAGGTAATTAGTTTTAGTTTATTAAGGATTAAGTGGTTAGTTAGATTAGATTAGTGATTTAATTAGCCAATATTGCATGTTAGGTGGTTAGAGTTGTGTAATTAGAGACTGAATAAGTCGTAGTATTTATCTAGATAGGTTCGGAAATTTTCCGAGCCCGTCTAGGTATTTAATTAGGCTTTTTCGGCCTAAGTTCTATTTATATCATTTAATTGTATTTATTTCATTCATTTTTGTAATTATTTATTAAATTATTATTTTCCGAAAATTAGACCGAGATGGCCAGTGACCGGAATTTCGTGCTGATTGCAATGATGTGGTTAATTTCTATAATTGGGTGTTAATTTGTCCAAATTGAGTGCTAATTGGATTTTTGGTCATTTATTCCAAAATTGGGAAATTTCAATAATTATTAAGAGAATTATGGGTGTCGGATTTTAACACCGAAAATGGTTTTACATACCATATAAAATAGTGAGATCTTAAAAAGGAAGTATATCATTTTTTTATGGTTCAATTCGACCGTGTACCCACACACAACTATTTTCCCTGAATGTTTTTAATACAAAGAAAATAGGCCAGGATCACTATTTTAATTGAGGCATTTGAGTGCAATGCATGGTGTCCTAGGCCGAGATTGAATGGTCGTGTGTTGGTTAAGAGAACCCGTCCCCGAATTGAGTCGAATGGACGTTACCCTGTATGGGTTACCCACTTATTAGGTTTTGGGTCGCAGTAGCTTCTGGACCTATACTCCTTCGGGAAAGCCGTCTTTGAGAGACGTAGCCGTGCTCAATGGGGAAGAGACGATGCTTGGTTACGCCAGTAGACCACCGAACTTCAAGTAGGCCGTACCCTAGGGGGACGAAATTAACAATTGGAACGCATGATTGTTTGAGTTAGATGCGACTGATTATGAGACAAAACTGTGCGACATGGTTGGGACATGTCATAACGGTTTGGCCTTATAATCGGGACCCCTATGATTTATTGAGTTGAGTGAGGCGTTTCAATTGTTGCGTGCATTAATTATATGCATTTGTGATATAAACTGTGCTGACGTGCAGGAAGGAACTGAGGCGAGGTAAGTCCTCTGTGTTGTGTGACTAGGCCACCCTTGGATGTATTTCCTTCCTAATAGGGGTTTAGGGGTGAACTTGCTGCGAAATTGTCTCACCCCGTCGTGGGCTAAATTTTCAGGTCCTTAGGTGGAGGACCGAAGCCTCGAGTCTATGGAGTTGGAGTATGAAGGATCGGCGTTTGTGTCCGACGAGTAGGTCGTAGGACAACTTCATTTTGAGAGTCGATCTTTTGTAGACTTTTGACTAGACTTGTTTTGTACCTAAACCCAGTTGTTTATAAAAGTTGACTTTTGTGAAATATTGCCCTGCTTTCTTATCCCATGCTGTTTGTTGTCAGGGGTTTATTATTTCGCTTCCGCATGTGCTTAAAAATAGAATGGGTCGGCGACGCGTCCTGGGAAGTCACAAATTTTATCGACCACCGATGGATGGGCACGCGCTTGAGGTTCGAGGTGTGACATCCCCATTTAGTGGTATCAGAGCTTGTTAGTGTATGGAGTGATAAGATGCAATGAGTCATGGGATAGTTAGTAGGAAATGCCATTTTAATATGCTAATGCATGTGAGTGATAGCTGATTGGTAGCTTATTTGTGTGGTCGCTCAGTTTCTAATTCAATGTGGAATTGGAAAGCAGGTTTCTAAAAAGAATTTGCGAGATGAGTGATCAGGAGCAGAGGACTCCCAGGAAAAGGGCAGTAAACCCTATGACTCGGGGTAGAACGCCGACAAGGGTCGGTACCCGAGGTGGCCGAGGTAGAGCGCAGGCCGAGGCCAGCACAAGTGGAGTAGCACCGCCGCCGGTTGTTGGTGCTAATGAAGCAGCCCTAGTTATCCTAGGTTCAAAGGGATCATGTAGAGGCGCTAGGGAATTTAGACGGGGACAGGCCTAGAATGGGGCGCGCCATTACCGCCCCAGAATCAAGCCGCCGCGCCAATCCTGTTGCTCCTCGCCGTCTATGCCGCCGCCGCACGCCGCCGAGGTTCCACCCGAGGTTCCACGGGGGGTTGCCGAGAGACCAATTCATAAGCTCGTTGGCAGTTTTAAAGTTGAACTAGCCAAAGTTCATAGGAACAGGAGACCTCGAGGCTGCAACCCTCTAGATCCAAGAATTAGAGAAAGCTTTTGCACTACTGAGGTACACAGAGGAAGAGAAGGTTGTCCTTGCAGTATATCAGCTACAGGGGATTGCAAGTACTTGGTGGAGGGCCACCGGAGAAAGTGTTTTCCCAGAAGGTGTGATCCCAGTGTGGAACGTCTTTGTTGGAGGGTTCAATGGCAAGTATTTCTCTAGCTGTGCCAAGCAACTGAAGATGGCGAAATTTCTACGCCTTCATCAAGGTCTAATGACTATAGACCAGTACGAGGCGAAGTTTGCCGAGTTATCGCAATATGCTCGTAGATTGATTGATGATCCCAAGGAAAAAACGATGAGGTTCAGGGATGGCCTCCGACCAGAGCTGAAAAATCCGTTAGTACTGCTCGATCTAAAGAACTATAATGAGCTGTACGGATGAGCCCAAATGATAGAGAAGAATATGAACGAACAAGCCGCAGCATCTGGGTTGCGGTTTGGGTCTAACCGAGATGGGAATTGGTTTGGGAAGAGACCGATGACAGGAGGAAGGTATCATGTTCCACCCAACAAGAAGGGTGGGATAGGAAAGTCAATGTCAAGCCAAAATGAAGTGTGTTGTTCTTGCGGAAGACAACATGGATTAGCCCCATGCCCTTCTAGGATGGGTGTTTGTTTTGTGTGTGGCCAGCAAGGTCACATGGCTAGGAATTGTCCCAAAAGACAAATGGGACAACTAGTTATTACCACCGCCACCGATGGGTTAGATCCGAAGAATCGCACCACCGAATGTGCCACATGATGGTTTGAACCACCTCCAGCTCAGGGAAGGACGTACGCTATCACTAGAGGACAGGCTGAGGACTCGCCTGATGTGATCATAGGTACGGTCTCGTTGAATGACCACGCTGCTTATGCTTTATTCGACCCTAGAGCTACTCATTCATTTATAGCTGAACAGTTTGTTAAGCTGGTAGGATTGATCCTTGAATTGTTAGAGTCAGTGGTTAGCATATCGACACCGTTAAAGGATAAGGTGTTGTCTACGATGGGTTGTCCTGGTCGCAAGTTAGCGATTGGTAAGTGAGAGAGGAGAATAGATTTGATAGTCCTAGCCATGTATGATTTTGATGTGATAATTGGCATGGACTGGCTCACCAAGCAACGAGCTAAGATGGAGTGCTATCGTAAAGTGATTCAGTTTAACCCGTTAACGGGTAAAAGTTTCGAGTTTATTGGGAGTCGAGAAGGACCCTTGATTACCTTAATCTCGTCGCTTGAGGCAACCCATTTGTTAGACGGGGGTTGCCAAGGTTACTTAGCAACTGTCGTGGATACGACAGTTGAGGAGTTGAAGATTGAAGAAATTGCTGTGGTACAAGAGTTCCCAAATGTGTTCCCGAAAGAATTGCTAGGTCTGCCGCTAGAGAGAGAGAGATCGAGTTCGTGATTGAGTTAGCCCCGGGATAGATTCAATCTCTAAGGCTCTTTACCGGATGGCGTTGTCTGAGTTGAAAGAACTGAAGGTGCAGACGCAGGAGTTGTTGGATAAGAGATTCATACGTCCCAGTGCATCACCTTTGAGAGCACCAGTTCTATTTGTAAAGAAGAAAGATGGTTTGTTGTGCCTGTGCATCGACTATCGTCAACTCAATCAGGTGATGATCAATAACAAGTATCCACTGCCGAGGATCGACGACTTATTTGATCAGTTGCAAGGAGCGTCGATATTTGTAAAGATCAACTTGAGGATGGGATATCATCAGCTGAGGATTAGAAAAGAAGATATACCGAAGTCAGCGTTTCGTTCTCGATACGGCCATTATGAGCTCACTGTAATGCCGTTTGGATTGACGAACGCTCCAGCTACTTTTATGGATTAGATGAATCGAGTGTTCAAGGAATACCTGGATCAGTTTGTGATAGTGTTCATCGACGATATCCTAGTGTACTCAAGAAGTCCTGACGAGCATGAAGGGCATTTGAGATTGGTACTGTAGACATTGAGGAATCATGAATTGTACGCTAAGTTCAGTAAGTGCGAGTTTTGGTTGACTCGTGTTGCATTCCTAGGTCACGTGATTTCAGGCGAAGGAATCTCCGTGGACCCATCCAAGATTGAAGCAGTTATCAACTAGCCAAGACCGACTACCGTGACAGAGATAAAAAGTTTCTTAGGTTTAGCAGGGTATTACAAACGGTTTGTGGAAGGATTTTCAACTTTAGCCTCACCGTTGACTCGACTACTAAAGAAGGAAGAGAAATTTATGTGGACAGACAAGTGCAAGTGTAGTTTCCAAGAGCTTAAACAGAAGCTGACTATCGCACCTGTGCTGACCATACCATCTAGTCCTGGAGGATATGAGATCTACAGTGATACGTTGTTCAGAGGATTGGGTTGCGTGCTAATGCAACATGGCAGGGTTGTTGCATACGTGTCCCGTTAGTTGAGACCTCACGAAATGAATTACCCGACGCATGACTTGGAACTTCAGCTATTATTTTCGCTCGAAGATTTGGAGACATTATTTGTTTGGAGAAAGATTCCGGATCTTCCGACTATCAAAGTCTCAAGTACTTATTCTCTCAAAATGAGTTGAATATGAGACAGCGTTGCTGGATGGAACTCCTAAAGGACTATGATTGTGATATTCTGTATCACCCTGGAAAGACGAACAAGGTCGCCGATGCGCTGAGTCGGAAGTCTTCAGTTGCGCATATGATGGTTAAGGAATGGATTTTACTCGAAAGAGCTCGAGATTCAGTTTTCAAATTTGAGGTAGGCCACCTTTCAAATCTTATGGCCACCCTTAGAATTGAGTCGGAAGTGCAGATCAGAATCAAGATGCTTTAGCCGACAGACCCAGATATTCAGAAAATCCTGCAAGAGGATACCGAAAAGAGGAAGGCTGACTTTCAGATTTCTAAGGACGGAACACTAAGGTTCCGAGGATGATTATGTGTAGCTGACGATGTGGAGCTTAAAGAAGAGATCTTATCAAAAGCTCATCGTAGCAGTTACAGCATTCATTTTGGCAGTACGAAGATGTACCAGAATCTGCGTCAACATTATTGGTGGTTCGGTATGAAGGAGGAGATCGCCAAGCATGTCACCACGTGTTTGACGTGTCAGTAGGTAAAAGATTTTGTGACAAGCTTGTAAGTCGGGAAGACTTCTGCAACCTCTCGAGATTCCCGAGTGGAAGTGGGAACATATCACAATGGATTTTGTGATGGGCTTACCAAGGAGTTAGAGGGGTAATGATTCCATTTGAGTAGTGGTCGACAGATTGACGAAGTCGGCTCACTTCATTGCAGTACGAAAGGACCTTGATTTAGACAGAACGCGAGTTGTACGTGCGCGTTAGATTGTTCATGGACGGTACGATTACATTGGATAGAGACCCGAGGTTTACAGCTGCCTATTGGAAAAGTTTACAGACTGCTTTAGGAATAAAGCTGCACTACAGTACGGTCTATCATCCTCAAACGGATGGCCAGTCTGAAAGGACGATTCAAACCCTCGAAGACATGCTGCGAGCTTGCGTGTTGGATTTTAAGGGAAGTTGGGAGGAGCAGCTTCATCTTGTCGAGTTTACCTACAACAATAGCTACCAGCAGAGCATTCAGATGGCACCTTTCGAAGCGTTGTATGGCAGAGCGTGCAGAATGCCAGTTTGTTGGGATGAGGTTGGAGAACGGAAAATCACAAGCCCAGAGTTAGTCCAGCAGTCAGTGGATGCAGTTGCCGTCATCAGACAAGTTAAAGACCGCTCAGAGACGCTAGAAAAGCTACGCTGATAAGCATCGGAGACCATTGGAATTCCAAGTTGGTGAGCACGTCTTTCTGAAGGTATCACCAATGAGAGGTACTTCGCGCTTTGGCAAGAAAGGGAAGTTGAGTTTGAGGTACATAGGTCTATTTGAGATTCTAGAAAGAATCGGGGCTTTAGCGTATCGTCTTACATTAACGCCGAAGCTGGTGCGAGTGCATGACGTCCTTCACGTGTCGATGTTGAGGAAGTATGAGCCTGACTCGACCCACATACTTAATTTTGAGGAATTGGACAAGGAGAGCGTCGTACATAGAAAGCCCGGTTCAGATTGTGGATCCAAAAGAATAGGTTCTGCGCACCAAGACCATTCCGTTGGTCAAAGTGGTCTGGCAACACCATAGTACTGAAGAAGCAACCTGGGAAAGTGAAGAGTCGATGAGACGACTGTACCCCCACCTTTTTGTTTAAGATTTGTAATGGTTTAAATTTCGAGGATGAAATTTTCATAAGAGGGGAAGAGTTGTGACATCTTGATTTTTCACTTATGTTTTCAATTGAATGAGTCGGGCTTTTCATCGACGCGCCTATAGCCTTTTTCTCTGAGTTGGCCACTCATGAGTTAAGTAATCTTTCAGGTGAAGCCGTTAAGGAGTTTTAACGCTACAGACTCGAGAATTCGACCAGAAATCGACTACTCGACCGTGCTAATCTACAAGGGCCAATATGGCACTGTCAAAATTGATCAGAGATCAGAGATAGGTCGATTCGGCGAGATATGTGATTAGTGTGTGGGTGATTCCACCTGATTGCAAAATTCTCATCGAACGACACTGGACTGATTATTCTGTCTTTTTTGTACCCTATGTCCGTATTTGAAACTTCAAGATTTCCACGAGAACCGAGAGTCGCCAATATGTCGAAGATGTACATTGTGGCTCGAAAATAACCGACCACAGGTCAAATGCACTAAAAATTCCCAAAAGCTACCCGGTAGATTATGACGCACTAAAATCGCGCCAGATTGAAATTAACCACGAATTTAAACCCGATTTCAGAAATTGAAAGTTCCTTCATGTCACGATTTATTTTAGGAACGTCGACTCATCCTCGGATAAATTTTCGGCAAGCTCGAGATTTTTACGGAAAAATCGTTTCGGACGATTCAGAAAAGAACGGAAATTCGGGTGGGTCAATCTAATGGGATTTTTTGGCTTCCAAACCGAGTTATTTGGTGATGGGGACTTGCATAAATTTTATAGGCTTCCTCCTTAGCAAAAATTGGTTATCAAATTGAGGAATTTGATAAAGAAATTGAAGCCTAAGGTTGAGGAAATTCGAGCTTGGATGGGGGATGCAACTTTTGGCATCAAAATTAAGTTAATTGTGGGATTTTATGTGCAAGAAAGAATTGGGGGACAAAGGGGATGAACATGTGGATTTATGGGGGACAAAGCATTGATTAAATTGTGATATTTTTCTTGACTTTCCTCCCTCTCTCCTTTGGCTTCTCCCACACGCCGCTGCTCTCCCTCATCCGTTCCTCCTCCCTCCTTCGAGTGTCTACTTCACCGATCCTTCTTTTTGTTTTGCTTTTTTTCATTTCTCTCTCTTGAAGTAATCCAGTTGCCTTGAAGATTGCCTTGGTCTCCCTCCACTTCATTGCCAGCCGTCCATCCCCACCGAAGACCCCCACCGACCAACTCTCCTCTCTCCAAAGCCATAGTTGACCGAAGCGCTCGGTTTCGTGCCCCCTCTCCACGTTTCCCCTCTTTGTTTCGTTTTTCCTTGCTCCACCCGCACCGTCGATGCCACACGTCCGCAGCTCACCTCTATCAAGTCAACTTCCTTTCATTGAAGCCCCCAAGCGTTGACCCTGCCTTCTTCTTTTCTCGCTCGGCCCTTTCCCCGCACGTTTCTCCATCCGTTGAAGCAGCCCACAATCGAATTTTCCCCCCGTAGCTGCCACGTCCGAAGCAGCACATTCTCATTTGGTCAGCAATTCACCCCACCGAAAGGACCCCTTCATCCGCGGCCTACCTCATCCTTCGTCCAGCAACCGCAAGCCCACTCGAAGGTGTAAGTTCTAGCCAACTTTGTGGCCGATTTCGGCTCGGTTCGGGCTCCCGTTGGTGTCGCTGCTTCAGAGTTTATCGCTCGTCTCCGCGCCGTCGTCGCCGTGGACTCACCAGCTCGTAAGTCCAGTGAGTTTACTCACTAAATCTCGCTTAGGAGGTTAATTATGCTTATGGGGTAATTAGTTTAACTTAATTAAGGATTAAGTGATTAGTTAGATTAGATTAGTGATTTAATTAGCCAATATTGCATGTTAGGTGCTTAGAGTAGTGTAATTAGAGACTGGATAAGTTGTAGTATTTATCTAGATAGGTTCGGAAATTTTCTGGACCCATCTAGGTATTTAATTAGGCTTTTCCGGCCTAAGTTCCTATTTATAGCATTTAATTATATTTATTTAATTAAATTTTGTAATTATTTAATTAATTATTATTTTTCGAAAATTAGACCGAGATGGTCGGTGATCGGAATTTCGTGCCGATTGCAATGATGTGGTTAATTTCTACAATCGGGTGTTAATTTGTGCAAATTGAGTGCGATTGGATTTTTGGTCATTTATTCCAAAATTGGGAAATTTCAATAATTATTAAGAGAATTATGGGTGTCGGATTTTAACACCGAAAATTGTTTTACATACCATATAAAATAGTGGGATCTTAAAAAGGAAGTATATCATTTTTTTCTGTTCAATCTGACCGTGTACCCACACACGACTATTTTCCGGGTGTTTTTAATACAAAGAAAATAGGCCAGGATCACTATTTTAATTGAGGCATTTGAGTGCAATGCACGGTGTCCTGGGCCGAGATTGAATGGTTGTGTGTTGGTTAAGAGAACCCATCATCGAATTGAGTCGGATGGACGTTA
This sequence comes from Eucalyptus tenuipes, assembly GCA_014182365.1. Lineage (NCBI taxonomy): Eukaryota > Viridiplantae > Streptophyta > Magnoliopsida > Myrtales > Myrtaceae > Eucalyptus > Eucalyptus tenuipes. The sequence continues at coordinate 10,908,593 of CM024540.1, forward strand.
CCCTATATGGGTTACCCACTTATTGGGTTTCGGGTCGCAGTAGATTCTGGACCTATACTCCTTCGGGAAAGCCGTCTTTGAGAGATGTAGCCGTGCTCAATGGGGAAGAGACGATGCCTGGTTACGCCAGTAGACCGCCGAACTTCAAGTAGGCTGTACCCTAGAGGGACAAAATTAACAATTGGAACGCATGATTGTTTGAGTTAGATGCGCCTGATTATAAGACAAAATTGCATGACATGGTATGGGACATGTCATAACGGTTTGGCCTTATAATCGGGACCCCTGTGATTTATTGAGTTGAGTGAGGCGTTTCAATTGTTGCGTACATTAATTATATGCATTTGTGATATGAACTGTGCTAACGTATAGGAAAGAACTCAGGCGAGGTAAGTCCTTTGTGTCGTTTGACTAGGCCACCCTTGGGTGTATTTCCTTCCTAATAGGGGTTTAGGGGGTGAACTTGCTGAGACATTGTCTCACCCCGTCATGGGCTAAATTTTCAAGTCCTTAGGTGGAGGACTGAAGCCCTGAGTCTGTGGAGGTGGAGTCTGAAGGATCGGCGTTTGTGTCCGACGAGTAGGTCGTAGGACAGCTTCCTTTTGAGAGTCGATCTTTTGTAGACTTTTGACTAGACTCATTTTGTACATAAACCCAGTTGTTTATAAAAGTTGGCTTTTGTGAAATATTGCCTTGCTTTCCTATCCCATGTTGTTTGTTGTCAGGGGTTTATTGTTTCGTTTCCGCATGTGCTTAAAAATAGAATGGGTCGGCGACTCGTCCTAGGAAATTGCAAATTTTATCGACCAGCGAGGGATGGGCACGCGCTCAAGGTTTGGGGCGTGACATGTGGTGTGGACGCAAACGTGGAAAGGTAATGGAAGAAGTAAACTACAATTGTCATGCCAACAAGGTGGAAATCACTGACTCGAATAAGATTTTGCCATCACAATCTTGTCACACTGGCATACCATCATCGATCCTTAACAAGACCCAAATTGATTTTCATGTTGTATGGCATTTTTCTATTTTGATTAGGACATGGGAGGTGGGGACAATTTGTGTATGAAGTGGAATGAATCTCGATCATTGTCCGTCCCACTTATTTATTTGGGTCCAACATACACATATTTTCTATAGCTATAATCACGTGTTCCTATTTCCTCTTCAATCATTCATCTTGGATGTCAAATCGTAGGTTCATCTTTCCTCTTCAATTATTGATCCAGGATGTCAAAGTGTCGTTTTAGTCCTCCCTCATTTTTTTTAACATTATCAAAAAAGAAGGTGTCGAAATTCTTCTTCAATCCGAAACTCCATTTGTTCAAGTTTTGAAAAGGCCAAACATCGACAAAAAGCACCCGAACAATTAGTTTTACACAAAATATTTAGGCATTTCAAAATAGAGTCTACATATACATAAAAATTATTTTTACAAATTTTGCCAAAATATGCATTATTCTATTATTTCTTATGTAACCATTATAGATTTATTACCAAAATATACAAGATTATATTATCTCTTGTCCACCTATTAGAGGGTGCTATCAAAACACGCATGGGATTAGAGATGCGAAATCAGAGATTTGCAAGGATGGATTAGAAATTTGATAAAATAATAATAATAAGCAGCTTACCAAGTAAAGCTGACACATGAACCTCTCATACAACTCAATCTTGCGTAAGCTTTATATAAATGCGTGTGCACATGTGATTCAACAATCAAACAGAGGATAAACATTAAGTACACATGTTGAATCCTTTTTTAACGCATCCCACATTTAATACCATTGATATTGGTGGAATCACTTTTAGTAAGTAACCAATTGCTTATTTCAATAGCGCTGAGACGTATATTTTACTATTCGGCGTATTCAAAGGTATGCTAATGATTTGGTTATTGCTGATTTTATCCATCTACTGAGATATTTTGGGATCCCTTAAAGGATCAACGATTGAAGAGGAAACATGAACATATGACTTGACATCCAAATATCAATAATTAAGGAGGAAACATTATAGCTATTGGGTTGATATACGTTTTCACTCAGCTCATGATGGATCGAATCTACATATACAAGAATCTGTCTCTTGCTCCCACGTACTAATCAATATCAAACGATGCCATAATTTGACAAAAACATCTGGAACCACTCTGCTCTTTCTAGGACCATGATGATCATAATTTGTCTCTTTCTAGCATCATATGGCTTGAAATGGGTCCTTGTGCATGGCATTCCAATTTAGGCTCCACCATGGATTCTCTTGACTTCAAATCTAGTCCCTATGACCATACTTTTTTGTTTGGTGCACATTTCATGGGTATATTATACTGCTTTTATATGTGGGTGATATTGGTTATTACTAGCGATGATCATATTGGCAATTCCAAACTCAAGGACTATCTCAATCAACAGTTTGAAATGAAAGATCCTACATGACTTGGCTACTTTATGCCTGGAGGCTCATTCACATTCCTCTTATTATTATATTTCTTGCCAGCCAAATATGCCATATATCTCGTCTCTCAAGCCAAACTCAATGATAACAAGGTTGCTACAACTTATATTAAAATCAATACTAGATTTGATGTCAAAGATGAGGCTCCTCTTTCAATGCCGGTTCTTGGGCACCCTAGAGGAATGAGTTGGTTTCTAGGGTGCCCAAGAACTGGCCTAGAACCCAATTGGTTCGGTTCCAAATTTTGGAACTAAGGTCACAGGTCTAGGAACCGTCATACCGAGAAAAATCAAATCACTTCAGAGAGGTAATCCATGGAGTCAGCAATATTTAGAATTCCATAGAAGGTTGGAATTTACCTCTTCAAATTGAACTCTTCCTGTCTTCGACGGCCCCAGTCATCACCGCCATTATTTCTTCGATCATCGTTAAATTTGTAATGATGATCCTAGTAACTACAATCGTACTGCTCATCGGCATTGTCATAACCACCCCATCTTCCACCTTTGCGATTCCACCGATTGTCATCCCCACCATGACAACCTCTCCCTCGTTGCCCTCCATAGTCCTTCTAATTGAAGGCTTCATCACGATACTCATCTCCACCTCGGCCAACCTTTGTACTGCATCTATTGATTGACTAATATGGAGGGGAAAGCTAAATGGAATGTTTACGGTGAAGAATTGCTATCATTCTATCATATCACAACACGACAGAGATAGACATACCCAAGCTTCATCATCTTTCCAAACCCCCCGCAAACTATGGAATAGCATCTGGACCATGAATACTACCCCCAAGTTGCGTACCTTCCTGTGGTCTGTATGCAACAATGCGTTGGCTACAAAAGATAATGTGACATCCCAGATTTTTAATCCTGTTTTCTACTGAATAAATCGGGCATTTCATTGACGTGCCTATAGGACTGTTCTTAGAGCTGATCACTCTCGAGATAACTAGACTATTTGGGGAAGCCATTAAGGAATTTTAATGCAATAGACTTGAGAATTAGACCAGGAATCGGCTTCTCGACCGTGTCTATCTTTAGAGGTCATTACGGCACAGATATAAATCGATTTGAGATCATAGATAGGTCGGTTTGACTAAGATGTGTGGCTAATCGTGGGTGACACCACTAAATTGGAAAATTCTTGTCGGCCGGCACTAAACTGATTTTTCTATCGTTTTGGTACCTTGTGTCCGTATTTTAATCCTCGAGATTTTCACGACAACCGAGAGTCGCCAATGTGTCAAGTGGGTTCATAGTGGCTTGAAGAAAATCAACCACGGGTCATTTGCACTAAAAATTTCTGAAAGTTACCCAGTAGACTAGGTCACGCTAAGAACGCGCCGAATGGAAATTAACCGTGAATTCGAGTCCGATTTCAGAAATTGAAAGTTCTGTCGTGTCACGATCTATTTTAGAAACGTCGACTCATCCTCTGAAGAATTTTCGGAGATTCCAAGATTTTTACGGAAAATCGGTTCGAACGTTGCGGAAAAATAGCGGAAATTCGGATGGGCAAATTAAAAGAAATTTGACTTCCAAGGCGCTCTGAGTGTTGGGACACGAAAAATTGTATGGGATTTTTCGTGGCGAAATGGGACGTTGATTTGAGAAATTTCATGGAGAAATTGAGAAAATTCGGAGCTTGGACTAAGGGCTGAAATTTTTTACTTCAAAGTTGGTTTAATGGTGGAATTTACTTATTAGAAAGTAAGTGGGGACATTAGGATATTCATGAGGGCTTTAGGGGGACCAACAATTAATGGAATGGGTGAGATTTGTTGACTTTGCCTCCAACCTTCAGCAGCTTCTCGATCACGCATTCTCCATTCCCATCTCCTTCGCTGCTTTCCTTCTCGGCCACTCCTGCTTTTCATTTTTTTTTTCATTCGACGAAGTTCGGTCTCCCTAAAATTCTCTCTCTCTCTCTCTCTCTCTCCGTGTATTTCTCTCACGCCAGCATCCCCATCCCATCATTTCCCCTTACCATCATCGGCTCCATCTCACCTTCACTCTAAGCCCATCATCATCATCACCAACCCATCATCCCCACCCCACCGTAAACCCACAAACTCTTCCTCCACTCACGCCGGCAACAGACCTTGCTCCTCTCGCCTCCCAGCTTCTGTTGAAGCCACGTCAGCCCATGTCTCGGTCAATTTCCCCACCGAGTGAAGCCCTTGTTGACCATAAATCTCCACCGAGCTGCCGTCAGCTGCCACTTGCCCATCTCCCAGCCCCTCCGGTCAACAAACCAACATTGAAGACAACCGAAGCTGACCGCCCTCAGCTCCACGCGGCCATCTTCACTCCTTTGCACGCCTAGAGCAGTCCACCGAGCCAAGCAGCAGCGTCGTCCACACGCCAGCGAAGCCGAAGTCCAGCGAAATTTCTCCACGAGCCCAAGAATTCAGCAGCCCATCTTCGGGCTTTCTTATTCAGCCCACAACCAGTGGATTCCAGCCCAGCAGTTGGGCCATTTGAAGCCCACACGAGCAACAGTTCGGCTAGCAAAGCCTGCACGTTCGGCCCAAGCCGAACAGCCCATTCTCAGTCCATTTGAAGCCCATGTTCAGTCTAGGTTCAGCCCAGTTTGAAGCTGGAGTTCAGCCCATCTCAAGGCCCACTTGAAGTCCAGCGCAATTCCAGAACACATCTCAGCTTGGGCTGAGATTTGTTGGCGAGTTTAGGCGTCTAGCCTAAGTTGGTGTCGTCACGAGCCCATTTCGGCGCCGTCGCGCCGTCGTCGTCGTGATCCAGTCTTCGCTTTTAAACAAGTGAGTTTCTCACTAATCCCTATTTAAGTAGGTAATGATCTTAGGGGTTGATTAGATTTAATTAAGTCACGATTAGGTGGATAGATTAGATTAGAATAATTAAATCGAGATTTACCTATGCATGTTAGGCAAATGATTAGTGTAATTAGCGAGTAGATAGGCCAGTATTTATTGAGCAGTCTCGAAAATTTTAAATTAGTTTCGGCGTCCAATTAAGCATTACGAGCCTAAGTTGGATTTATTGGCATTTATTTAATATTTTCCGTAATTAATTAATTAATTATTTTCTGGAAATTAGGTTGGGATAGTCGACGACCAGAATTTTATGCTGATTATCGTAGTGCGATCTGTTTATTTATTTGAGTGCTAAATCGTCTTTGAATCGATTTATTTGTGATTTTAAGATTTATTTTCTAAATTGAGAAATTTTGGTAATTGAGTGGAAAATTAGGGCGTTGGTCTACAGTGCCAAAAATCTATTTTTGCATCGCGAAAATAGTGGGAGGTTCAAAAGTGAAAACCTTATATTTTGGCTAAGCGGCCGGTGTCTTTCTACACACATGTATTTTTATCAAGCATGATAACAAGGGTAAATTGATTGTGTTTTCAGAACAAAAATACTATAACGGCTCGATGATTCATATGTGATCTGGAGAATGGACGTTATACTATTATAGCTCGATGACTCTCATGTCATCTTGAGAAAGAATTGTTTGTATACCGGCTCGGTGACTCTATCTGTCATCTTGGAGATAGGACGGTATGATTCACTAGCTCGATGACCCTATATGTCATTTGGAGAAAGAATTGTTTGTATACCAGCTCGGTGACTCTATATATATCATCTTGGAGATAGGACGGTATGATTTGATAGCTCGATGACTTTCGTGTCATCTTGAGAAAGAATTGTTTGTATATCGGCTCGGTGACTCTATATGTCATCTTAGAGATAGGACGGTATGACCCAATGGTGTGTTATAACGGCTCGATGACTCTATGTGTCGTCTTGGAGATAGAACGTTATGCATAGGTATGTTATAATGGCTTGATGACTCTATATGTCGTCTCGGAGATAGAACGTTATGCATACCCGCTCGATGGCTCTATATGTCATCTGGAGATAGGATAATATACTAGCTCGGTAACTCGATAGGTTATCTTGAAGAATGAATAGTATATTATAGTGGCTCGGTAACTCGATTGGTTATCTGGGAGATTGGACAGTATTGAATTGAGATGACCAGGGAATGGTCTGATTGACATGTAATCGACTAGGTCGATTGATCGATGTTTCGATCTGTTGTGGTTGATAGGGTGCTTATTCAAAATGTGCTAAATTGCAGGTGGAATCTAATGCCAAGGTAAGTCCTCTGACCCGTGATGTGCATAGGCAGCCCTTATGGCATATTGGTTTCCTAATCGGGTCTTATGGGGTAGAACTCGCTGAGACGTTGTCTCACTGGTTATTGTATAACCATTTCAGGTCCTTAGGTGGTGTTGGTGAAGGAATGGGAGCCTCGGAGTTAGAAGGTGAACCTCGAAGAATCAGCGTCTTTGTTTGACTAGTGAGTCATAGGACAATTCTATTTTGATAAAAGTCGATTCCTTTTTGTCGGCTTCAGTGTATAAACCTGTGTGTTTATAAAAAGTCTTTTGTGAAAAAGATTGGTCCTACTTTCCTATCCCATGGTTTTATTGTCTGAGGATTATCTATATGCTTCCGCATGCGTATTAAAATGAATGGGTCGGCGATGCGTCCTGGGACGTCGCTATTATATCAACTAGGTAAGGGATGGGTGCGTGCCCGAGGATCGGGGTGTAACAGATAACCTCTACAACAGGCATATCTTATCAGATCTGGTATGCTGTATTTGCGAAGACTAGGTCTCGAAATCTACATAACATCTTTTTTGTTATGTCCTTGGACACAGGCTATTTGGTCTCATACGCTAGTTCACGTCACGTTACATTTTCACGGAGTGCATAGGATTGAAGCCTGGATGGCAGATTTGATAGAGAACAGGCATGGCTCACCTGATCTGGAGACCATTACCTCCATTCTGTGGCAGATATGGAAGGCCCGCAACAACTTCGTCTTCCGCCAGCAGAGGCCAAACTCCGAGCAGGTGGTGCAGGTGGCCCTAGCAAACGCCAGATCCAGTCAGTGCAGCAATGGGATGAGACCGAAACAGGGCTTGCAGCAATCAAAACAAGATCAGCGATGGCGCCCACCAGATCCGGGAGTGTTAAAGGTTAACATAGATGGTGCTTACCCATCAGCCCTCAATGAAGGCTTGGTGGTGTGCGTGTGCCAGGACTCCTCCGGTCTCCTGATCGACAGGTTCACCAGCACTGTCACTGCCTCCTCAGCTCTGCAGGTAGAGGTGCTCGCCCTCAATCTCACTCTTCAATTTCTGCTGCAGAAAAGGAATTCCACAGATCATATGGTGCTGGAATTTGACTGCTCGGTTCTTGTCGAAGCCATTCTCAATCCTTCTTCGACACCTTGGGAGACCAAAGTTTTGTTCGCAGAGTGCACGGCACTTGTGAAGTGTTTCCGTAATCTGCAGGTTCGACACTACCGAAGAGAAGCGAACTTTGTAGCTGACTGGGCCACCAAAGCCCATGGCACCTCTTTACTTCCACCGAATTGGGCTGTTTCTCCTCCTCCTTATCTTCTTGATCTCATTTATTCGGACATTCTGTCGAATGGTTGTTCTGCTTTGCGTTAGTAATATTACTACCGTTTTAGACCCAAAAAAAAAAAAAAAAAACCTTTGTACTGCATTCCTAATCGTCCCCCTACCAATCCCATATAAACTAAGATAGGAAAGTAGCAACTTTTAAATTATTTGTTTCCCTAAAAATGTGTGAAGTATCAATACATGCTTATGAAATCGAAAGCTAATTTGGCTGATTACCAAAAATAGGGTGTGCGTTAGCTAAAAACGGTGCAACAATAGCACCACCTTCGTATTATTGACCATAATATGTGTTTAGAGATTTTCTTCTAATGATGAAAATATTTTTTGTTATTTTACTTTTGTAAATGAAACAATCGATTATTTTTAGATAAATATTTTATTGACTTATGCGAAATCAATACACCCTGAAAGATCTTGTACTTGATTTAAGGTGTGATTAATGGATACGATGAGATTGGCTAACTAGCAAGTATATCCTCTTTCCAAAGTGATCGAAGGAATCTCTTGGCCAGATGGCCAAATGTCACCTAGTAGGTTTATTACTTATATGGACATCAGTGTCTTTGGTGGGTCTGCATTCTTAGGACTTTTCATTTAACGAGAATTTGACCCTACCAATCGGAAAATCATGGTTTCGATGCGTTTGATCTCTTGAGCTCATCCAAGGACTAATTTTGTGCGGGGGAGGATTGATAGTCAAGCGCAGAGACCTGAACAAGATGCGACTGTTAGAAGACTTTTAAGATGGCGAAGGAGCATACATGAAGAGAGGATAGCTAGTTCAACCACAAGCAGACCTAACCTGCAACATGTATTTACATGTAGAATAAATTCATATCAGTGTCCAATATTAAGTCTGCTCAAATAATGTGATTCTAGATGTGCCACTAATTTATGTATTATGTTAAAATGATTACAAGCCCCAGCGGAGCATGCATCTCAATTCAACATAACAACTGATTTCGCCTTGTCGAGGCCATTATCTAGAGAGTAACATTAGCTCTTGACTAGTCTGTGAACGAGTGGCCAACCTTGCCTTTGGACATCTTCCACATGATATGTCTTTCAAAGGCAGATTCTGAGCATAAACTCTCTTACACCACTCTTATGACCCAATTGAATCACTCATATCGCATCTCTCAAGCTTCTCCTAGTAGGATGAAGTTCACCTCCATGTGTTCATGGAATTAGGAAAAGTGGACATTCTCCCCCACTTGATTGCGTCACGAGCTATTGTGTTGCTTCTTTGCATTCCCTAATTGTCACTGCCTCTCCCTAGGTCTTATATGAATGGCCATTGCTCACCCACATGATATTCCTTTCATAAATAGATTCTTAACATAAATTCTCTAATACCACTCAAAATTTAGTTGCATCATTCATTTTGCATCTCTGGTGCTTCCTGATGTCATTGAGTTATGTTTCGTACCTTCGTAAGATTGGGAAATTTCAGACTGAGGCACATAGGATAGCATTAGTGCTCCATGTAAAACATGTTAGCACACTTTGAAAAAAAAAATTGGTCTTGCTTTTTCATTGTCGGGTCAATTGAATTAAAGTTGAACATTTCCGACGCATAGGACAATGACAAGATTTATGTGGCTTTAGATTATAGGCATTGGATTGATTGGATTCCTTAATTAGGTCCCCTTGCATACTAGCTACACCATCTTAATTGTGTCATCTCCATGGAAAATGCGTTAGCTTACCTTTCTTTTTAAAACTTGGGCTTGCTTTTTCTCCATGTCGGATCGGGAAACCCGTGATAGGGTTTGTCCTCCACGCAAAACGTGTTAGACTTACCCATTCTTCACCACTTTGGTCTTTTCTTATTCTTTGTCAGGATAACTATTTTAAAGAAAAAGCTGCCTTGCTTTATCTGTGTCAGGTCAACTTTCTCAAGAAAGCTTTCTGACGCGTCGGACAACGACCGGATTTATGTGACTATAAGTGAAAGGTATTGGATTGGTTGGATTCCTTAACTTGGTCCCCTTATATACTAGCTACACCCTCTTCAATGTGGTATCTCCATCTAAAACGTGTTAGCTAGCCTTTTTTTTCTACACTTGGTCTTGCTTTTGCGATGGTAAGTCAAATTTTTATGTTAAGCTTTCTGACATATAGGACAACGATGTTAAGACAATGAGAGGATTTATGTGGTTGTAACTAAAGGGCATTAGATCAATTGGATTTTCAAATTAAGTCCACTTATATACTAGCAATACCCTCTTTAATATGTTATTGTGTTGGGATAAATGGTCTATAAATTTCGATTCAATGTGTATTGAGATACTTAAATTTGGGCTAGACATGTAACGTCGTCCCCAAATTTTTAATTTGTTCAATATAATCTCCGAACTTTTGGCAATTTAAACTTTTAGACTGCCATATTTTGGCCGGAATGACTATATTGGAAAATCGTTAAAAAGTTTAGGATTAAATTGGACAAATTAAAAAGTTTAGGACCGAATAGGCTGTTGTATAATAAGTTTAAGATTTTTTGGACGATTTTCCCAATGAAATTTCCAGAATAGTCAATCATCAATTGCCAAAGACTCTAATACAATTTGCTATGACTAGTATGGAAGCGTAAAACAAATGAAATAATAGAACTAAATAAATTGTAGATTTCAAACTGGAACAATGGTGATTTTCGTAGTTTGACCGCATGCCTAATCCATGAGGAAAGATCAACAAGATGGTTCCACTATAATTGAGACAAAGAAGATTACAATCACTTGAACACTCACGCTCCAATGCTTCCCAATCGTAGATACATCCAAACCCACACGAATCAATCAACAAGAAAGAAGTTTTCTCGCGGTCTCAATTTTCACAAGTTGTCTGCAAACCATACATCAACATTGGGTCATAATAAGTGCAGAATCAAGGCCACGTCGACCAAGATAGGTGGATTCAAGAGTGTGTTTATTTTCTTCTCTGTTTTTTTTTTCCCCTTCTCGAAGCCATTTTGCGGTAAAGACCAAAGTCGAGGCAAACGAGATAGGTATTTTTTTTTTTATTTTTTTTTGTGGTCACATGACAGGTAGATTCAACCCTCGTTGTTTGGTGTAGAAATTGTAAATGAACTCTTTTTTCCTTATGCTTGAAGCACGTTGGCGGACGGAAACTCCCCTTTTGCAAACTCCTTGATAGTCTGACCTAGTGAAAAGATAGGAAAATGAGGCATAAGGCGTAACTGTCGTTTCGACGCGGGATGCTGCCCAGGATGCCAGCATCGCACATAACAGCATATTTGTGGGCGATTATTTTTCAAATGGCAGGATCAATATGAATGAAATAGTCCAAGAATTCACGAAAAAAAGACATTAAAAGAGTCATAACTTTCATACAATACTCGCCTTAGTGCCAAAACTTTTTATTGAATCACTTCAGAGTCACATCGGAGAAAGACACGATCATTGGCGACAAGAAAATATTACGAGGTTTTTTTAATTATTAACCATGTGGCTTTTTCTTATAAAAGAGTCCACATATGCTAAGAATAAAAATAATGCAGCACAGTGAAGGAACTCAGGAATTCTCTCTCTCTCTGTCTGCAAGCAAGCGCTAAACTGAGAACTCACTCGCAAGCGAAGACATTGGAGCCGAAGGAGTAGAACCCAAAAGCAGGGGTAAGAATAGCGTAAGTGCCATAAATTTTGTATGGTGCTCATTTGAGTGCCATAACTTACTTTTCTCTTACTTGAGTGCTATAAATTTGAAAAATTAATCACCTAAGTGCCATAGCGATTTGCCTCGCCAGAAAATCCAACGTGGACATTAGTTGATGTCCACCTACGTGAATTCACTGACGCTAACTTAAAAAATTTGTTAATATTTTTATTTTTATTATATATATATATATATATATATATATATATATATATTGCCCTTTTTTAGGGTCGGCGAGGGTCGCCCAAATTGGGTGAGGCCGCCTCGCCTAATTTTGGTGAGAGCCTTCGTGGCCTCGCTCACGGCCGGCGAGGATGCGATGGCCTTGTCTAGGGCCTTGTCCGTCAAGGGCGAGGGTCATTGGTGGCCCTCACCAGCCCTAAAAAAAAAAAAATCAAATTTAAAAAATAAATAAATAAATTGAAAAAAAATTTGAAAACATTAAAAAATCCACGTAGGATGGGAAATTAATAAAAAAAAAAATCCACATAGCATGATTTGTTAGAAATAGCACTCAAATGATCGATTTTACGCCGACATGATACTCAAGTGAGTGAAAAAAAAAAAGAAGAAGTAATGGCACTCAAGCGAACGCTGTACAAAAGTTATGGTATTTGCACTGTTCTTCTCCCTGCAAAAGGCTTAGGACCAACAGATTGCCAGTGATGGAATATCACTTCATACCGAAGCTCAGAAACAGAAGATTCGAGCTTGACACCTTAATTTGGATGTGGGTATGGCGTGGGGAGTCTCTTCATCGAAAGTGAAGCAAGAAAGATGAGAAGAAAGAGGTGATAACTTTGCACAACATGAAAAAATTTGCCTAAATCTCGCTCGTTCACCTCTATTGCTCGACCTGAAAATTTTGCATCTTGTTGAAACGAACTTGAGTCGCTTGTCCTACTCCTGCTTGTCATTGCAAGATTCAGCTTTTATTTTTGCCCCAACTTGCCAGGTCTGAATTAGGGTTTGAAGAAGAGGGGAAATGGCTTGATTTTTTTTTTATAAATTAGAGGCAAACATATTGAACAACATTGTTTAGGGTTATTAATGTTGACTTGGAGCATCAGTGAGCCACATCAATCAGAAAAAATGATAAAATATTATCATATCGGATTTTCAACGTTTCAAATCAAAGACGACACTTAAGTAATAGTTTTTTTCTTTTACAAAAGTTGCATCAAAATGATCCAGCGAAAAGTTTTGGTACTAAAGTAAGTGTCATATAAAAATTATGACACTTCTAGTATCATTTTCGCAAGAATACTATTGGACAGAAAAGAAAATAAGGTTTTACTTTTGCAAAAGTTTAGAGAGTAATGTTCTTTTATCGTCTTCTTTTACGCTGATAGCTCCATTTGCAGGTGCAATCGAATAAACGAAATTTTTTTTGAAGGTATTCATTTCGTAAATAAATTATTTTGGGTCATATTTTCCTCCATCATTAGACCTCTGATTGATGAGTTATAAATGTGGACCTCTCTTACACTTTTTCTAGTTAAATTTGTCTGTGGGTGATGTTTATGTTTATATAACCTACCAGTTATAGGGCGTGGTTTAAATTGCATCCTCTCGAAATGTAGAGTTCTCTCTACCTTTATGGTAGTACTTTTCGCAGAAACCCTCAATGTCCACCATCGGTAAACGTCATCTTCCTTCACAATAACCACATTTGCCTTCACCTGTTTCATTACGAGTACAGATTATGGAATCCGCTTGTTTCTCTTCAATCTTTTCCATCAAATAGTTTCACCAAACTTTCCTTAAACCCTAACGCCTTCTTCACCCCACTTCCTTCCTCCTCCTCAACCTTCATCTCGCTTTGAAAATTGGTCGCGATTCTCTGCGCCATTCACCCCATCGGTCTCCGCTGACAGGTTCGCACTGGAGTGTCTTTATCGTGTCTTGCATGTTTTCGATTGTCATCAATTTGACCTGCAATTGTGGATATTTTATTAGTCGAGGGGTAGTCTTTATCCATATGATATTGTCTCGGCTCCAATTTGTCTCGCAATTCTCTGGACTGGCTATTGGGGAGCAATGTCTGGTTTTTACAAGGTTTAGAAAGTACCTGTTCCAATCTGTGTTTTGTCATTAGCTCGGATGGCGTCGGAAGCCAATACAGATTCATCTCGTCTGGCAGCTCTTTGTAATAGCCTAGGTCGCCTCACCACAGAACAGATTATCGATGATTGGGATGAGGAACCTTCGCCTGAAAAATTAAAGGAATGCAGATTATCCCTTGTTGGCAAAATCCTTTCCAATCCATCCATCAATTTTCCAACCTTTCAAAGCACACTGAAAAAAGCCTGGAGAACTTATCTAGTCGATATTTTACAGCGAGAGGAAGGGGTATACGTTGCAACATTTCACTCTGAAGCTGACAAACAGAGAATTCAAGAAGGAGGCCCTTGGCTTTTCTCGGGCAATCTCATTATCTTTAAACCCTGGATTCCAAACACTTCCTTACATTGCTATGATTTCTCTACATGTGCTTTTTGGGTGCACGTTTTCGGCTTACCTTTAGAGTGGTATTCTGAGCGGATGCTCATCAGGGCCGTGCAGCAGGTTGGTCGAGTAATAGAAGTTAAGGTTGACTCGAAGGATGGAACATCGTCTAGAGCAGGCCGAGTTCGGGTTGAATTAGATTTAAAAGAACCTCTTATAACAGGAAAGTTGATAAGGATAGCAAGTAAACCTTTTTGGCTTGACTTTCGCTATGAAAGATTACCGCACTTCTGCTATTCCTATGGCAAGCTTGGCCACTATGCAATGTACTGCAAAGACATACCATATACTGAGGCCAAACACGAGGGCAGAGAGAAGATGGCCTATGGCCAGTGGCTCCGTGCCGAGGTAAAGGAACATAATCCATACTGGCATACATTTTATGATATTCAAGACCAGTCAGACCAACCATAAGCTGTCATACCTGAAACTCCTCATTCACAGCTTCCTACGGTTCCCTTATTGCCCCGAACACCAATGGTTACAGCAACAACCACAGTTATTGCAGGTTTAGGATCCAAAGACTCTATAGCTGAAGCTGATCGACATTTTCTGCAGCACTCAGAAGCACATCCATCCCCTGTTTATACAGCACTTCTACCTGTAGACACAAAAATGAAAGGTATTCAGACTGTGTCAATGGATATTCAAGCAACAAAGAGGGGCAAGAACATCAGGTCGAAACCCACTTTGGGTTCGGCAAAAAAACAACGCAGATACAGCCCTTATGAAGCAAAAGGTGTGACGATCGAGGACCACAACGATTCAAATCTCATGGACACTCCCATATTGACAGTAGACGAAGCAGAAGTCCGGGCTTTGGTGGCTGGCCCCAAACAGCCACCCGTACACAAATGAGAATACTATCTTGGAATTGTCAGGGTTTGGGCAATCCCCTGACAGTTCAGGCTCTAAAGGCCATTATGGCGAAAGATAAGCCCGATGTAGTTTTTTTAATGGAAACAAAGCAACCTGAAGTGAAGCTTCAACGTGTTCAGCACAGGTTAAAGTTCCAACATGCTCATATCCTCAACCCAGTTGGTTTTGCTGGTGGTTTAGCGTTGTTTTGGAATGACCCGGCTTATTTCCAGGTTCTTTCTTCTAATCCATACTTGTTACATACTAGTGGTTGTCAGGGGAAGAGAGGTAGACCTATTAGTATTACTTTTATCCACGCCCCTACAAACTATCAGCAGCGTCAGCTTTTGTGGGATGAGATTAGACAGATACATGTTAGCAACAGTTTACCATGGATATGTGCGGGTGATTTTAATGAGATACTTTATCCTTGGGAAAAAATGGGGAAATGTCCTGCACACCAGTCTCGGATGCTGTCCTTCAGAGCTTTTATTAATGATTGTGAGTTCACTGAGCTTGAAAGCCATGGATGTAAATATACATGGATGAACAATAGAGAGGGCAAGGAGCTTGTGAAAGAGAAATTGGATTGGGTGCTGTGTACTATGGAATGGCGTCTCTTATTTCCAGGGGCAGGAGTGTATGCACTTCCAGCAGTGG